>JAZKLR010000027.1:600000-807247 GCA_037103525.1 Ganaspis brasiliensis
CTACTTTGCATTCCAAAAACACAATATCTTTCTATCTCTAAACTTCTGCCTCTTCATATCTTTTCTTTATTCGCTTTGAATATGTATCTGTTTCTACTAAAATAAATAAATCTCTTCCTATCTCTTCGTCCATCAACTAGTTTTATCTCTTTCTATATCCCTTTTCTATCCCCTTCTTTTTTACTTTGCTATAAGAAATGAATCTCTTTCTATTCCCTATCTTTTAGTTTAACTACCATTTTAAATACCCAATTGCTTTAGTTATTTTATATGGTATTATATATATCTATATATACTGAAATTAATCTGATATTTAACGCGTATAATACTGAAAAATCGTTTAGTATAATGGAGCGATCCCCTAACCTCGTGCGCATTAACCTCTTCTATCTTTTTCTATCCCACATGGTATTTATATTTTTAAAGATCCATACTGGAAATAAAGAGATAGAAATCTTATCACTTTTTATCCTTTCTTATCTCTGTTATAGAAAGAGATACATTCTATTATTTAAATATACATTTTATTATTTCTCTATTTGTTTATAACAAATTGTTTAAACAAATTTTTTTGTAAACAATTTTTAATATAGAAAATAATTGTTTGGTAAACGGTCCTCTTTCCCGTAGTCACTTTTTTGATAAAAATTTTTCCCTAAGCATGAACCTTAATGGGTTCATTTTCATGAACTATTTGCAACTGTGCTACAAAGTACCTTCTATAATAATATTATATGTTAAGAATATATATTCTATTTTTACAAGAAGAATTATTCAAAAATTTCTTTGTACACATAATTTTTAATACATTTTCTACTTCTTTGATTTCCTAAATAAACTTTGATTGAATTAAATGAACGAACTCTTGATAATGCAACATATAATTGACCATGATTAAAAACATCATTTCTTAAATCAATTGCAATTTTATGAAATGTCTGTCCTTGAGATTTGTTTATAGTCATAGCAAATGCTAGTTTAATTGGAAATTGTGTTCTTTTAAATGTAAAGGGATAAACATTTTCACAGTACAATAGTATTCGATGTATGAACACAATATTTCCACATTTATCTCCCGTTAATATTTTGCATTTCATAACATGATTAGATAAAGCTAAAACCAATAATCTTGTTCCATTACATAAACCTTCGTTAATACTAAGATTTCATATAAGCATGACTACGGAATTTATTCGTAAATGCAAAACATGTGGTGGTAAACCAGGTGGTGATAGAGTGTTTAAGTAATCAGGTAAAATGACTTCATGATCATTATTATTATCACGATTATCTACACTGTCAATACTTCTATAAACTTTTTCTTCGCTCTTATCTAATAACTGGACAACATTATTATTAATTTCATCTACATCAATATTTCTCGGAGCTAAAATAGCACATAATGCCAAATCTTCAAACCTTTTCTGTTTAATCAACTCTCCATATACATCTGTACTGATATCAATATTTACTTCTTCCAGAATGTTGTCTGGTAATTGAACACAATCTTTTACATCGTTAAAAGTGCCATTTCCTATGTCAAGTAAAAAATTAACAAATTGTGTTTCTTCCGGTAAAGCTCGCATGTTTTCAGATAATGTAAATTTTGCAAATATCTTCCATAATTTGCTGTTTTTAATTGACAAATTTATAATTTCAGATCTTGTACCATTTTGTTTTATAGGTAATACTTGTCTAAAATCACCTCCTAAAATAATCGTTTTACCACCAAAAGGAACATCTACTTGCATAATATCTCTTAATGTTCTGTCCACAATCTCTAAGGCATACTTCGGTGACATTAGAGCCTCATCCCAAATGAAGACATCAACATTTTTCAAATACAACCCCTCTTTAGATTGCACTTTTATATTTGAAGATGAATCATTATATAATGGCACGGGTAAACCCAATATTTTATGAACTGTTCGACCCATGGGAAGTAAGGTTGCAGCTATCCCTGTAAATGCCATATTGCAAACAGTTTTACCGAGACTCCTCAATAAATGCCACAATGTAATATACATAAATGTTTTTCCTGATCCTCCAGGACCATCGACATATACACACCGACAAGTATTATCGATATTATCATTTACTGCATTTAATATAAAATCGACTATATCTTTTTGTTTGACGTTTAGTTTATCATACCTTTCTTTTCCTAATTCCTTTTCCTCTTCAATATTTATAGAGTGGGTAACTGCAAAATTATCAGTTTCATCTTCTACATCCATCAATCCAAGAAAATCATTTAACTTATAACCTTCATCAGATAACATATTTTTGACATGTATGTATGCCATTTTTTCAGCAGCAATGTTATCAACGTTTCTAGCATAATCTTCGGACATATAAATTTTGAATTGTTCCCAAAGTTCACCAGCATTTATAGGACGACAGTGAATTAAAATTCTGACAAATAATCGTCGAAGTGATTGAGGCATCATCCATAAAGTAGACTCTTGTAACGTTGCCTTCCATTCATGATCATCCTCTATTAGTCCTAATGCTAAACAAGCTGACGTAAATGTCTCATGTAATACGCCATTAACAGTCTTCAATGATTCGTATGAAATCGCACCTTTAGTTGTAAGTAATAATAATCTAAGGTGAAATAATTCTGTGTGGCAGGGATTAACAGAATAAATTCTGCCTATTGCCTTCTCTTTACGGAGTCTCTTGTTCCATTTACATTTTGTTTTATCCCATGAATAATATTCGGGAATCTCAGTATAAAAATACTGACGAGCATTTACATCACGTTCATTTAAAAGGAAGTAGTCTAATAATTTTGTATTTTTATTTAAATTAAATGATATTTCTTCCTCTGTATCTACTTGCCGAATAAGAATATTTTGCTCATTTTGTAAATGTATTGGTAAACGATTTATACTGTGACTTTTTTTGGATAAAGTTTTACTTAAAATTCTCCATGCTGCTTCTACTGGACCAACATATCTGTTTTCTTCAAAATGATTGATTTCATTATGATTAATAGTAGCTTCTCCATTACTATTTGTAATGATAATTGATGCAGCATCATGACCCTTATAAATATATTTATACAAATATTTGACGGACTTAATACTGGATACAACTTCAACATTAATATGACAATTGAATGTTTGTGAAAGTTTAGGAGAATAAGGTACAACAAAACGATTATCAACAACATATTCATTAGGTCGTGTATAAGTTTTACCTGTGTTTCTTCTTCTATATACCACATAACAATTTTCTTCAACAGTAGTGTCTTCTTGTAAAGGTTTAAGAAAATTTTTTGAGCATTTTCCATCAACGAAACACCAATCTCCACAAGGACCGTGTATATTATTTGCCATAATAATTTCATGTAATCTAGGATTAACCAATTCATCTGGTATTTCAGCTGAAATATGTCCATCAACACTCTCTGGTGTTAATATTTTTGAATTGGACGTTAATATAACCAACAAATGGATATGTGGTAATCCCCTTTTTTGAAATTCTATAACATAAACGTAGGACTTGACATCTCCAAAGCATTTATTCTTAACAATACATTCTATCAAATGTTTTACTTTTAAAGAAAAGACTCTCGCGACAATGTCAGGTCTATCAGCTACTGTTTGATTAGGTAATAAATTTTCTGTTATTTCTTTCCACTGTGAATTACATGTCATTGTTATAAATAAATCTGGTTTACCATGTTTTGCCACAATAGCCATTGAATCTTGATATAATTCCATCATATTACGAGGTGAACCAATAAATGTTGATGGTAAGACAACTAATTTTCCTAGAGGTGTATCATTCCTTTGTGCTACATCCTTCATGTGATCTATTAATCCTCTGTAACTTTCACTTCGCAATTCTGTTTGATGATTTGCGCAATATTAAAGCCTATCTTTTTCCATTTTAACATAATTGTCAACCAGCCACTGTTGAAATAGTCTTCCACCGTATAGAAACTGATTAAATATATCATCTCTAATTGCCATTTTATACTTTACATAAGATGCCCTCGAAATTCTATGTTTTTTCAATCTTTTATCTGTATCATTTCGAAGCATATCAATACAATAACCTTTTTCTCCAAAAGGATAAAATAGAGGATATATAAAAGGTTCTACACAAGGATCCAAACTACTAACAAATTGCAATTCTTTACTTATTTTGTTGTACACAGTAACATAAGAATTAGGTATTCCACCTTCTGAATTTGTATTAAAAATAGCAGCTACTTCATTAACTCTTTGAAAATTAAATCGCCGTGGATCTTTTCCTTTTTTTAAAGTAAATAATAATTTCAATTCTGGAATTTCTTCATCATTTTTTGTCGCTAACGCTGTTTCTATTTTTATAACTTCTTTCATCATTCTAAATGATTGACTGAACGTATTATGTTTTCTCATAAAATTCTCAATTCCTCCTACAATATCTCTATCTAATCTATTATTTTTATTCAACCTGTATTCAATTGCATCATCAGGATCGTAAATAAACAATTGACCATAAGACGGATCATCACCGTTTTCAGGGAATAAAGCTTTATTCATTTGATAATATATTTGACCTTGTATTTTAAAACAATACTGTCCTCTTCGTGTACCATGGAAATTAATAACATTAGCATTAAATGACGCAAAAGCAAATAAATTATTGTAACATCTTATATTCTGGCGAAAATGGTTTGATTTCTCATGTGAACCATCTAATAACATTTTCAATTCAGATGGATAATTTAAAGGTTTCAATTTAATACCTCCATGGCTACAACAATCAGCAAAAGAATACTTTTTGTTATCATCTTTTTTATGTTTCAGGTTTTTAGTATCTGAATTAGTTATTTTAGTACTAACTTTTTCATCTTTGAAGTGTTTAGCATCACAATGAGTGCAATAAAGTAACATTTTACATAAATAATTATCTGCATAAGTACTTGAATGCAATTTATTTACTTTTAGTTCTTTTAAAGAATTATCTTATATATTCACCAAATCTTGATTTAAACAAGAAATAGAAGAATTTTTAACTGTATCATAACAATTATTTGTGTCTCTCTCTCTTAACTTATGATTCTCTATTTCTGCCTCTATATAATTTTTCTTTTTTTTTTTGCACGACAACGTTTCACTCTTTCCCTGTTCAACATTTGTCCATGAAGAAGTTGTTTATCTTTTTTATTATTTTCAGACAATTTATTAATTTCTACTTCTTCTATTCCATGTAATGAAGGAAAAGATTTCTTCACTTGAATTACAGTATCTTCTGAATCAATCATTTTTCTTTTACTTGCTTTTTTTTTACTACGTCACTTTTTACTTCAATAAACTGCAAAATAGATGGAGAAACAGCTTCTATAATGGAATTTTCATTATTTATTTCTACATTTCGGAAATGTGAAATTGTCTGAAAGGATGTTGATGGTATTGCGTTCACAACAAGAGTTTGAGAATCTGCATTGCAAGTTCCTTTCTCCACCTCTTCTGATACATTCGTTTGTAATTCCTTTTTTTCTTTCAATCTAGCACGATAGCACTTCATTGATTCTCTATGCAATTTTCGTTTTTCCATTTTTTTCTCTACAGTTAAACTCCTACGATATCGTCTCACTCTTTCTGTACTGACAATTTTTGTACCAACTTCTTGTAATTGTTCTACTTCTTCTTTGGTAAATCTTTGCTTTTCTTCAAATCTTTTCCCTTCTATTAAACACGTACTAAACTTCTTCATTCTTGACTTTGCCAAACTTTCAATATCTTTTTCCTTTTCTTGTAATATTTTTGTCCTTTCTACTTCGCCTATTGAATCCAACATACACAAAGATCTCTTTTCTGTAATTGTAGGTTTTGGTAAATCAGTAATTTTTCTTTTACTTGCTTTTCCTTTTACTTCGTCACTTTCTAGTTCATTAAACTCCGAAATAGATGGAGATACAGCTTCCGTAATGGAATCTTCATAATTTATTTGTACATTTTGGAAATGTGAAATTGTCTCAAATGATGTTGATGGTATTGCGTTCAGAACAAGAATTTCAGAATCTGCATTACAAGTTCCTTTCTCTACCTCTTTTCTTACATTCATTTGTAATCCCTTTTTTTCTTTTAATCTAGCACGATAGCGCTTCATTGATTCTCTATGCAATTTTCGCAATTCCATTTTTTTCTCTTCTGTTAAACTCCTACGATATCGTCTCACTTTTTCTGTACTGACAATTTTTGTACCAACTTCTTGTAATTGTTCTACTTTTTCTTCGGTAAATCTTTCCTTATCTTCAAATCTTTTACCTTCTGTTAAACTGGTACTACACTTTCTCATTTCTGTCTTTCCCAAACTTTTAATATCTTTTTTCTTTTCTGTGCTCACATTACTTTTATCATTTTGTCCTTTCATGATTTTATACAAATCTTTATTTATATAATCAAAATATGTCAAATTGTAAAAATGTTAATCTAATAACATATCAAATTTGCAATGCACAATTTTAAAATGTCCAAATTTGAATGACCAGTTTACAGTTATATTAATAGCAATTGACACATTTGCAAATATCTAATAGAAATGTTACCATTTGTATTTTCTAATTTTATAGCCTTCCACAAATGATTAAAATTTTAAACACAATTCATCAATTAACAAATTTCGAAATGTTCCAATTTACAAAAGACCCATTTTAACAATTGTCGAATTTAGCAATTTTTCATTTTTCTATTTTTACATTTATTATTAATCAATTATATTTAATAGTCCAATTTACCAGTTTTCTATCTTACCAATTTTCCACTTTACAAATTAAACAATTTTCCAATTAACCTATTTTCCAATTTACCAATTGTCCACTTTGCCAATTTGCCAATTTACCAATTTTCCACTTTGTCAATTTTCCACTTTACCAATTTTCCAATTTGCCAATGTTCCAATTTACCAATTTTCCACTTTGCCAATTTCCCACTTTACCAATTTTCCACTTTACAAATTAAACAATTTTCCAATTAACCTATTTTCTAATTTACCAATTGTCCACTTTGCCAATTTGCCAATTTACCAATTTTCCACTTTGTCAATTTTCCCCTTTACCAATTTTCCAATTTGCCAATTTTCCAATTTACCAATTTTCCACCTTGTCAATTTTCCACTTTACTAATTTTCCAATTTGCCAATTTTCCAATTTACCAATTTTCCACTTTGCCAATTTTCCACTTTTACCAATTTTCCACTTTACCAATTTTCCAATTTGCCAATTTTCCAATTTATCGATTTTCCACTTTGCCAATTTTCCACTTTACCAATTTCCAACTTTGCCAATTTTCAACTTAACCAAATTTCAAATATAACAACTTTCCAAATTACAAAATTTTTCAATGTACCAACATTTAATACAAAAATTAAAGTATACTCAGTGCTTATAACTGCTACCTCTTGTTCAGAAATAACAGTAAGTCTAATAACTTGGAAATTATACGGTATAATGATTAGAAAAGAAAAATATTTCTATATCTATCACTACCTGCCTCGTTCTATTTTCAAGAAAGTATGTTTGCTTACCTGAAACAAAATTATCTCTCTTTCTCCCTCTTGGTCCCTCTACATCTCTTTCTCTTTCTCCTTCTCTCACTCGCCGTCTCACTGTCTATTAATAGTCTTTACAAAAATTATACCTTGTGTTCGACATCTTTTTTATTTTTATTATATAAAAACTCGATAATGTCATAGCGAAAACAACAAAACAAAGTTGGGGGTCTTTAGGGTCCCTAATTACGAATCCATCATTAGTTTTTTAAAATTCAAAATGGAATAAATGAAACATTTAATAATCCGTGTTACATATTTTTTTAGGTACAATGGCTTACAATTATTAAAAATTAAATATTATTTTTTATTTCTCTTTTGTGAAATTTGTCTAAACAAATTAAAATTGTTTTTATTCTTTAAACAATTAATGAAATTAAATAAATTACACTAAATTCTTTTAATTATTTTCATTATTCTCCTCTTCACTATTTAAAAATTTCTAAGCTTTTAAGATATTTTAATTAAAAACAAAGTATGAACAAAATTATTTAACAACTAAAAATTAAATTAACAACATAAGAAAATAATATGTTACACCTATTTACTTGTAGCATATTTATTAATTGAGGGCCTGGATGCAATTAAGAGATACGGGCAACTTTCGAAGTCCCCTGCTTCTGCCGGAGACTCGCTGTACGCGGGGCCAACGAAAGTCACGCGTATCCCCTTATTGTATCCAGCCCCTCAATTGTACTTTCCTTAAAAGTTTGAAAATTATTTTTTCAATTTCAAAAATTTTTTCTTCAAAACCATCATTAAAATGTTTACTTAAATTCTTTATTAACTGTACAATTTTTATTTAAATATATAATAATTAATTAAATATATAATAATAATTAAAATACAATATTATTTGGGGTCATTCACATATCACGTGATAAAAATTTTAGCTAATTTGAACCCCCTCTCACCTCTACGTGATACTTTTTCTATTGTTAAAAAAATTGATTTTCCATGGAGCGTGATATTTTGCTTACCCCCCTCCCACCCCTAAGGATAACACGTAATACGTGGATGATTCCTTTTCCAAGAAATAACAGATAACGCCTTTCTGTATAATAATATAATATAATTGTACGAAATAAAGGGGGGTTGCTTTAGATTTTAAGAAGTCTTTATATATAATACTATAACCTATAAAGGCGCCGTAAGTTATATTATTATTATACAGAAAAACGTTTTAAAAACCAAACCAACCTCCCTTTATTTTGTACAATTATGTTATATTATTATACAGAAAGACGTTTTTAAATCTAAACCAACCCCCCTTTATTTCATGCAATTATTATATTATTATACAGAAAGACTTCTTAAAATCCTTATGTTATTATACAAAAAGATGTTTTTTTAAATCCAAACTAACCAACCTATATTTCGTACAATATTATATTATTATACAGAAAGACATCTTAAAATTCAAACCAACCTCCCTTTCTTTCGTAGAAATGTATGGTATAATTATTCTTTTTAATTTATACCTATGCTTTTTATTAAGGGAAGAGGTAAAAAAGATTTAAAAAGCTAAGAAAATTAGGAAACGTATATAATTTAAGAAAAAATATCGTTTCCTCACATATAAATTGTTTAAACAATCAAAATTGCAGACGGATAACTTTGTGATGTTTTTTTAATGAAGAAAGTCGAAAGCGAAATGCTTCTAAGAGAAGATAATAAAAATTTGTTTTAAACAATTTAGATTATTTAAAGAAGTAATATAAATATTTAATAAACAAATTTTTTATAAGTTGTTACTAAAGAATCGACAGCTGTTAAAAAAATATTTTAATTTGAAAATATAAGAAACATACATTGTTTAAAATGAATAACTTCTTATTATCACAATTTCATCAAAAGTTGATTTTAAACCATTTTAATTGTATAAACAATCGACTAAATTAAGTAAATTAAATTGCAATTAAAAAGTTGTAAGCTTTTAAAATATTTAAAATAAATGGTGGTTCTTTAAGACACCCTATAGAGAAACGAAGAATATCATCATCAGCTAACTCTGCCTTTTTCTATCCCAGACACCTGTTATACCTCTCTCTCTCTTTCACATTTCGCACGCTATATTCTAAATCTTTTATTTCGAACCCACCTTTAGGTTTCTCACGCTTTAGTATATTCTGTCTTGCCGTTTCTCACCAGCCAAGCATTACATTCTTAAGCATGGCAGTATATCTATAGCTATGACTAACTGATTTCTTATATAGGATTATATAAGTCTTTTTTATTATCTCTAAATATCAAAAAATCCGATTAAGATCCAAATCTCTAAAAAACATATCTTTTTCCTCTTAATATATAAAATGGTACTAAGTGGTATTAAGAGAGTACTAAGTGGTACTAAGGCGGTACGAATAATTCAGGTCGTCTATGACCTTTTAAGTAACAGAAATAATTTTTAAACATTTTTTAACGAAAATTAAAAGATTTTACGTTTCTACAAATTTGAAAAAATATTAATTTTATTTTTTTTTTCGATTTTTCAATATTTTTGTTTTCAAACAAATTACTCGTTCTAAATGGTCAAACGAATTTTTCTAATACATTTTATAAATGTTTTTTATTATCTCTAAGTAGCAAAAAATCCAAGTAAGATCCAAATCTCTAAAAAACATATCTTTTTCCTTTTAAAATATAAAATGGTACTACTAAGGCTACTAATGGTACTAAGGCGGTACGAATAATTCAGGTCGTCTATGACCTTTTAAGTAACAGAAATAATTTTTAAACATTTTTTAACGAAAATTAAAAGATTTTACGTTTCAACAAATTTGAAAAAATATTAATTTTATTTTTTTTTTTCGATTTTTCAATATTTTTGTTTTCAAACAAATTACTCGTTCTAAATGGTCAAACGAATTTTTCTAATACATTTTATAAATGTTTTTTATTATCTCTAAGTAGCAAAAAATCCAAGTAAGATCCAAATCTCTAAAAAACATATCTTTTTCCTTTTAAAATATAAAATGGTACTAAGTGGTATTAAGAGAGTACTAAGTGGTACTAAGGCGGTACGAATAATTCAGGTCGTCTATGACCTTTTAAGTAACAGAAATAATTTTTAAACATTTTTCAACGAAGATTAAAAGATTTTACGTTTCTACAAATTTGAAAAAATATTAATTTTATTTTTTTTTTCGATTTTTTAAAATTTTGGTTTCCAACAAAATTCTCATTCTAAATGGTCAAACCAATTTTTTTGATTCATTATATAAGTCTTTTTTATTATCTCTAAGTAGCAAAAAATCCAAGTAAGATTTAAATCTCTAAAAAACATATCTTTTTTCTTTTAAAATATAAAATGGTACTAAGTGGTATTAAGAGGGTACTAAGAGGTACTAAGGCGGTACGAATAATTCAGATCGTCTATGACCTTTTAAGTAACAGAAATAATTTTTAAACATTTTTTAACGAAGATTAAAAGATTTTACGTTTCTACAAATTTGAAAAAATATTAATTTTATTTTTTTTTCGATTTTTTAAACTTTTTTTTTTAAACAAATTACTCGTTCTAAATGGTCAAACCAATTTTTTTGATACATTATATAAGTATTTTTTATTATCTCTAAGTAGCAAAAAATCCAATTAAGATCCAAATCTCTAAAAAACATATCTTTTTCCTCTTAAAATATAAAATGGTACTAAGTGGTATTAAGAGGGTACTAAGAGGTACTAAGGCGGTACGAATAATTCAGATCGTCTATGACCTTTTAAGTAACAAAAATAATTTTTAAACATTTTTTAACGAAGATTAAAAGATTTTACATTTCTACAAATTTGAAAAAATACTAATTTTATTTTTTTTTCGATTTTTTAAACTTTTTGTTTTTGAACAAATTACTCGTTCTCAATGGTCAAACCAATTTTTTTGATACATTATATAAGTCTTTTTTATTATCTCTTAGTAGCAAAAAATCCAATTAAGATCCAAATCTCTAAAAAACATATCTTCTTCCTCTTAAAATATAAAATGGTACTAAGTGGTATTAAGAGGGTACTAAGTGGTACTAAGGCGGTACGAATAATTCAGGTCGTCTATGACCTTTTAAGTAACAAAAATAATTTTTAAACATTTTTCAACGAAGATTAAAAGATTTTACGTTTCTACAAATTTGAAAAAATATTAATTTTATTTTTTTTTTCGATTTTTTAAAATTTTGGTTTCCAACAAAATTCTCATTCTAAATGGTCAAACCAATTTTTTTGATTCATTATATAAGTCTTTTTTATTATCTCTAAGTAGCAAAAAATCCAAGTAAGATTTAAATCTCTAAAAAACATATCTTTTTTCTTTTAAAATATAAAATGGTACTAAGTGGTATTAAGAGGGTACTAAGAGGTACTAAGGCGGTACGAATAATACAGGTCGTCTATAACCTTTTAAGTAACAGAAATAATTTTTAAACATTTTTGAACGAAGATAAATACATTTTACGTTTCTACAAATGTTAAAAAATTTTTAATTTATTTTTTTTTTTTCGATTTTTCAAACTTTTTGTTTTCAAACAAATTACTCGTTCTAAATGGTCAGACCAATTTTTCTAATACATTTTATAAATGTTTTTTATTATCTCTAAGTAGCAAAAAATCCAATTAAGGTCCATATCTCTAAAAAACATATCTTTTTCCTTTTAAAATATAAAATGGTACTAAGTGGTATTAAGAGGGTACTAAGAGGTACTAAGGCGGTACGAATAATTCAGATCGTCTATGACCTTTTAAGTAACAGAAATAATTTTTAAACATTTTTTAACGAAGATTAAAAGATTTTACGTTTCTATATATTTGAAAAAATATTAGGGTAAGAATTCCTGAAGTGGGCCCCTAAATTTTTTTGGGTCTGTGAATTTTTTTCATTCTTATATGTTTCGATAGCCAATGATGGTATAATAAAAACCTGTAAATAGTTTTCGGAAATTCGAATATTTGCAAAAGTTATTAAGGGTCAAAGTTTTTTGCAGCGTTTTAGTAAATAACCAATTACTCGCTAGTGGATGAACCGATTTTAATAAAAATTGGAAGGAAGCTTAATGAGGAATTGTACTTACGATAAATGATCAAAATTTCAATTAAAAATAATAATTTGTTTAAATAATTTAAGTTTTTAATTTTTAGGTTAAAAAACTATGTGTTCTTCCTCTTTTTTTTAATTTGTTTTTTAAGAATCAAATAGAGAATACTTTTAAGATTTTATTTGAACAATAAAAAAGTAGGATTCTCAATAACTTAATAAAATGCAATATTTTATAATAAAGTTTCTATAGCTTTTTTATGTAGGTTTTTAACTATCGCTCGTCTTTTGTTTTCTTGTGTATTGTAACAAGTTTCTACAACATATTTAAAATCTGCAGAGTATAACATGCAAATCATTTCATTTTTGATTAGTGGAGCGTAGAAATAATATTTTCTTGTATTTTTAATCAATTGCGCTTTCAAAACGAATAATTGGCCGCGAAAATATTAAAACAATTATGTATTTTTCTGACTGTTGTGGAACGCAATACAAAAACAAATTTAATTTTGTCAATTTAATCAAACATGAAAATGAATTTGGTGTGAAAGCTGGGTAGAATTTTTTTGCAACCCATCGCAAAAAAATTAATATGTAAAAAATATGTGTAAGTAAAGGTGCACCTTTACCGTCTCCGGTCGCAAAAAAAATTTCACTCAGCTTTCACATTAAATTCATTTTTCATGTTCGATTAAATTGACTAAATAAAATTTGTTTTTGTACTGCGCTCCACAACTGTCAAAAAATACGTAATTTTTTAAATGTTTTCGCGGAGAATTTTTCGTTATGAAAGCGCCATTGATTAAAAATACAAGAAAATATTATTTCTACGCTCCACTAATCAAAAATGAAATGGTTTGCATGTTATACTCTGAAGACTTTAAATATGTTGTAGAAACTTGTTACAATACACAAGAAAACAAAAGACGAGCGATAGTTAAAAACCTACATAAAAAGGCTGTGGAAACTTTATTATAAAATATTGTATTTTATTAAGTTATTGAGAATCCTACTTTTTTATTGTTCAAATAAAATCTTAAAAGTATTCTCTATTTGATTCTTAAAAAACAAATTAAAAAAAAGAGGGAGAACACATAGTTTTTTAACCTAAAAAATTAAAAACTTAATTTATTTAAACAAATTATTATTTTTAATTGAAATTTTGATCATTTATCGTAAGTACAATTCCTCATTAAGCTTCCTTCCAATTTTTATTAAAATCGGTTCATCCACTCGCGAGTAACTGGTTATTTACTAAAACGCTGCAAAAAACTTTGACCTTTAATAACTTTTGCAAATATTCGAATTTCGGAAAACTATTTACAGGTTTTTATTATACTATCATTGGCTATCGAAACATATAAGAATGAAAAAAATTCACAGACCCAAAAAAATTTAGGGGCCCACTTCAGGAATTCTTACCCAACTCTTAATTAACCACACTTTATATCGCCGAACTATCGTTTGGCAGAATCGCTATATGACAGAAATTCTAATTGGCCGAATCGTTAGCCAATCAGATTTAAGTTCAAGTACATAGTTGTATCTGATTGGCTAACGATTCGGCCAATTGGAAGTTCTGTCATTTAGCGATTCTGCCAAACGAAAGTTCGGCGATATGAAGTGTGGTTAATTAAGAGATATGTTGGGTGGGCAGTCTGTATGAAGAATATTCGGTTATGTAGAGATTCAGCTGCATAAAAATTCTGTTTAATATAGAGTCTGTCACATTTAAATTCGCTTGAAAGAAAAGTCGGTTATTTAAAAGTTCTGTTGTATTAAAGTTCTGCCAAACAAAAGTTCGACCAAATGAATTGCCAGACAGTTGAAAGTTCTATCACTTGGAGATTGTACATAATAAATATTTGGATACATAGAGATTCTATCACATTAAAATTCGGGTTCGTAAACAGTCTGTCACATGCAAATTTGGTTGCATTAATTATAGGTTATATTTTAATTCTGTTAAATAAAAGTTCTGCTAAATAGAGATTCTACTACATAAAAGTCAAGATAAATGAAAATTTGCTTAAATATAAAGTTTGCAGTACACAATTTCTAACAATTGTAAATTCTATTAAATAACATTTCTAAAATATAGAAATGATTCCGAACAAAGATTCGAATAATTAAACTGTCTATTAAATAGATATTGTGTTAAATAAAAATCCCGCCTATTAGTATTTCTGTTAAATTGTAATTCTGTCATATTTAAATTTTATCAGATTACCGCAGTCCAAAGGACCATAGATGGGATACAAAAGATGTATTCATAACAAAAATAAGTTAAATTATCGTGTAATTTAACAATATAATAAACGCAAATTTGTCGCAATATGGCACATTTAATATTAGAATTAACATTTTAAATTTTTGACTTATACCACCTCACTATCTCTCACAAAATCAATATAACAATTCAACGCTTTGATAAATCGATCATTACTCGTAAAAAACAAATCAACATCTATATGACGTCTGTTGAAAATCTGATTTATATGATACGTAGACAAAAAAATAAGCATAGTAGAGCCACTCAAAGAGCGCGGATAAGACAGGTAAAACGGAACAAAATAACGTTCCTCATCTCTCGGCAATCTAAAAGAAATTGCAGACAAAAGATGGGGGGCATAAATTTGAGTAGAAATAATTTTGAATAAAAACAACACCGCTGAAAATATCCTGCGCTCTTTCAGGGATCGTATCTCGAATCGACGACACAACATTCTGTAATCAGACCCACGAGTAGGGTAGGTTCCATCAACTTTAAAAGCCAAATATTTAAGAAATTTTTTTTGGATTTTCTCAATTTCATTAGAATCTTTGTCAAAATATGGGTTCCAAATACACGAGGCAAACTCAAGTTTAGACCGTACTAAGGCATTGAATAATAATAGCAAAGAGTTTATATTGGAAAAATGACGGGTGTTTCTGATGAGAAATCCTAAAGCTCTTGAAGCTGACGAAACCACCTTCGAAATCTGTTCATCAAAATATAATTTATCATTAAAAATTACTCCCAAATCTGTCGTAGAGAAAACTCGTTTAAGTTCCACATTATTGATCGCATACTGAAAATGTATCCTCTTACTTTTTCGAACGATGGACATAAAGTTACATTTATTTATGTTTAATTCCAGTTTATTTAATACAGACCACCCAAAAATGGAATCCAAATCAGTTTGTAGTAAAAAGGCATCACTGGAATTTTTAATTATGCGAAAAATCTTTACATCATCAGCAAAGATTAAAATAAAAGATTGAATTTTTTCCCCTATATCGTTAATAAATAAAATAAAAAGGGGAGGACCGAGTAACGAACCCTGTGGAACTCCTTTAATAGGGATAAAAGTCCTAGAAGAATAGCGACCCACTGAAACTTTATGCAATCTGTTTTTTAAATAATTTAACAATAAGGTTTGGAGATTTGTAGGCAAACCAATCTCACCAATCTTATCTGCAAGAATTTGATGATTAATAGAGTCGAAAGCTTTAGAGAAATCCAAATAAATTACATCTACCTGCTGCTTATCTTGTAAAGCCTTATTAACAATTTCAGTAAAAGTTGCCAGATTGGTCAAGATTGATCTCCCCTTAATACAACCATGCTGGTGATCTGATAGAATACTCAAGACACATTTTTGAAGTGTGTCCTGAATTGCCACCTCAAACACCTTCGCAAAATTTTGAATTAGTGCAATGGGTCTATAATTCTGAATAAGACTCCTATCCCCTTTTTTATAGACTGGATAAATCTTCGCTTCTTTCCAGATATTCGGAAATATCCCAGTTTTGAGTGATAAATTAAAGATAAAGGTCAAAGGATAGGCGAAAATCGAAGCACAATCTTTTACAATATAACTGGGAATTCCATCGGGGCCAAAAGTGTCTTTAGCCTTCAAAGATTTTGCCGCTTTAAGAACTTGCTCAACAGTTAAAAAAAATACTGAATTACAGAACGAGCTTCCAAGTTGGGAATCATGCACTACCGAATGATTACTATTTGTATCGATACAATGGTTTGAAAAAAATTCAGCGAAAGAGTTAACTATGACACCTGGATTACTCAGGGTGCACTCATTGAAATACATAATATTCGGAAGATGATTACAAGTCTTCCCATCGTTTACATACTTCCAAAAAGATGCTGGTTCTGTAATGGCACTGCGCTCGATATTTTTTATATAAGCAAGGTAGTTATGCCTTATTTGCTTGTGTAAAGAGATTGATAACAATTTAATCTGGTCATTGTAATATGGTGACGAGAATTTGCGTTTTTTTAAAAATTTATTTTTGAGTTTTATCTCATTAATAATATTTCTGTCGAACCAGGGTGGATAATGTCTTTTATTAAGTATCCGATTTCCAAGCTTCGGCACAAAAATAGAAAAAGCATCGTTGACAACTTGCAAAAATATTTTACAGGCCGTATTAGAATCATTATTACAAATTTCAACTTGTGACCAGTCAATTGTAGTAAGAAACATATAAAGACCGCAGAGATCGGCTCTTTTAAAATTAAAATTAGAACATTCGGTACTGGGGTTTTTAAAGATAAAATCAGAGTTATATAACTCACGAGAGGGTAAAAAGAAAATATCAGTAGAGAGAGCGGGGTGGTGCTTATCCTCTGGTACGAAAGGCTTATCCGTTCTACTAACTTCACAAACCCCATTTGAAAAAACTAAGTCCAGAATTCTGTAAAAGTCATTAGTAGTAGTGTTCGACTGGGTTAAATCAAAAAATTGCATAAAATTAAAAACATTTATAGATTTAGAATCATGAGAGTCGCTCTGAGCGCAATTTGTGAAGTTAGGGCAATTGAAATCTCCAAAAATTATAACATTTTTTTTATACAACAAACTACATTTTTTAATATTAGAAAAAAATTTATCAAAAACACGTACTGTTACATTAGGTGGTATGTAAATTGCAGCAACAATAAACGAAAGTGACCCTTTAAATACTTGGACAAAGTTGTAATCAATAACATTTTCACATTCAAGAAATTCGTTTAACTGAAGTACATTCGATTGAAAATCAGAATTTATTGCTACAAGCACACCACCCCCCCCCCCTTCTACCTATGCGATCCTTGCGATAAACAGAAAAATTATTTAAATTGAATATTTCATTAGAACCGACATCTGCCCTCAGTCATGTCTCTGTAAAGACAAAAATATTAAAAATCATAAAATCAGGATAACATCTAATAATATCTAATTTGGTATTTAACCCTCTTACATTCTGATATAGACAATGAATATACTTAAATGAAGAGGTCAAGTTTTGACAATGATGGGTTCTCCAAGTCGATAGCGAATTTGAAGATTTAACTCCCCCTGATCTGATCTGGCTTGAAATTCTTTCTTGATCCGCCTGTACTCCATTTGCTGATACTTTGTCCGATCTGGGGCAATGTAGATCTCCGACCAATCCGGTGGAAGTTTCTGTAGCCGCTGAGCAGATTGAAAGGCTGAGCGGGTCTGAGCCGCTATTTCCTGATTCGGAAGCATAATCTTAAGTGGACGTGGTTTAATCAAGTTATTTGAATATTTCCCAATACGCCAAACTTTTATCGAATCAAAATCTTGATTTTCACAAATTTTTAAAAATAGTGTTTTAATTGAGACAAGGTCTTTACTGATAGTATCAGGGATCAAAATTGGATCATTTTCAGGCAACCCAAAAATTATTAGATTTTTCTGCCTTTTAACACGGTCCTCCCATTCAAAAAGGCAAATTTTATTACTGCATAGTTCTTTACCTTGTTCACACTGGACGACTCTCTCATCCAGATTTCCAACTCTTGACTCGCAAGCCTCGACTCTGGCTGTTAATTTTTCGAAATCACCAATCAATTGAGTTCTCAACTTGGTGTGCTCCTCAACAATAATAGAACGTATTTCTTCTAGTGAAGCCATTGTTTTGTCACTTGAGGATATATCAACAGGTAAAGGTGAAGGTGGGCCACAACACTTTTTAAATCCTCCACTCTCAAGAATAGTCAATTTTTTCGAACAGGATCTATGATAGGGAGAAGAACAAATTGTACAGAGCACAAGTGCGTTTTTGGTCGCAACCTTTTTTCTACAAACAACACATATAAGATCACTCGTGGTAGAGATTACTAATGGGCTCAGACTCGAGGATGCGTTGTTGTTTTGGCTCATACTTATAATATCTAGCGACACAATGTAAACAAGTATGACTCACAATGTCCATGTTCCACACTATCCAAGGCACAAAGACAAAAATTAAACCTCAATAGAATAAACCATCCAGATTAAAAATCACCTGAATCGCAGCTCCTAGTTTCACAAAACTTCAAAAACAGATCAAAGAATGCATAAATAATTTATTGCATCCCACAAACACTGTTTAACCATTCCCCAGACCAGAAATTTTTACAAGTTCAAATTTCTTATACTTTGAAAGAATGTACGTAGCTGTGCAATCCAGAGAAAAATATATTTTGTCAATTTTGCAGCTAAAAAGGCACTTCACTATTAAAACACCGGCAAAAACACCATTGTCCAAGGTCAATAGATTTTTAAAATATCATTTTTCACAAAACTTACGCGAAAAACCACATCAAATTATAGAAATTAAACAGAGCTACTTTCCGGCGTGTAGTCTAGTCGTCGGCCATATTGCCATATTGATAATGCCATATTGATATTGATAAATAAATAAATAAATAAATATTTAAATTCGGCTAAGTGGATATTTTATCAAATTAAATGTCTGTGGTGTCTAGAATCTAACAAATTATAATTTATTGGAATAAAAATTACAAAATACGTAAATAAGGTTATGTAAAAATTCTGGCACACGAAAGTCAGGTTATCTGACGTTTACATTAAACGTTAATTCTGTTAAAAGCAAATTCGTGAACAAAAGATTTCTCTTTAAACAAACTTCATTTTAATAAAAAGTCATATTAATAAAAAAATTCTAACCTTCAATTTCTAGTATTTGCAAATTAATTTTAACAAAAATTATAATAAGTGATAATTCATTTTTAAAACTTTTCGTCTAACTACGCGTTTTTATAAATACTAATTCGAAGAAACAAATATTGAATAAGGACCATCACAACGTCTCACAATTATTTAATAGTTTATGAAAATGTTCCTTCATATTTCATATTCAAGAATATCGTTTTTCCTAAAGATCGTATAAAAAATTGTATATTTGAAATTGCATTTTCAATTTAAAATGCTAAAATTCAGTTTTCTAACCTGTCCTTTATTTATTTACTAACAAAATATATGCTCCCTTGCATTTTTTCATTGGCCAGTATATAGTTTAAATACAAAAAATAAATTACGAATTTATTTAGATTAAATTAATTGTTATCAGAATTTTTTTGTATTGATTGAATTTTTTGTAGTCAGGGAAAACCTGAAAAACCCTAAAAAATTAAGGAATTTTATAAAATATTGTTTTAAAAAATTAATTACATTAATTTGTCTTTTTATGATTTCAATTAGTGACTTTTCATTTGAAATAAATGACTTTTACCTGATTCATCAATAGAAAATAACTGAAATTTTCAGTGCTGTTACTGAAATTGAAAATTATTTCCATCTATATCATTCAGTGAAAAATTGAATAAACAATTTATAAAATAAATAAATAAAAAAATAAAAATTTTTATCAGTGACTAAATTGTCAGTAATTTTTATGACAATTTATTCATTTCCAACTGATTTTCAACAAAATTTCATTGATTGAAGTTATGATTAGGGAGCGATTTTTAAAATAAAATTGTTTTCCTTAAATTTTATAAGTATTCTTTAATTTGTTTGTTCTGTTGTTGATTATGCCGTCCTTTTTAAAAAAGGCACTATCTACATTAGTGAGATAGTGCCTTTTTTAAAAAGGACGGCAGGATTGTTCTCGACATTTGTCAAATTTATTGTCATTTGTCAATTTTTTTTTCATTTCTTAATTATTTTCTTTAATATTCAGTTATTTTCATCATATTGTAATTTTTCCTTTAATTATCAATTATTATCTTAAAACCACAATTTAATTCGTTAATCTTAAATTTAATTCTCCAATTTTTAATTATTTTCTCCAATTTTCAATTATTTTGTTCGCAAACATAATTGTTTTAAAATTCTAATTCATTTCTTCAATTCCACAACTAAATTATTTTCTTCAAATTTCAATTCCATTTTTCAATTTTCAAATACTTACTTAGTTTTCAAACATTTTTGACCTTTTACAATAATTTTTTTAGATTATCAATAAGTTTCTTTAATTTTAAACTCAATTGAATTATTTTCTTTACCATTTAATTATTTTCGTCATTATTAATAATTTTTATTTTAATTATCAATTGTTTTGTTATAATTTCAATGTAATTCTTTAATCTTCAATTTATTTATTTAATTTTTAATTATTCTCTCTAAGTCTTAATCATTTTCTACAAATTTCAATTCCATTTTCCAATTTTCAATTATTTCCTTTACCTAATATTAAAAAATTCTTACCTTTTTTCAATTGTTTATTATCTCGATTATCAATAAGTCACCTTAATTTTAAATTGAATTGTTCAATTCTTTTCTTCAATTTGCAATTATTTCCAGAAATTATTGCTATAATTTCCTAAAATTTTCATTTTGCAATTATTCAGTTTAAATTTAATATTTATTGTTTAATTTTGCTTCCCCATAGAAGAAATACTGTTTTAAAATTATTTTAACGAATTGTGTATTAATATAGCCATTTTTGTTTTCCATTGTCAATTAATTATGTTACTTTTTAGATATTTTCTACAATGTTGCAATTATTTAGATTATTTTCCAATTATTTCTTTCAATTCTTAATCATTTTCTTTAATTTTTAATTATTTACTACAATTTTTTGAATTTTCGTTTATTCTTTTAACATTT
This sequence comes from Ganaspis brasiliensis, assembly GCA_037103525.1. Lineage (NCBI taxonomy): Eukaryota > Metazoa > Arthropoda > Insecta > Hymenoptera > Figitidae > Ganaspis > Ganaspis brasiliensis. The sequence goes on from JAZKLR010000027.1 coordinate 621,481, forward strand.
CATAAGCTTAGAATTATAGTGTGCCATGTCCACTTTCTGTCAAATCGAGAAAAAGAGGTTCAAAGTTTACTCACTTCATACTCATTTATAAGCTTTCTTAAAATTAAAAAGTATTTATTGATAATAAAAGATGCTTCTTTTTTAATTAAATTCACGTATATTACCACAACGTTTATATTAAAAGTTAATTACATATAAATTTTGTTGCTTAAAGTTTTCATTATCACGTAAAACACACGAAATCGTAGACATATAATTCTAATCTTTTGATTACACAAAATTTATAATTTATAATTATGATGAATTAAAAGCAGTTTTTGAGTATATCTCTTTATAAAAAAACAAGTTCAACACCTGTGAAATATGCAATACTATAGAATAAATTTTCAAAAAATGGCCACGACGCAGTATAATTCTTAGCAGCCCTGTTTAAAGAATGTATTAAAAATTATAGAATTTGATAGGATTTCTATCACAAATATTTTCAAATTTTAATCAAATTGTATACAAAATAAAAAAACCTATCAAATTCTATCAAAAATACTAAATTCAATCAATTTTAATAACAAGTTTGGAAAGAATTTAAATCAAAATTAATACTGAACTAAAGACAAGTACATGTCTATAATTCATTTTGTATAAAAAGTGTATCAAATCTTGTAATTCTAAACAACATAATCAATTTCAATCATAAGTGTGGATAGAGTTTCTATCAAAATTAATACTTAAATAATGTTAAATACATTTGTATACATACGTCTGTATCAAAAGTTTATCAATTTCTATCCGTCTGAAAATCGAATACTTTGGTATCAAGAGCTCTATATTAAAACTTTATCAAATTCTATCCGTAGAAAAGTAGAATACAATCTTATCAAATCATTTGCATAGAAACTCTATCAAATTTAACCAAACGGAAAATCGAATACATTTCTATCAAAACTTTGGGATTAAAAATTAATCAAATTTTATCGATGGAAAATTCTTATACTATTCTATCAAAATCTTGGTATGCAAAATCTATCAATTTCTATCCGCTTGAAAATCAAATACTTTGCTATCAAGAGCTCTGTATTAAAACTTTATCAAATTCTATCCGTAGAAAAGTCGAATACAATCTTATCAAATCATTTGCATAGAAACTCTATCAAATTTAACAAAACGGAAAATCGAATACATTTCTATCAAAACTTTGAGATTAAAAATTAATCAAATCTTATCGATGGAAAATTCTTATACTATTCTATCAAAATCTTGGTATGCAAAATCTATTAATTTCTATCCGTCTAAAAATCAAATACTTTGGTATCAAGAGCTTTGTATTATAATTTAATCAAATTCTATACGTAGAAAAGTCGAATAAGGAGCATTTACATATGACGTCACGCTATAAGGGGGAGGGTGGACTCTTGATCAAACGTTAAAAAACGTAACATGTTGATGGGGGGGAGATCGTTCTAAACGTGACGTCACGAGAAAATTTTTTAATTCAAAAATTAATTCAAACTACCTTTTAAATTTTGTAAGCATCTTTATTTATGATAGACCTCGGATTATCCTTAGGATATCAACGGGAAATGCTCATCAGGATCCTACCAGACATCGTCAAGAGATATCCACAAGACATCATTTTGAATTTCAAAATGGTCAAAATATTTTTCCGGTAGTTATATATCCAGGAAAGCAGGGATTTTAATATCCACTGGATATCCTAAGGATGCCCGAAGATATTTTTCTCATTACCTGAAATCAGAAAACGTTTCTATTTAATATTTTTAGAGTTATAACAATTAAAACATCCTGGTTTGTACAAACTACTATGTGCACTTGTCTTTTCTTTTCGCTCTCCAGTAAAATCACTAATTTGCTTCTAAGGTCTTCTTCTTCGGAGTGCATTACATATATTGTAAAATCTGAAACCCAGACCTCACTTAATCTGTATTAAAGAAACTGTTTTATTAATTCCGATCAATTTTTTCAATTCTTTACTAATCCAGCCTTCTTGTCGAGTATTTGTAAGTTTTATTCCATTGCTGCCACTACTGGCGCAGCACTGCGTCTATTGTTACTATCCTCTTCGATGTGTCATATTATTAGTTAATAATTTTATTATATTTAGATTTGAAGAGCAGGAGCGAATTTTTCCGTGGTGTGGACGACTTACTTAATGGTTTCAACTTTAAAGTCCAATTTCTGCAAACTTCAAATTATGTTATAACATGTTAAGTTACATAATGGAAATAATAAAAATAACACAGGCGTAAAAAAGTAGAAACCTTTTTTCGCTAAGTATTGGGCCAATATTGGTTTACCCTTGGAAATCTGTCACTGCGGACAGTGAAAAAATACATATAGAAATACTCAGCCAATTGTCCAGTACATACATTTGCCAATAATTTGCTACCTGTTATCGCAGAATGAAAAATCATTGGTTAAATCTTGGGATGTAGACATCCGTGCCAATCATTGGCTAACAATATTGGTCCAATGTTTAGCCGATGTTAAATTTTCGACTGTTATATTCTGAAAATAATGATTATATATATATTGGAATTTTAGAGCCATATGTGTTTCCTTTTAGTTAGAAATGTGTTTAGAAACTCGTCTTGAATCGTATCAAGTAATCGCGTTGCATTCATAGATAAAATAATAATTTAAGAGAAATAATGTTTTAAGGTAAAATTTAATTTTTAACTTTAGCAGAACTAAGAAAGAAACTAACAATATTATATTAAATTTAAACAGTTATATTGGTATTAATATCTGATTTATTTTTGAATAAAAACATATAAAAGTTCGTTATGTCATAAAATTGTATTTTCGAAATTAAAAATTGTACGATTTAAGGATGAAAATAAATTCAAAGAAAAATTTATTTTAATATATTTTAACAAATTTACTGACACACAATTTGCAAAAAAAATTTTATTGATTTAAATAGTTTATTCTTAACTACTCATTTAACGTTTTATGTTTTATTTTCAAATCTGATGAACAATTGCAGTTTTTTCCAAATATGTTAAACAATAGCTCATTCAGTTCCTTTAAAAAGCATTCTCAACAAGTCCACCTATAAAATTTTATTTTTCATTGATAAGAATTTAATTATATTTTATATATTTGTTTATGGATAAAATATTTTTAATAAAATTTTGTGAGTAAAACTAAGGATTAAATAAGCGGCCAAAAGTGAGCAAGACTAATTTTTCTAATTTCGAGAAAATTAAAGAAATACAGTTTTTAACGTAATCCTGAAAGTTAATTAAAAACTAGAAAAACTATACTAAGTTTTTTAAATAACAGTGATTCTTATATCTAAGGCAGTTTAATATTAGTGAAAGTTAATTATATATAGACATAAGGTTTTATTAGTTTTTATAGACTTCATTTCTATTAAAAAAAAAAATAATAATAATAAATCATATTGGTTGAGGATTACGTTAAAAACTGTATTTCTTAAATTTTCTCGAAATTAGAAAAATTTGTCTCACTTTTGGCCGCTTATTCAATCCTTAATTTTACTCACAAAATTTTATACAAAATATTTTATCCATATTCAAATATATAAAATATAATTAAATTCTTATCTATGAAAAATAAAATTTTATGAGTGGATTTGTAGAGAATGCTTTTTAAAGAAGTAAATGAGGAACTGTTTAACGTATTTGGATCATGACATTACGAACTTTTTTTATGTTTTTATTAAAAAATAAATCAGATATTAATATCAATATAACTGTTTAAAAATTAATATAATATTGTAGTTTATTTCTTAGTTATCTTATTTTATCTGTGAATGCAACGCGATTACTTGACTCTACTCAAGACTAGTTTCTAAACACATTTCTAACTGAAAGGAAACACATATGGCTCTAAAATTCCAACGCCAGGACCTTTTCCTTTGTGCTCTTTTGCTAAGGGCGTACAGTCAGTATCTTTTTGATTTTCAAACAGTCAACTTCGTAAAAGAAACGCATGAAGAAGTTAGTGACTTTACACTGTTAAGTTTATTGAAAAAAAGAATTTACTCTTTTATTAATTCATTCTCCAAACGTTTCAGCTCCAGGCCCTTGTTAAAGGAAAATAGTTTTATTCTGAAATAGTATTAATAATGTAGTAGACAACTGCAAAAACTTCAGATAAATTGTTGTATTATTCTCTTTTTTGTTTTGTTATTATTATACTGTTGTTCTTTAAATTTTATTTTTCGGTTATATCGATTTTTGCATTATTTGGGTTTAGAATTAATTACTAAAAAACAAAAAAGAGAATGCGTAACACATCAATTTATCTTTAGCCTTATATTAATATTGTTATACATAATACTATTTCAGAATAAATCTATTTTCTACCAACGAGGGCCATCAGTATTTAGAGCCGAAACGTTTAGAGAATGAATATTTGAAAAAGAAAAAATTCTTCTTTTTAATAAACTTGCTTCTAAAGCCAATAATGGTAAACCATTATTGGCCCAATACTTAGCGAAAAAAGGTTTCTACTTTTTTACGCCTGTGTTATTATTATTATTTCCATTATGTAACTTAACATGTTATAACATAATTTAAAGTTTGCAGAAATTGGACTTTAAAGTTGAAACCATTAAGTAAGTCGTCCACACCACGGAAAAATTCGCTCCTGCTCTTCAAATCTAAATATAATAAAATTATTAGGTAATAATATGACACATCGAAGGGGATAGTAACAATAGATTTGTTGCGCCAGTAGTGGCAGCAATGGAATAAAACTTACAAATACTCGACAAGAAGGCTGGATTAGTAAAGAATTGAAAAAATTGATCGGAATTAATAAAACAGTTTCTTTAATACAGATTAAGTGTGGTCTGGGTTTCAGATTTTACAATATATGTAATGCACTCCGAAGAAGAAGACCTTAAAAGCAAATTAGTGATTTTACTGGAGAGCGAAAAGAAAAGACAAGTGCACATAGTAGTCTGTACAAACCGGGATGTTTTAATTGTTATAACTCTAAAAATATTAAATAGAAACGTTTTCTGATTTCAGGTAATGAGAAAGATATCTTTGGGCATCCTTAGGATATCCAGTGGATATTAAAATCCCTGCTTTCCTGCACTGAAAAAAATATTTCCGTGGAACTGCAATAATTATGGGCAGATTGGCAATATTTTATTGCTGTTTTGGGAACTGCCATACGTATTTGTGTTTTAGCCATACGACTGTGTGAAACCGCGAGTGACATTGTAAGGTTAGGTAAAATCGACAGTGGCGCACCGATGATGCATTATGTCAAACCTTTACATAACCTGTTAACCATAGTCAAATGTCTAATCTGATCACAGTATTTTTTTCAGTGTGGATATATAACTACCGGAAAAATATTTTGACCATTTTGAAATTCAAAATGATGTCTTGTGAATCTCTCTTCACGATGTCTGGTGGGATCCTGATGAGCATTTCCCGTTGATATCCTAAGGATGAACTACGGATATTATTAGGATATTCCTAAAATTATTCAAATGGATTCAGAATACGGATTAAAAATACAATCTTAGCAAATCATTTGCATAGAAACTCTATCAAATTTAATCAAACGGAAAATCGAATACTTTTCTATCCAAATTTTGGGATTAAAAATTAATCAAATCTTTTCGACGGAAAATTCGTATACTTTCTTATCCAAAAGGTTTGATAGAATCGTATACAATGTTAGTGAAAATTTGGATTCAAAAACGGATTGAAATTGATAGAAATTACTTTCTATTAAATGCGAAGTATTGATTTTGATAGAGATTCTATCCCAAAGATTTGATATAATCGTATAAAAAGTACTTGAAATTTTTGATTCAAAAAACGGATTTAAATTGATCGAAATTTCTTTCTATCAAATTCCATCAAATTCTATTAAATGCGAAGTATTGATTTTGATAGAGATTCTATCCAAATGTTTGATAGAAACGTATACAAAGTACATAAAATTTTGGATTCAGAAAACGGATTCAAATTGATAGAAATTCTTTTCTATCAAATCCTATCAAATTTCGTAAACAGGGAGACGATTTTATAATTATTATTATTAACCTTTTGAATTATTTTGTTCTATTGTCAAATATTCTCGACAGTTTTCGAAATTTATTTTCAATTGTAAATTATTTTCTGTAATATTTAACTATTTTAGTCATTTTAAAAAATTTTTTGTAATTATCTATTATTTTTCTACAACTTCAATTTAATTCTTTAATCTTAACTTTATTTCTTCAATTCTCAATTATTTTCTACTAATTTCAATTCCATTCTTTTTCCAATTACTTTTTTCGATTCACAATAAGTTTCTTTAATTTTAAATTCAATTGGTTACTTACTTTCGTCAAAAATAAATTTTTTTCAAATTTTAATTAAATTTTTCAAGTTTTTAATTATTTTCTTCAATTTCAATGATTTTTTTTTATTTTCAAAAGTCGTTCAATGTACAATTATTTCCAACAATTCTTTCTATAATTTTCTTACATTTTTAATTTGAAATTATTTCCTTAAAATGTAATATTAGTTTTTAATTTTTCACTTTTGAATTATTTTTTTCAAGTTTAAATTCCATTCTTTAATTTTTAATTTTTTCATTCATATACAATACTTCTCGCCTTTTTACACTTATCAATTATTTTCTAAAATTTGAATTTAATTCTTAAATTTTTAATTTGGTTCTTCATTTTATTATAATTCTCTTTCAATTTCAATTCCATTCTTCAATTTTCAATTATTTCCTTCCATATTCAATATTTCTCTGCTTTTAATTATATTATTATTAACTTCAATTTCAAGTAATCTTTTTTGATTTACAATTCAATTGTTCATTTTGCAATTATTTCCAAGAATTATTTCTATAATTTTCTTAATTTTTTAATTTCCAATTATTTTCCTATATTTTAATATTTCTTGTTTAATTTTTTTTAATAATTTTTTACAGCTGTTTATTAATCTAGTCATTTTTCTCATTTTGTTTTCAATTTTCATCATTTTTCGAATAATTTTTTTTAATTCTTCTAGTTATTTTTTAATTATTTTAAAAATAGGAACAAATTATAAAGAAAGCATTCATAAACCTTAAAAAATGTTGGAAAACGTGCTCGCTTTTTTAATTTAATTAAATTTTTTATTTTTATTATGTTGTACTTTACAACACTTATTAAAATCTCGAAATAGATCTTGGTACTAAATTGTATTATTTATACATATTTTTTCATTAACTTACATATTTTGTTTAAATTTTTATTAAAAGCAATAAAGTAGATTTGTATTTTAATTCACTATTATTAAAAATAAAATATAAATTTGTTAATTGATTTAAAATTAAAATAAAGTTTAATTAAGTAAAATTAGAAATCTTAAATTTAATTTAAAAATACATTTTTTTAAAAGTTATTAATTAAAAACAAAAAAAACATCTATAGTGCCGAACTTTAAGTGTAGACAAATTGAAGAAATGAATGAATTAAGTTGTTTATTATTATTATTAATAATTATTATTTATTAATTAAACTTATTGTAAATATTCAGGAAATTTCACGCGCGTATTGAAAGCAATAGAAATTCAAACATTTATTATTTTCATATTCTCTAACTTTTTAATTGCCTTCAATTCGCTTCTTGAAAATTTCTATAGACAATTGAAAGCAATAGAAATTGTCGATTTTTCGTGATCTCTACTGATAGTCACTAAAATCTCCTATTCACATTCTCCATTTTTTCAATGGCCTCCAATTCGCTTCTTCATAATTTCTGTAGTCAATTGAAAGCTATACAATTTTCTACTTTTTAAAGTTTCATTTCGAACTCTTTGCAGTTACTTGTATCGGTGACACATTCGCGCATTAAAAATAATTCAGATTCTGAATTACTTTCAATGTCTCGTATCTTCCTACTAATAGAAAAAAATTCATTTTTCAAAAATTCTATTGCTGGGAAGTGATATTTTAAAAATGGAAAAATCGCGCATTCCAAATAATTGAGTATTCCCGTATTTCTAGCAAAATTTCTAACTTTCTAATTTTCTTCTATTCCTCCCCGTTTACCGGGATAATAATGATTGAAACATTAAGCAATTAATATTCATTATAGTTTTCTAAGATTTGTTTCGGTATAATGAATAATTTGTAAAACTAGCGCAGACGTCTCTTTTGCTGTTCTTTGCCTTTTCTTAATTTTATTTTCTTTTTCAAATTTTCTGCTATTTTTCTGTCAATTTTTCTACCTTTATTTTCTTAAAGAGTAAAGCAAGTAATTTTCTTACTAAAATTTTATTTTAAAGGTGATCCCAGAATGCAAGTATTTTAAACGTCGACGCGTTGATAGCGACGCGTCGGTCTATTGTTCAACAATGGATCAACGCGTCGCTATCGACGCGTCGACGTTCAAAATACTTGCATTCTGGGATCACCTTTAATCTTTAGTCAATTCTTGTTCAAATTTTTAGTAAAATACTCTTCTATATAATAGATCTTTGCATTTTGTTTTTCCGTCTTTTTCTAATTTATACGTCACTACGTGCGCTAAAAAAAGGATGGAAAAAGATAGAAGACCAAAATAATTAGGTCCATTAGATGAAAGAGTCATTTCTCTTATTGCTTTCAATTTAATTATTCAATTTTATAAAATTGTTCGTTATTTACAATTTACAGTCCACATTTTAAAATTGATTAAATATTGTATTTTCTAATAGAAATCTACAGGTAATAATAATCCACAAGATTACATGGAACAAATGTATATTTTCAAATTAATTAAAAATTATATGAGTTTTTATTTTATGTATCTAATTGTTAATTGCCTTTTATTATAAAAAAAGTAGAATAATAAGTAATATAATAATCAGGGTGGCCACTTCACGGGGAAACCGGGAAAATTTTCATAATATTTAATTATATAGTCATTTTCTAATTTTTCTTTCAATTATCAACTATTCTCTTAAAATTTCAATTGAATTCTTTAATCTTTAATTTATTTCTTTAATTTTTAGTTATTTGCTTCAATACGTAATTTTTTCTTCAGTTTTTTCTTCAAATTTCAATTACATTTTACGTTTTTCAATTATTTTATTTAATATTTAATAATTCCCGTATTTTCTCAATTATCAATTCTTTTTCTTAAAATTGCAATACAATTCTTTAATTTTATCATTTATTTTCTACAATTTTTTCAATAATTTTCATCAATTTTCAATTGTTAATTCTTTTTTTTAATAATTAATTATTTTCGTCAATATTTCATTATTTTCGTCATATTTTAATTTTTCTTTTAATTATCAATTATTTTCTTGAAACTTCCATTATTTATTTCTTTAAATTACAATTTATTTCTTCAATTTTTAATTACATTCTTCAATTCTCAAACATTTTCTTTAATTTTCAATTATGTTTATCGATTTTCAATTAATTCATGAGTATTCAATAATTCTCAGATTTTTCAATTATTCTTCTCATTCATAAAAATTGTTTTAAAAATTTTAAATCAATTATTCAATTCAAAAAGTATTCTCTTCAATTCTCAGTTATTTTCTTTAAATATAAATTCCACTTGTCAATTTCAAATTATTTTCTTCAATATTAAAAAATTATCGCTCTTTTTAATTATTTTTTTCGATTATCATTAAGTTTCTTTAATTTTCAATTATTCAATTATTTTCTTTAATTTTTAATTCCATAATTATTCTTCAATTTTTATTTCCTTTCTTCAGATTTCAATTGTTTTTTATTTTATTTATTTTATTTAATGCAGTGTACTGGCTACAAAAAAAAATGCCCTTTCGCGCGTAGGCGCTGAAATTAATATGAAATATTCAATATCAAAATACAATATAATATAATCTGCAATTTAATCAACAATATTATTTTCTATTTAAAATTTAAACTTCAGGCTCCATACAGATCACATAATTAAAGTCAGACACATATATTATACCCTCCGCAAACACTGATAAAACTATCAATTGATACAAAGTCAACATAGTTTTGTGAGTTAGTTGTAGTTAGTTTTTACTATATTAATTATTTCTTGGCTTTTTTCAGTAACAGTTTTTCAATTTTGAGATATATACTTTAAATTTTAATTCCCTTCTTCAATTTCTAATTGCTTTCTTCAATTTTTAATCCAATTGTTAAATGTGCGATTATTTCCAACAATTATTCCTATAATTTTTCAATTTGCAATAAATATCTTTAAATTTATTATTTTTTGTTTAATTTTTTCAATAATTTTTTTAGTTCCCTATTATTCTAGTCATTTTGCGAATTTTGTTTTCAATTGACAATTATTTTTGTCATTTTTCACATATTTTCTTCAATTTTTCATTTATTTTCGTCATTTCTCAACTATTTCAATTATTAATTGTTTTCCGCAATTTTTAATTGTTGTCTACATTTTTTTTAATGTTCAATTATTATCTTATATTTTTATAATTATTCTTTAATTTTTTAAATTATTTTGTTCGCTTGTACATTATTCTAGACTTTTTTTTTAATTTTGTTTTTAATTGTCAATTATTTTCGTCATTTTGTAATTTTTGTTCAATTATCAATTATTTTTTTAAGTTTTAACTTAATTCTTTAATTTTCAATTCATATCCCTAATTTTTTATTTTCTTCAGTTTCAATTATCTTTTCTGATTTTCAATTTAGATGTTCAATTTGCAATTATTTCCAACTGTTATTCCTGTAATTTTTCACCTATTTTGTTTAATTTGCATAAAATTATTGCAAAGTTTGCCGCGCGCTTGGGCGAGCGATAATGTTGCTAGTAATAAAATAAATTCGAAAAACAATGTTTAAGAAAAAGATAATACCTATTTTGTACCAAAAATTTTACAATTAAATCAATTTCTAAAAAAACAGTAATTCTTGTTTAAAAGTTAGCGCCAAATAGATGGACAGCGCCATCTACAACGTGCCCATTTTAGCCTTGCGAGTATGCCTTTCTCTATTGCTTAATCCTAATAATCGCACTTCGATTATTTCGATATTCGATCTTGCCCATGCCTTCATGCTTTTTTTTAGTAGGATCATTATAGCTATCCACTGTTGGAACGGCTACCCACCATAGGGCAGTTTCCCCTACACAATTTTGTTATTATAATATTCACTAAACTTATTATTTCGATGATTTTCATAATTATTTTCATATTTTTAAAAGTAAATACGCCCATTGTTTTAAAAATTTATTCAATTTTTTTTCACATCTTGTCTATTTTTTGCAAGATTTCTTTCAAATTTACTAATTCTTTCATAAAATTTTTAGGTTTTGTGTAATATTATAAAAATGTTTTTGGTTTAATTTGCCTAAACTTTTTTATTTTTAAAAGATTTGTAAATTTCTTTTTATTTTATTTTTATTAATTCTAATTTTTTAGTAGATTCTAAAACAAAATTTATTATTTTTTGTACTTTTTACATTTTCTTACAGTCGGTTGGATTAAAGAAAAAACATTTCTCCATTTTCTTGCTATTTATTTAATTTTCTTGATTTTTCACTATTTTTTGTCCTTGCTTGCTTTTTAATTAATTCTTTAATTTTTGTCATTATTTTTCCACTTCTTAGAAACATTTTTTCTTCTTTTAAATTGTTTAGTTTTGATCTCATAATTACGAATTTTTTAACACATTTATTCAATGCTTTTATCTACATTTTTTAAATTTCTCAATTTTCAACTTTTTTGAAAACTTTGATTCTTTTATTTTATGTTATGTAAATTTAATCTTGTACTAAAATTTTCTCATTTTAACATCGTTCTTCTATTTCATAAAACTTCTTTTCTTTTAATTTTTTTTTTTTTTTTAGTAATATAGTATTTTAAAGTTTTTTTAATTATCTCCTTTTTTTAATTTTAATTTTAAAAAAATGTCTGTAAATAGTTTAATTTTTTTAAAAGAGTTTCTACTTTTTATATATTTTTATGCTATTATTTTATTCTTGTGTTTTCTTAATTTTTTCTTCATTTCTTTAATAATGTCCATGACATTTTTTTAAATAGACTGTTTTCTCATCTTCTTACGCTTTTGTTCTTTTTGATAATTTGTTATTCTTTTGCTGCTCTTACCTAATTGTCTTAATTTTGCGATCATATGGATTTAGAAATATTTCTTTGAAATTTTCTCATTTATTCGACATAATTTATTTGATTTTAATTAAATATTTGATACTTCATTATTATTTATAATAATTTTTTTCTCTGTAAAAAAATAAACTAATACAAATAAGCATTTTGAGCTTTTACATACTGATAAAATTTAAAAAAAAATTATTTAAATAAAAAAAAGTCCGATTTAAATAAAAAAAATCTTTTTTTTTTAAATTACGATTTTAATCAGATCTGTAATAAAAACAAGAAAGAAGCTACCCAACTACATTATAATATATTATTTTAAAATTCGGATCTATAATTTACATTTTTCAAAATTCGGGAAAATTGTGCTCTAAGATCCGGGAAATCCGGAAATTTGCCGGGAGTTTAAAATTGCCAGTTTGCTAGACATCCTGTCATAAAAAAGACTTATAAAATGTTGCAGAAAAATTTTCATGACCATTTAGAACGAGAAATTTGTTTGAAAACCAAAATTTTAAAAAATCGATAAAAAAATAAAATTAATATTTTTTCAAATTTGTAGAAACAGAAATTGTTTTTATCTTTGTTCAAAAATGTTTAAAAATGTTTTTCTTACTTAAAAGGTCATAAACGACCTGAATTATTCGTACCGCCTTAGTACCTCTTAGTACCTCTTAGTACCCTCTTAATACCACTTAGTACCATTTTATATTTTAACAGGAAAAAGATATGTTTTTTAGAGATTTGGATCTTAATTAGATTTTTTGCTACTTAGAGATAATAAAAAACATTTATAAAATGTATTAGAAAAATTGGGTTGACCATTTAGAACCAGTAATTTGTTTGAAAACAAAAATTTTGAAAAATCGAAAATCAAATAAATTTAATATTTTTTTACATTTGTAGAAACGTAAAATGTTTTTATCTTTGTTCAAAAATGTTTAAAAATTATTTCTGTTACTTAAAAGGTGATAGACGACCTGAATTATTCGTACCGCCTTAGTACCTCTTAGTACCCTCTTAATACCACTTAGTACCATTTTATATTTTAAGAGGAAAAAGATATGTTTTTTAGAGATTTTGATCTTAATTGGATTTTTTGCAACTTAGAGATAATAAAAAAGACTTCTATAATGTATCAAATAAATTGGTTTGACTATTTAGAATGAGAAATATGTTGGGAAACAAAAATTTTGAAAAATCGAATCAAAAATAAAAATTATATTTTTTCACATTTGTAGAAAGGTAAAATGTTTTTATGTTTGTTCAAAAATGTTTAAAAATTATTTCTGTTACTTAAAAGGTCATAGACGATCTGAATTATTCGTACCGCCTTAGTACCTCTTAGTACCCTCTTAATACCACTTGGTACCATTTTATATTTTAAGAGGAAAAAGATATGTTTTTTAGAGATTTGGATCTTAATTGGATTTTTTGCTACTTAGAGATAATAAAAAACATTTATAAAATGTATTAGAAAAATTGGGTTGACCATTTAGAACGAGTAATTTGTTTGAAAACAAAAATTTTGAAAAATCGAAAATCAAATAAATTTAATATTTTTTAACATTTGTAGAAACGTAAAATGTTTTTATCTTTGTTCAAAAATGTTTAAAAATTATTTCTGTTACTTAAAACGTCATAGACGATCTGAATTATTCGTACCGCCTTAGTACCTCTTAGTACCCTCTTAATACCACTTAGTACCATTTTATATTTTAAGAGGAAAAAGATATGTTTTTTAGAGATTTGGATCTTAATTGGATTTTTTGCTACTTAGAGATAATAAAAAACATTTATAAAATGTATTAGAAAAATTGGGTTGACCATTTAGAACGAGTAATTTGTTTGAAAACAAAAATTTTGAAAAATCGAAAATCAAATAAATTTAATATTTTTTCACATTTGTAGAAACGTAAAATGTTTTTATCTTTGTTCAAAAATGTTTAAAAATTATTTCTGTTACTTAAAAGGTGATAGACGACCTGAATTATTCGTACCGCCTTAGTACCTCTTAGTACCCTCTTAATACCACTTAGTACCATTTTATATTTTAAGATTGAAAAAGATAAGTTTTTTAGAGATTTAGATCTTAAATGGATTTTTTGCTACTTAGAGATAATAAAAAAGACTTATATAATGTATCAAAAAAATTAGTTTGACTATTTAGAATGAGAAATATGTTTGGAAACAAAAATTTTGAAAAATCGAATAAAAAAAAAATTTATATTTTTCCACAATTGTAGAAACGTAAAATGTTTTTATCTTTGTTCAAAAATGTTTAAAAATTATTTCTGTTACTTAAAAGTTCATAGACGATCTGAATTATTCGTACCGCCTTAGTACCTCTTAGTACCCTCTTAATACCACTTAGTACCGTTTTATATTTTAAGAATGAAAAAGAAAAGTTTTTTAGAGATTTAGATCTTAAATGAATTTTTTGCTACTTAGAGATAATAAAAAACATTTATAAAATATATTAGAAAAATTGGTTTGACTATTTAGAATGAGAAATATGTTGGGAAACAAAAATTTTGAAAAATCAAATAAAAAAAAAAATTAATATTTTTTCACATTTGTAGAAACGTAAAATGTTTTTATCTTTGTTCAAAAATGTTTAAAAATTATTTCTGTTACTTAAAAGGTCATAGACGATCTGAATTATTCGTACCGCCTTAGTACCTCTTAGTACCCTCTTAATACCACTTAGTACCATTTTATATTTAGAGAGGAAAAAGATATGTTTTTTAGAGATTTGGATCTTAATTGGATTTTTTGCTACTTAGAGATAATAAAAAAGACTTATATAATGTATCAAAAAAATTGGTTTGACCATTTAGAAAGAGAAATATGTTTGGAAACAAAAATTTTGAAAAATCGTATAAAAAATAAAATTTATATTTTTCCACAATTGTAGAAACTTAAAATGTTTTTATCTTTGTTCAAAAATGTTTAAAAATTATTTCTGTTACTTAAAACTTCATAGACGATCTGAAGTATTCGTACCGCCTTAGTACCTCTTAGTACCCTCTTAATACCACTTAGTACCGTTTTATATTTTAAGAATGAAAAAGATAAGTTTTTTAGAGATTTAGATCTTAAATGGATTTTTGGCTACTTAGAGATAATAAAAAACATTTATAAAATATATTAGAAAAATTGGTTTGACTATTTAGAATGAGAAATATGTTGGGAAACAAAAATTTTGAAAAATCGAATAAAAAAAAAAATTAATATTTTTTTACATTTGTAGAAACGTAAAATGTTTTTATCTTTGTTCAAAAATGTTTAAAAATTATTTCTATTACTTAAAAGTTCATAGACGATCTGAATTATTCGTACCGACTTAGTACCTCTTAGTACCCTCTTAATACCATTTAGTACCATTTTATATTTTTAGAGGAAAAAGATATGTTTTTTAGAGATTTTGATCTTAATTGGATTTTTTGCAACTTAGAGATAATAAAAAAGACTTCTATAATGTATCAAATAAATTGGTTTGACTATTTAGAATGAGAAATATGTTGGGAAACAAAAACTTTGCAAAATCGAATCAAAAATAAAAATTATATTTTTTCACATTTGTAGAAACGTAAAATGTTTTTATCTTTGTTCAAAAATTTTTAAAAATTATTTCTGTTACTTAAAAGGTCATAGACGATCTGAATTATTCGTACCGCCTTAGTACCTCTTAGTACCCTCTTAATACCACTTAGTACCATTTTATATTTTAAGAGGAAAAAGATATGTTTTTTAGAGATTTAGATCTTAATTGGATTTTTTGCTACTTATAGATAATAAAAAACATTTATAAAATGTATCATAAAAATTGGGTTGACCATTTAGAACGAGTAATTTGTTTGAAAACAAAAATTTTGAAAAATCGAAAATCAAATAAATTTAATATTTTTTCACATTTGTAGAAACGTAAAATGCTTTTATCTTTGTTCAAAAATGTTTAAAAATTATTTCTGTTACTTAAAAGGTGATAGACGACCTGAATTATTCGTACCGCCTTAGTACCTCTTAGTACCCTCTTAATACCACTTAGTACCATTTTATATTTTAAGAGGAAAAAGATATGTTTTTTAGAGATTTAGATCTTAATTGGATTTTTTGCTACTTATAGATAATAAAAAACATTTATAAAATGTATTAGAAAAATTGGGTTGACCATTTAGAACGAGTAATTTGTTTGAAAACAAAAATTTTGAAAAATCGAATAAAAAAAAAATTTATATTTTTCCACAATTGTAGAAACGTAAAATGTTTTTATCTTTGTTCAAAAATGTTTAAAAATTATTTCTGTTACTTAAAATTTCATAGACGATCTGAATTATTCGTACCGCCTTAGTACCTCTTAGTACCCTCTTAATACCACTTAGTACCGTTTTATATTTTAAGAATGAAAAAGATAAGTTTTTTAGAGATTTAGATCTTAAATAAATTTTTTGCTACTTAGAGATAATAAAAAACATTTATAAAATATATTAGAAAAATTGGTTTGACTATTTAGAATGAGAAATATGTTGGGAAACAAAAGTTTTGAAAAATCGAATAAAAAAAAAATTAATATTTTTTCACATTTGTAGAAACGTAAAATGTTTTTATCTTTGTTTAAAAATGTTTAAAAATTATTTCTGTTACTTAAAAGGTCATAGACGATCTGAATTATTCGTACCGCCTTAGTACCTCTTAGTACCCTCTTAATACCACTTAGTACCATTTTATATTTAGAGAGGAAAAAGATATGTTTTTTAGAGATTTGGATCTTAATTAGATTTTTTGCTACTTAGAGATAATAAAAAAGACTTATATAATGTATCAAAAAAATTGGTTTGACCATTTAGAATGAGAAATATGTTTGGAAACAAATATTTTGAAAATCGAATAAAAAATAAAATTTATATTTTTCCACAATTGTAGAAACGTAAAATGTTTTGATCTTTGTTCAAAAATGTTTAAAAATTATTTCTGTTACTTAAAAGTTCATAGACGATCTGAAGTATTCGTACCGCCTTAGTACCTCTTAGTACCCTCTTAATACCACTTAGTACCGTTTTATATTTTAAGATTGAAAAAGATAAGTTTTTTAGAGATTTAGATCTTAAATGGATTTTTTGCTACTTAGAGATAATAAAAAACATTAATAAAATGTATTAGAAAAATTGGTTTGACTATTTAGAATGAGAAATATGTTGGGAAACAAAAATTTTGAAAAATCGAATAAAAAAAAAAATTAATATTTTTTCACATTTGTAGAAACGTAAAATGTTTTTATCTTTGTTCAAAAATGTTTAAAAATTATTTCTGTTACTTAAAAGGTCATAGACGATCTGAATTATTCGTACCGCCTTAGTACCTCTTAGTACCCTCTTAATACCACTTAGTACCATTTTATATTTAGAGAGGAAAAAGATATGTTTTTTAGAGATTTGGATCTTAATTGGATGTTTTGCTACTTAGAGATAATAAAAAAGACTCATATAATGTATCAAAAAAATTGGTTTGACCATTTAGAATGAGTAATATGTTTGAAAAGAAAAATTTTTAAAAATCGAAAAACAAATAAATTTAATATTTTTTCACATTTGTAGAAACGTAAAATGTTTTTATCTTTGTTCAAAAATGTTTAAAAATTATTTCTGTTACTTAAAAGGTGATAGACGACCTGAATTATTCGTACCGCCTTAGTACCTCTTAGTACCCTCTTAATACCACTTAGTACCATTTTATATTTTAAGAGGAAAAAGATATGTTTTTGAGAGATTTGGATCTCAATTGGATTTTTTGCTTCTTATAGATAATAAAAAACATTTATAAAATGTATTAGAAAAATTGGGTTAACCATTTAGAACGAGTAATTTGTTTGAAAACAAAAATTTTGAAAAATCGAATAAAAAAAAAATTTATATTTTTCCACAATTGTAGAAACGTAAAATGTTTTTATCTTTGTTCAAAAATGTTTAAAAATTATTTCTGTTACTTAAAAGTTCATAGACGATCTGAATTATTCGTACCGCCTTAGTACCTCTTAGTACCCTCTTAATACCACTTAGTACCGTTTTATATTTTAAGAATGAAAAAGATAAGTTTTTTAGAGATTTAGATCTTAAATGAATTTTTTGCTACTTAGAGATAAAAAAAAACATTTATAAAATATATTAGAAAAATTGGTTTGACTATTTAGAATGAGAAATATGTTGGGAAACAAAAATTTTGAAAAATCGAATAAAAAAAAAATTAATATTTTTTCACATTTGTAGAAACGTAAAATGTTTTTATCTTTGTTCAAAAATGTTTAAAAATTATTTCTGTTACTTAAAAGGTCATAGACGATCTGAATTATTCGTACCGCCTTAGTACCTCTTAGTACCCTCTTAATACCACTTAGTACCATTTTATATTTAGAGAGGAAAAAGATATGTTTTTTAGAGATTTGGATCTTAATTGGATTTTTTGCTACTTAGAGATAATAAAAAAGACTTATATAATGTATCAAAAAAATTGGTTTGACCATTTAGAATGAGAAATATGTTTGGAAACAAAAATTTTGAAAATCGAATAAAAAATAAAATTTATATTTTTCCATAATTGTAGAAACGTAAAATGTTTTGATCTTTGTTCAAAAATGTTTAAAAATTATTTCTGTTACTTAAAAGTTCATAGACGATCTGAAGTATTCGTACCGCCTTAGTACCTCTTAGTACCCTCTTAATACCACTTAGTACCGTTTTATATTTTAAGATTGAAAAAGATAAGTTTTTTAGAGATTTAGATCTTAAATGGATTTTTTGCTACTTAGAGATAATAAAAAACATTAATAAAATGTATTAGAAAAATTGGTTTGACTATTTAGAATGAGAAATATGTTGGGAAACAAAAATTTTGAAAAATCGAATAAAAAAAAAATTAATATTTTTTCACATTTGTAGAAACGTAAAATGTTTTTATCTTTGTTCAAAAATGTTTAAAAATTATTTCTGTTACTTAAAAGGTCATAGACGATCTGAATTATTCGTACCGCCTTAGTACCTCTTAGTACCCTCTTAATACCACTTAGTACCATTTTATATTTAGAGAGGAAAAAGATATGTTTTTTAGAGATTTGGATCTTAATTGGATGTTTTGCTACTTAGAGATAATAAAAAAGACTCATATAATGTATCAAAAAAATTGTTTTGACCATTTAGAATGAGTAATATGTTTGAAAAGAAAAATTTTTAAAAATCGAAAAACAAATAAATTTAATATTTTTTCACATTTGTAGAAACGTAAAATGTTTTTATCTTTGTTAAAAAATGTTTAAAAATTATTTCTGTTACTTAAAAGGTCATAGACGACCTGAATTATTCGTACCGCCTTAGTACCTCTTAGTACCCTCTTAATACCACTTAGTACCATTTTATATTTTAAGAGGAAAAAGATATGTTTTTGAGAGATTTGGATCTCAATTGGATTTTTTGCTTCTTATAGATAATAAAAAACATTTATAAAATGTATTAGAAAAATTGGGTTGACCATTTAGAACGAGTAATTTGTTTGAAAACAAAAATTTTGAAAAATCGAATAAAAAAAAAATTTATATTTTTCCACAATTGTAGAAACGTAAAATGTTTTTATCTTTGTTCAAAAATGTTTAAAAATTATTTCTGTTACTTAAAAGTTCATAGACGATCTGAATTATTCGTACCGCCTTAGTACCTCTTAGTACCCTCTTAATACCACTTAGTACCGTTTTATATTTTAAGAATGAAAAAGATAAGTTTTTTAGAGATTTAGATCTTAAATGAATTTTTTGCTACTTAGAGATAAAAAAAAACATTTATAAAATATATTAGAAAAATTGGTTTGACTATTTAGAATGAGAAATATGTTGGGAAACAAAAATTTTGAAAAATCGAATAAAAAAAAAATTAATATTTTTTCACATTTGTAGAAACGTAAAATGTTTTTATCTTTGTTCAAAAATGTTTAAAAATTATTTCTGTTACTTAAAAGGTCATAGACGATCTGAATTATTCGTACCGCCTTAGTACCTCTTAGTACCCTCTTAATACCACTTAGTACCATTTTATATTTAGAGAGGAAAAAGATATGTTTTTTAGAGATTTGGATCTTAATTGGATTTTTTGCTACTTAGAGATAATAAAAAAGACTTATATAATGTATCAAAAAAATTGGTTTGACCATTTAGAATGAGAAATATGTTTGGAAACAAAAATTTTGAAAATCGAATAAAAAATAAAATTTATATTTTTCCATAATTGTAGAAACGTAAAATGTTTTGATCTTTGTTCAAAAATGTTTAAAAATTATTTCTGTTACTTAAAAGTTCATAGACGATCTGAAGTATTCGTACCGCCTTAGTACCTCTTAGTACCCTCTTAATACCACTTAGTACCGTTTTATATTTTAAGATTGAAAAAGATAAGTTTTTTAGAGATTTAGATCTTAAATGGATTTTTTGCTACTTAGAGATAATAAAAAACATTAATAAAATGTATTAGAAAAATTGGTTTGACTATTTAGAATGAGAAATATGTTGGGAAACAAAAATTTTGAAAAATCGAATAAAAAAAAAAATTAATATTTTTTCACATTTGTAGAAACGTAAAATGTTTTTATCTTTGTTCAAAAATGTTTAAAAATTATTTCTGTTACTTAAAAGGTCATAGACGATCTGAATTATTCGTACCGCCTTAGTACCTCTTAGTACCCTCTTAATACCACTTAGTACCATTTTATATTTAGAGAGGAAAAAGATATGTTTTTTAGAGATTTGGATCTTAATTGGATTTTTTGCTACTTAGAGATAATAAAAAAGACTTATATAATGTATCAAAAAAATTGGTTTGACCATTTAGAATGAGAAATATGTTTGGAAACAAAAATTTTGAAAATCGAATAAAAAATAAAATTTATATTTTTCCATAATTGTAGAAACGTAAAATGTTTTGATCTTTGTTCAAAAATGTTTAAAAATTATTTCTGTTACTTAAAAGTTCATAGACGATCTGAAGTATTCGTACCGCCTTAGTACCTCTTAGTACCCTCTTAATACCACTTAGTACCGTTTTATATTTTAAGATTGAAAAAGATAAGTTTTTTAGAGATTTAGATCTTAAATGGATTTTTTGCTACTTAGAGATAATAAAAAACATTAATAAAATGTATTAGAAAAATTGGTTTGACTATTTAGAATGAGAAATATGTTGGGAAACAAAAATTTTGAAAAATCGAATAAAAAAAAAAATTAATATTTTTTCACATTTGTAGAAACGTAAAATGTTTTTATCTTTGTTCAAAAATGTTTAAAAATTATTTCTGTTACTTAAAAGGTCATAGACGATCTGAATTATTCGTACCGCCTTAGTACCTCTTAGTACCCTCTTAATACCACTTAGTACCATTTTATATTTAGAGAGGAAAAAGATATGTTTTTTAGAGATTTGGATCTTAATTGGATTTTTTGCTACTTAGAGATAATAAAAAACATTTATAAAATGTATTAGAAAAATTGGGTTGACCATTTAGAACGAGTAATTTGTTTGAAAACAAAAATTTTGAAAAATCGAAAATTAAATAAATTTAATATTTTTTCACATTTGTAGAAACGTAAAATGTTTTTATCTTTGTTCAAAAATTTTTAAAAATTATTTCTGTTACTTAAAAGGTGATAGACGACCTGAATTATTCGTACCGCCTTACTACCTCTTAGTACCCTCTTAATACCACTTAGTACCATTTTATATTTTAAGAGGAAAAAGATATGTTTTTTAGAGATTTGGATCTTAATTGGATTTTTTGCAACTTAGAGATAATAAAAAAGACTTCTATAATGTATCAAATAAATTGGTTTGACTATTTAGAATGAGAAATATGTTGGGAAACAAAAATTTTGAAAAATCAAATCAAAAATAAAAATTATATTTTTTCACATTTGTAGAAACGTAAAATGTTTTTATGTTTGTTCAAAAATGTTTAAAAATTATTTCTGTTACTTAAAAGGTCATAGACGATCTGAATTATTCGTACCGCCTTAGTACCTCTAAGTACCCTCTTAATACCACTTAGTACCATTTTATATTTTAAGAGGAAAAAGATATGTTTTTTAGAGATTTGGATCTTAATTGGATTTTTTGCTACTTAGAGATAATAAAAAACATTTATAAAATGTATTAGAAAAATTGGGTTGACCATTTAGAACGAGTAATTTGTTTGAAAACAAAAATTTTGAAAAATCGAAAATCAAATAAATTTAATATTTTTTCACATTTGTAGAAACGTAAAATGTTTTTATCTTTGTTTAAAAATGTTTAAAAATTATTTCTGTTACTTAAAAGGTCATAGACGACCTGAATTATTCGAACCGCCTTAGTACCTCTTAGTACCCTCTTAATACCACTTAGTACCATTTTATATTTTAAGAGGAAAAAGAAAAGTTTTTTAGAGATTTAGATCTTAAATGAATTTTTTGCTACTTAGAGATAATAAAAAACATTTATAAAATATATTAGAAAAATTGGTTTGACTATTTAGAATGAGAAATATGTTGGGAAACAAAAATTTTGAAAAATCGAATAAAAAAAAAAATTAACTTTTTTTCACATTTGTAGAAACGTAAAATGTTTTTATCTTTGTTCAAAAATGTTTAAAAATTATTTCTGTTACTTAAAAGGTCATAGACGATCTGAATTATTCGTACCGCCTTAGTACCTCTTAGTACCCTCTTAATACCACTTAGTACCATTTTATATTTAGAGAGGAAAAAGATATGTTTTTTAGAGATTTGGATCTTAATTGGATTTTTTGCTACTTAGAGATAATAAAAAAGACTTATATAATGTATCAAAAAAATTGGTTTGACCATTTAGAATGAGAAATATGTTTGGAAACAAAAATTTTGAAAAATCGAATAAAAAATAAAATTTATATTTTTCCACAATTGTAGAAACTTAAAATGTTTTTATCTTTGTTCAAAAATGTTTAAAAATTATTTCTGTTACTTAAAACTTCATAGACGATCTGAAGTATTCGTACCGCCTTAGTACCTCTTAGTACCCTCTTACTACCACTTAGTACCGTTTTATATTTTAAGAATGAAAAAGATAAGTTTTTTAGAGATTTAGATCTTAAATGGATTTTTTGCTACTTAGAGATAATAAAAAACATTTATAAAATGTATTAGAAAAATTGGTTTGACTATTTAGAATGAGAAATATGTTGGGAAACAAAAATTTTGAAAAATCGAATAAAAAATAAAATTAATATTTTTTCACATTTGTAGAAACGTAAAATGTTTTTATCTTTGTTCAAAAATGTTTAAAAATTATTTCTGTTACTTAAAAGGTCATAGACGATCTGAATTATTCGTACCGCCTTAGTACCTCTTAGTACCCTCTTAATACCACTTAGTACCATTTTATATTTAGAGAGGAAAAAGATATGTTTTTTAGAGATTTGGATCTTAATTGGATGTTTTGCTACTTAGAGATAATAAAAAAGACTCATATAATGTATCAAAAAAATTGGTTTGACCATTTAGAATGAGTAATATGTTTGAAAAGAAAAATTTTGAAAAATCGAAAAACAAATAAATTTAATATTTTTTCACATTTGTAGAAACGTAAAATGTTTTTATCTTTGTTCAAAAATGTTTAAAAATTATTTCTGTTACTTAAAAGGTCATAGACGACCTAAATTATTCGTACCGCCTTAGTACCTCTTAGTACCCTCTTAATACCACTTAGTACCATTTTATATTTTAAGAGGAAAAAGATATGTTTTTGAGAGATTTGGATCTTAATTGGATTTTTTGCTTCTTAGAGATAATAAAAAAGACTTATATAATGTATCAAAAAAATTGGTTTGACTATTTAGAATGAGAAATATGTTTTGAAACAAAAATTTTGAAAAATCGAATAAAAAATAAAATTTATATTTTTTCACAATTGTAGAAACGTAAACTGTTTTTATCTTTGTT
Source organism: Ganaspis brasiliensis (assembly GCA_037103525.1). Taxonomy (NCBI): domain Eukaryota; kingdom Metazoa; phylum Arthropoda; class Insecta; order Hymenoptera; family Figitidae; genus Ganaspis; species Ganaspis brasiliensis. The sequence goes on from JAZKLR010000027.1 coordinate 645,533, forward strand.
CAAAAATGTTTAAAAATTATTTCTGTTACTTAAAAGTTCATAGACGATCTGAATTATTCGTACCGACTTAGTACCTCTTAGTACCCTCTTAATACCACTTAGTACCATTTTATATTTTAAGAGGAAAAAGATATGTTTTTTAGAGATTTGGATCTTAATTGGATTTTTTGCTACTTAGAGATAATAAAAAACATTTATAAAATGTATTAGAAAAATTGGGTTGACCATTTAGAACGAGTAATTTGTTTGAAAACAAAAATTTTGAAAAATCGAAAATCAAATAAATTTAATATTTTTTCACATTTGTAGAAACGTAAAATGTTTTTATCTTTGTTTAAAAATGTTTAAAAATTATTTCTGTTACTTAAAAGGTCATAGACGACCTGAATTATTCGAACCGCCTTAGTACCTCTTAGTACCCTCTTAATACCACTTAGTACCATTTTATATTTTAAGAGGAAAAAGAAAAGTTTTTTAGAGATTTAGATCTTAAATGAATTTTTTGCTACTTAGAGATAATAAAAAACATTTATAAAATATATTAGAAAAATTGGTTTGACTATTTAGAATGAGAAATATGTTGGGAAACAAAAATTTTGAAAAATCGAATAAAAAAAAAAATTAACTTTTTTTCACATTTGTAGAAACGTAAAATGTTTTTATCTTTGTTCAAAAATGTTTAAAAATTATTTCTGTTACTTAAAAGGTCATAGACGATCTGAATTATTCGTACCGCCTTAGTACCTCTTAGTACCCTCTTAATACCACTTAGTACCATTTTATATTTAGAGAGGAAAAAGATATGTTTTTTAGAGATTTGGATCTTAATTGGATTTTTTGCTACTTAGAGATAATAAAAAAGACTTATATAATGTATCAAAAAAATTGGTTTGACCATTTAGAATGAGAAATATGTTTGGAAACAAAAATTTTGAAAAATCGAATAAAAAATAAAATTTATATTTTTCCACAATTGTAGAAACTTAAAATGTTTTTATCTTTGTTCAACAATGTTTAAAAATTATTTCTGTTACTTAAAACTTCATAGACGATCTGAAGTATTCGTACCGCCTTAGTACCTCTTAGTACCCTCTTACTACCACTTAGTACCGTTTTATATTTTAAGAATGAAAAAGATAAGTTTTTTAGAGATTTAGATCTTAAATGGATTTTTTGCTACTTAGAGATAATAAAAAACATTTATAAAATGTATTAGAAAAATTGGTTTGACTATTTAGAATGAGAAATATGTTGGGAAACAAAAATTTTGAAAAATCGAATAAAAAATAAAATTAATATTTTTTCACATTTGTAGAAACGTAAAATGTTTTTATCTTTGTTCAAAAATGTTTAAAAATTATTTCTGTTACTTAAAAGGTCATAGACGATCTGAATTATTCGTACCGCCTTAGTACCTCTTAGTACCCTCTTAATACCACTTAGTACCATTTTATATTTAGAGAGGAAAAAGATATGTTTTTTAGAGATTTGGATCTTAATTGGATGTTTTGCTACTTAGAGATAATAAAAAAGACTCATATAATGTATCAAAAAAATTGGTTTGACCATTTAGAATGAGTAATATGTTTGAAAAGAAAAATTTTGAAAAATCGAAAAACAAATAAATTTAATATTTTTTCACATTTGTAGAAACGTAAAATGTTTTTATCTTTGTTCAAAAATGTTTAAAAATTATTTCTGTTACTTAAAAGGTCATAGACGACCTAAATTATTCGTACCGCCTTAGTACCTCTTAGTACCCTCTTAATACCACTTAGTACCATTTTATATTTTAAGAGGAAAAAGATATGTTTTTGAGAGATTTGGATCTTAATTGGATTTTTTGCTTCTTAGAGATAATAAAAAAGACTTATATAATGTATCAAAAAAATTGGTTTGACTATTTAGAATGAGAAATATGTTTTGAAACAAAAATTTTGAAAAATCGAATAAAAAATAAAATTTATATTTTTTCACAATTGTAGAAACGTAAACTGTTTTTATCTTTGTTCAAAAATGTTTAAAAATTATTTCTGTTACTTAAAAGTTCATAGACGATCTGAATTATTCGTACCGACTTAGTACCTCTTAGTACCCTCTTAATACCACTTAGTACCATTTTATATTTTAAGAGGAAAAATATATGTTTTTTAGAGATTTTGATCTTAATTGGATTTTTTGCAACTTAGAGATAATAAAAAAGACTTCTATAATGTATCAAATAAATTGGTTTGACTATTTAGAATGAGAAATATGTTGGGAAACAAAAATTTTGAAAAATCGAATCAAAAATAAAAATTATATTTTTTCACATTTGTAGAAACTTAAAATGTTTTTATGTTTGTTCAAAAATGTTTAAAAATTATTTCTGTTACTTAAAAGGTCATAGACGATCTGAATTATTCGTACCGCCTTAGTACCTCTTAGTACCCTCTTAATACCACTTAGTACCATTTTATATTTTAAGAGGAAAAAGATATGTTTTTGAGAGATTTGGATCTGAATTGGATTTTTTGCTACTTAGAGATAATAAAAAACATTTATAAAATGTATTAGAAAAATTGGGTTGACCATTTAGAACGAGTAATTTGTTTGAAAACAAAAATTTTGAAAAATCGAAAATCAAATAAATTTAATATTTTTTCACATTTGTAGAAACGTAAAATGTTTTTATCTTTGTTTAAAAATGTTTAAAAATTATTTCTGTTACTTAAAAGGTCAGAGACGACCTGAATTATTCGAACCGCCTTAGTACCTCTTAGTACCCTCTTAATACCACTTAGTACCATTTTATATTTAGAGAGGAAAAAGATATGTTTTTTAGAGATTTGGATCTTAATTGGATTTTTTGCTACTTAGAGATAATAAAAAAGACTTATATAATGTATCAAAAAAATTGGTTTGACCATTTAGAATGAGTAATTTGTTTGAAAAAAAAAATTTTGAAAAATCGAAAATTAAATAAAATTAATATTTTTTCACATTTGTAGAAACGTAAAATGTTTTTATCTTTGTTCAAAAATGTTTAAAAATTATTTCTGTTACTTAAAAGGTCATAGACGATCTGAATTATTCGTACCGCCTTAGTACCTCTTAGTACCCTCTTAATACCACTTAGTACCATTTTATATTTAGAGAGGAAAAAGATATGTTTTTTAGAGATTTGGATCTTAATTGGATGTTTTGCTACTTAGAGATAATAAAAAAGACTCATATAATGTATCAAAAAAATTTATTTGACCATTTAGAATGAGTAATATGTTTGAAAAGAAAAATTTTGAAAAATCGAAAAACAAATAAATTTAATATTTTTTCACATTTGTAGAAACGTAAAATGTTTTTATCTTTGTTCAAAAATGTTTAAAAATTATTTCTGTTACTTAAAAGGTCATAGACGACCTAAATTATTCGTACCGCCTTAGTACCTCTTAGTACCCTCTTAATACCACTTAGTACCATTTTATATTTTAAGAGGAAAAAGATATGTTTTTGAGAGATTTGGATCTTAATTGGATTTTTTGCTTCTTAGAGATAATAAAAAAGACTTATATAATGTATCAAAAAAATTGGTTTGACTATTTAGAATGAGAAATATGTTTTGAAACAAAAATTTTGAAAAATCGAATAAAAAATAAAATTTATATTTTTTCACAATTGTAGAAACGTAAACTGTTTTTATCTTTGTTCAAAAATGTTTAAAAATTATTTCTGTTACTTAAAAGTTCATAGACGATCTGAATTATTCGTACCGACTTAGTACCTCTTAGTACCCTCTTAATACCACTTAGTACCATTTTATATTTTAAGAGGAAAAATATATGTTTTTTAGAGATTTTGATCTTAATTGGATTTTTTGCAACTTAGAGATAATAAAAAAGACTTCTATAATGTATCAAATAAATTGGTTTGACTATTTAGAATGAGAAATATGTTGGGAAACAAAAATTTTGAAAAATCGAATCAAAAATAAAAATTATATTTTTTCACATTTGTAGAAACTTAAAATGTTTTTATGTTTGTTCAAAAATGTTTAAAAATTATTTCTGTTACTTAAAAGGTCATAGACGATCTGAATTATTCGTACCGCCTTAGTACCTCTTAGTACCCTCTTAATACCACTTAGTACCATTTTATATTTTAAGAGGAAAAAGATATGTTTTTGAGAGATTTGGATCTGAATTGGATTTTTTGCTACTTAGAGATAATAAAAAACATTTATAAAATGTATTAGAAAAATTGGGTTGACCATTTAGAACGAGTAATTTGTTTGAAAACAAAAATTTTGAAAAATCGAAAATCAAATAAATTTAATATTTTTTCACATTTGTAGAAACGTAAAATGTTTTTATCTTTGTTCAAAAATGTTTAAAAATTATTTCTGTTACTTAAAACGTCATAGACGACCTGAATTATTCGTACCGCCTTACTACCTCTTAGTACCCTCTTAATACCACTTAGTACCATTTTATATTTTAAGAGGAAAAAGATATGTTTTTTAGAGATTTTGATCTTAATTGGATTTTTTGCAACTTAGAGATAATAAAAAAGACTTCTATAATGTATCAAATAAATTGGTTTGACTATTTAGAATGAGAAATATGTTGGGAAACAAAAATTTTGAAAAATCAAATCAAAAATAAAAATTATATTTTTTCACATTTGTAGAAACGTAAAATGTTTTTATGTTTGTTCAAAAATGTTTAAAAATTATTTCTGTTACTTAAAAGGTCATAGACGATCTGAATTATTCGTACCGCCTTAGTACCTCTTAGTACCCTCTTAATACCACTTAGTACCATTTTATATTTTAAGAGGAAAAAGATATGTTTTTTAGAGATTTTGATCTTAATTGGATTTTTTGCAACTTAGAGATAATAAAAAAGACTTCTATAATGTATCAAATAAATTGGTTTGACTATTTAGAATGAGAAATATGTTGGGAAACAAAAATTTTGAAAAATCAAATCAAAAATAAAAATTATATTTTTTCACATTTGTAGAAACGTAAAATGTTTTTATGTTTGTTCAAAAATGTTTAAAAATTATTTCTGTTACTTAAAAGGTCATAGACGATCTGAATTATTCGTACCGCCTTAGTACCTCTTAGTACCCTCTTAATACCACTTAGTACCATTTTATATTTTAAGAGGAAAAAGATATGTTTTTTAGAGATTTGGATCTTAATTGGATTTTTTGCTACTTAGAGATAATAAAAAACATTTATAAAATGTATTAGAAAAATTGGGTTGACCATTTAGAACGAGTAATTTGTTTGAAAACAAAAATTTTGAAAAATCGAAAATCAAATAAATTTAATATTTTTTCACATTTGTAGAAACGTAAAATGTTTTTATCTTTGTTTAAAAATGTTTAAAAATTATTTCTGTTACTTAAAAGGTCATAGACGACCTGAATTATTCGAACCACCTTAGTACCTCTTAGTACCCTCTTAATACCACTTAGTACCATTTTATATTTTAAGAGGAAAAAGAAAAGTTTTTTAGAGATTTAGATCTTAAATGAATTTTTTGCTACTTAGAGATAATAAAAAACATTTATAAAATATATTAGAAAAATTGGTTTGACTATTTAGAATGAGAAATATGTTGGGAAACAAAAATTTTGAAAAATCGAATAAAAAAAAAAATTAACTTTTTTTCACATTTGTAGAAACGTAAAATGTTTTTATCTTTGTTCAAAAATGTTTAAAAATTATTTCTGTTACTTAAAAGGTCATAGACGATCTGAATTATTCGTACCGCCTTAGTACCTCTTAGTACCCTCTTAATACCACTTAGTACCATTTTATATTTAGAGAGGAAAAAGATATGTTTTTTAGAGATTTGGATCTTAATTGGATTTTTTGCTACTTAGAGATAATAAAAAAGACTTATATAATGTATCAAAAAAATTGGTTTGACCATTTAGAATGAGAAATATGTTTGGAAACAAAAATTTTGAAAAATCGAATAAAAAATAAAATTTATATTTTTCCACAATTGTACAAAATTAAAATGTTTTTATCTTTGTTCAAAAATGTTTAAAAATTATTTCTGTTACTTAAAAGTTCATAGACGATCTGAATTATTCGTACCGACTTAGTACCTCTTAGTACCCTCTTAATACCACTTAGTACCATTTTATATTTTAAGAGGAAAAATATATGTTTTTTAGAGATTTTGATCTTAATTGGATTTTTTGCAACTTAGAGATAATAAAAAAGACTTCTATAATGTATCAAATAAATTGGTTTGACTATTTAGAATGAGAAATATGTTGGGAAACAAAAATTTTGAAAAATCGAATCAAAAATAAAAATTATATTTTTTCACATTTGTAGAAACTTAAAATGTTTTTATGTTTGTTCAAAAATGTTTAAAAATTATTTCTGTTACTTAAAAGGTCATAGACGATCTGAATTATTCGTACCGCCTTAGTACCTCTTAGTACCCTCTTAATACCACTTAGTACCATTTTATATTTTAAGAGGAAAAAGATATGTTTTTGAGAGATTTGGATCTGAATTGGATTTTTTGCTACTTAGAGATAATAAAAAACATTTATAAAATGTATTAGAAAAATTGGGTTGACCATTTAGAACGAGTAATTTGTTTGAAAACAAAAATTTTGAAAAATCGAAAATCAAATAAATTTAATATTTTTTCACATTTGTAGAAACGTAAAATGTTTTTATCTTTGTTCAAAAATGTTTAAAAATTATTTCTGTTACTTAAAACGTCATAGACGACCTGAATTATTCGTACCGCCTTACTACCTCTTAGTACCCTCTTAATACCACTTAGTACCATTTTATATTTTAAGAGGAAAAAGATATGTTTTTTAGAGATTTTGATCTTAATTGGATTTTTTGCAACTTAGAGATAATAAAAAAGACTTCTATAATGTATCAAATAAATTGGTTTGACTATTTAGAATGAGAAATATGTTGGGAAACAAAAATTTTGAAAAATCAAATCAAAAATAAAAATTATATTTTTTCACATTTGTAGAAACGTAAAATGTTTTTATGTTTGTTCAAAAATGTTTAAAAATTATTTCTGTTACTTAAAAGGTCATAGACGATCTGAATTATTCGTACCGCCTTAGTACCTCTTAGTACCCTCTTAATACCACTTAGTACCATTTTATATTTAATAGGAAAAAGATATGTTTTTTAGAGATTTTGATCTTAATTGGATTTTTTGCAACTTAGAGATAATAAAAAAGACTTCTATAATGTATCAAATAAATTGGTTTGACTATTTAGAATGAGAAATATGTTGGGAAACAAAAATTTTGAAAAATCAAATCAAAAATAAAAATTATATTTTTTCACATTTGTAGAAACGTAAAATGTTTTTATGTTTGTTCAAAAATGTTTAAAAATTATTTCTGTTACTTAAAAGGTCATAGACGATCTGAATTATTCGTACCGCCTTAGTACCTCTTAGTACCCTCTTAATACCACTTAGTACCATTTTATATTTTAAGAGGAAAAAGATATGTTTTTTAGAGATTTGGATCTTAATTGGATTTTTTGCTACTTAGAGATAATAAAAAACATTTATAAAATGTATTAGAAAAATTGGGTTGACCATTTAGAACGAGTAATTTGTTTGAAAACAAAAATTTTGAAAAATCGAAAATCAAATAAATTTAATATTTTTTCACATTTGTAGAAACGTAAAATGTTTTTATCTTTGTTTAAAAATGTTTAAAAATTATTTCTGTTACTTAAAAGGTCATAGACGACCTGAATTATTCGAACCACCTTAGTACCTCTTAGTACCCTCTTAATACCACTTAGTACCATTTTATATTTTAAGAGGAAAAAGAAAAGTTTTTTAGAGATTTAGATCTTAAATGAATTTTTTGCTACTTAGAGATAATAAAAAACATTTATAAAATATATTAGAAAAATTGGTTTGACTATTTAGAATGAGAAATATGTTGGGAAACAAAAATTTTGAAAAATCGAATAAAAAAAAAAATTAACTTTTTTTCACATTTGTAGAAACGTAAAATGTTTTTATCTTTGTTCAAAAATGTTTAAAAATTATTTCTGTTACTTAAAAGGTCATAGACGATCTGAATTATTCGTACCGCCTTAGTACCTCTTAGTACCCTCTTAATACCACTTAGTACCATTTTATATTTAGAGAGGAAAAAGATATGTTTTTTAGAGATTTGGATCTTAATTGGATTTTTTGCTACTTAGAGATAATAAAAAAGACTTATATAATGTATCAAAAAAATTGGTTTGACCATTTAGAATGAGAAATATGTTTGGAAACAAAAATTTTGAAAAATCGAATAAAAAATAAAATTTATATTTTTCCACAATTGTACAAAATTAAAATGTTTTTATCTTTGTTCAAAAATGTTTAAAAATTATTTCTGTTACTTAAAACTTCATAGACGATCTGAAGTATTCGTACCGCCTTAGTACCTCTTAGTACCCTCTTACTACCACTTAGTACCGTTTTATATTTTAAGAATGAAAAAGATAAGTTTTTTAGAGATTTAGATCTTAAATGGATTTTTTGCTACTTAGAGATAATAAAAAACATTTATAAAATGTATTAGAAAAATTGGTTTGACTATTTAGAATGAGAAATATGTTGGGAAACAAAAATTTTGAAAAATCGAATAAAAAATAAAATTAATATTTTTTCACATTTGTAGAAACGTAAAATGTTTTTATCTTTGTTCAAAAATGTTTAAAAATTATTTCTGTTACTTAAAAGGTGATAGACGACCTGAATTATTCGTACCGCCTTAGTACCTCTTAGTACCCTCTTAATACCACTTAGTACCATTTTATATTTTAAGAGGAAAAAGATATGTTTTTGAGAGATTTGGATCTGAATTGGATTTTTTGCTACTTAGAGATAATAAAAAAGACTTATATAATGTATCAAAAAAATTGGTTTGACTATTTAGAATGAGAAATATGTTTGGAAACAAAAATTTTGAAAAATCGAATAAAAAAAAAATTTTTATTTTTTCACAATTGTAGAAACGTAAAATGTTTTTATCTTTGTTCAAAAATGTTTAAAAATTATTTCTGTTACTTAAAAGGTCATAGACGACCTGAATTATTCGTACCGCTTTAGTACCTCTTAGTACCCTCTTAATACCACTTAGTACCATTTTATATTTTCAGAGGAAAAATATATGTTTTTTAGAGATTTTGATCTTTATTGGATTTTTTGCGACTTAGAGATAATAAAAAAGACTTATATAATGTATCAAATAAATTGGTTTGACTATTTAGAATGAGAAATATGTTTGGAAAGAAAAATTTTAAAAAATCGAAAAACAAATAAATTTAATATTTTTTCACATTTGTAGAAACGTAAAATGTTTTTACCTTTGTTCAAAAATGTTTAAAATTTATTTCTGTTACTTAAAAGGTCATAGACGATCTGAATTATTCGTACCGCCTTAGTACCTCTTAGTACCCTCTTAATACCACTTAGTACCGTTTTATATTTTAAGAATGAAAAAGATAAGTTTTTTAGAGATTTAGATCTTAAATGGATTTTTTGCTACTTAGAGATAATAAAAAACATTTATAAAATGTATTAGAAAAATTGGTTTGACTATTTAGAATGAGAAATATGTTGGGAAACAAAAATTTTGAAAAATCGAATAAAAAAAAAATTAATATTTTTTCACATTTGTAGAAACGTAAAATGTTTTTATCTTTGTTCAAAAATGTTTAAAAATTATTTCTGTTACTTAAAAGGTCATAGACGATCTGAATTATTCGTACCGCCTTAGTACCTCTTAGTACCCTCTTAATACCATTTAGTACCATTTTATATTTAGAGAGGAAAAAGATATGTTTTTTAGAGATTTGAATCTTAATTGGATGTGTTGCTACTTAGAGATAATAAAAAAGACTTATATAATGTATCAAAAAAATTGGTTTGACCATTTAGAATGAGTAATATGTTTGAAAAGAAAAATTTTGAAAAATCGAAAAACAAATAAATTTAATATTTTTTCACATTTGTAGAAACGTAAAATGTTTTTATCTTTGTTCAAAAATGTTTAAAATTATTTTTGTTACTTAAAAGGTCATAGACGACCTGAATTATTCGTACTGCCTTAGTACCTCTTAGTACCCTCTTAATACCACTTAGTACCATTTTATATTTTAAGAGGAAAAAGATATGTTTTTGAGAGATTTGGATCTTAATTGGATTTTTTGCTACTTAGAGATAATAAAAAAGACTTATATAATGTATCAAAAAAATTGGTTTGACTATTTAGAATGAGAAATATGTTTGGAAACAAAAATTTTGAAAAATCGAATAAAAAATAAAATTTATATTTTTCCACAATTGTAAAAACGTAAAATGTTTTTATCTTTGTTCAAAAATTTTTAAAAATTATTTCTGTTACTTAAAAGGTCATAGACGATCTGAATTAATCGTACCGCCTTAGTACCTCTTAGTACCCTCTTAATACCACTTAGTACCATTTTATATTTTAAAAGGAAAAAGATATGTTTTTTGTATAGATTTGGATCTTAATTGGATTTTTTGCTACTTAGAGATACTAAAAAACATTTATAAAATGTATTAGAAAAATTGGGTTCACCATTTAGAACGAGCAATTTGTTTGAAAACAAAAATTTTTGAAAATCGAATAAAAAATAAATTTAAAATTTTTTCACATTTGTAGAAACGTAAAATGTTTTTATCTTTGTTTAAAAATGTTTACAAATTATTTCTGTTACTTAAAAGGTCATAGACGACCTGAATTATTCGTACCGCCTTAGTACCTCTTAGTACCCTCTTAATACCACTTAGTACCATTTTATATTTTAAGAGGAAAAAGATATATTTTTTAGAGATTTGGATCTTAATTGGATTTTTTGCTACTTAGAGATAATAAAAAAGACTTATATAATGTATCAAAAAAATTGGTTTGACTATTTAGAATGAGAAATATGTTTGGAAACAAAAATTTTGAAAAATCGAATAAAAAATAAAATTTATATTTTTCCACAATTGTAGAAGCGTAAAATGTTTTTATCTTTGTTCAAAAATGTTTAAAAATTATTTCTGTTACTTAAAAGTTCATAGACGATCTGAAGTATTCGTACCGCCTTAGTACCTCTTAGTACCCTCTTAATACCACTTAGTACCGTTTTATATTTTAAGAATGAAAAAGATAAGTTTTTTAGAGATTTAGATCTTAAATAGATTTTTTGCTACTTAGAGATAATAAAAAACATTTATAAAATGTATTAGAAAAATTGGTTTGACCATTTAGAACGAGTAATTTGTTTGAAAACAAAAATTTTGAAAAATCGAAAATCAAATAAATTTAATATTTTTTCACATTTGTAGAAACGTAAAATGTTTTTATCTTTGTTCAAATACGTTTAAAAATTATTTCTGTTACTTAGAAGGTCATAGACGACCTGAATTATTCGTACCGCCTTAGTACCTCTTAGTACCCTCTTAATACCACTTAGTACCATTTTATATTTAGAGAGGAAAAAAAATATGTTTTTTAGAGATTTGGATCTTAATTGGATTTTTTGCTACTTAGAGATAATAAAAAAGACTTATATAATGTATCAAAAAAATTGGTTTGACCATTTAGAATGAGAAATATGTTTGGAAACAAAAATTTTGAAAAATCGAATAAAAAATAAAATTTATATTTTTCCACAATTGTAGAAACTTAAAATGTTTTTATCTTTGTTCAAAAATGTTTAAAAATTATTTCTGTTACTTAAAAGTTCATAGACGATCTGAAGTATTCGTACCGCCTTAGTACCTCTTAGTACCCTCTTAATACCACTTAGTACCGTTTTATATTTTAAGATTGAAAAAGATAAGTTTTTTAGAGATTTAGATCTTAAATGGATTTTTTGCTACTTAGAGATAATAAAAAACATTTATAAAATGTATTAGAAAAATTGGTTTGACTATTTAGAATGAGAAATATGTTGGGAAACAAAAATTTTGAAAAATCGAATAAAAAATAAAATTAATATTTTTTCACATTTGTAGAAACGTAAAATGTTTTTATCTTTTTTCAAAAATGTTTAAAAATTATTTCTGTTACTTAAAAGGTGATAGACGACCTGAATTATTCGTACTGCCTTAGTACCTCTTAGTACCCTCTTAATACCACTTAGTACCATTTTATATTTTAAGAGGAAAAAGATATGTTTTTGAGAGATTTGGATCTTAATTGGTTTTTTTTGCTACTTAGAGATAATAAAAAAGACTTCTATAATGTATCAAATAAATTGGTTTGACTATTTAGAATGAGAAATATGTTGGGAAACAAAAATTTTGCAAAATCGAATCAAAAATAAAAATTATATTTTTTCACATTTGTAGAAACGTAAAATGTTTTTATCTTTGTTCAAAAATTTTTAAAAATTATTTCTGTTACTTAAAAGGTCATAGACGATCTGAATTATTCGTACCGCCTTAGTACCTCTTAGTACCCTCTTAATACCACTTAGTACCATTTTATATTTTAAGAGGAAAAAGATATGTTTTTTAGAGATTTGGATCTGAATTGGATTTTTTGCTACTTAGAGATAATAAAAAACATTTATAAAATGTATTAGAAAAATTGGTTTGACTATTTAGAATGAGAAATATGTTGGGAAACAAAAATTTTGAAAAATCGAATAAAAAAAAAAATTAATATTTTTTCACATTTGTAGAAACGTAAAATGTTTTTATCTTTGTTCAAAAATGTTTAAAAATTATTTCTGTTACTTAAAAGGTCATAGACGATCTGAATTATTCGTACCGCCTTAGTACCTCTTAGTACCCTCTTAATACCACTTAGTACCATTTTATATTTAGAGAGGAAAAAGATATGTTTTTTAGAGATTTGGATCTTAATTGGATGTTTTGCTACTTAGAGATAATAAAAAAGACTTATACAATGTATCAAAAAAATTGGTTTGACCATTTAGAATGAGTAATATGTTTGAAAAGAAAAATTTTGAAAAATCGAAAAACAAATAAATTTAATATTTTTTCACATTTGTAGAAACGTAAAATGTTTTTATCTTTGTTCAAAAATGTTTAAAAATTATTTCTGTTACTTAAAAGGTCATAGACGATCTGAATTATTCGTACCGCCTTAGTACCTCTTAGTACCCTCTTAATACCACTTAGTACCATTTTTTATTTTAAAAGGAAAAAGATATGTTTTTTGTATAGATTTGGATCTTAATTGGATTTTTTGCTACTTAGAGATAATAAAAAACATTTATAAAATGTATTAGAAAAATTGGGTTGACCATTTAGAACGAGTAATTTGTTTGAAAACAAAAATTTTTGAAAATCGAATAAAAAATAAATTTAAAATTTTTTCACATTTGTAGAAACGTAAAATGTTTTTATCTTTGTTTAAAAATGTTTAAAAATTATTTCTGTTACTTAAAAGGTCATAGACGACCTGAATTATTCGTACCGCCTTAGTACCTCTTAGTACCCTCTTAATACCACTTAGTACCATTTTATATTTTAAGAGGAAAAAGATATATTTTTTAGAGATTTGGATCTTAATTGGATTTTTTGCTACTTAGAGATAATAAAAAAAACTTATATAATGTATCAAAAAAATTGGTTTGACTATTTAGAATGAGAAATATGTTTGGAAACAAAAATTTTGAAAAATCGAATAAAAAATAAAATTTATATTTTTCCACAATTGTAGAAACGTAAAATGTTTTTATCTTTGCTCAAAAATGTTTAAAAATTATTTCTGTTACTTAAAAGTTCATAGACGATCTGAAGTATTCGTACCGCCTTAGTACCTCTAAGTACCCTCTTAATACCACTTAGTACCGTTTTATATTTTAAGAATGAAAAAGATAAGATTTTTAGAGATTTAGATCTTAAATAGATTTTTTGCTACTTAAAGATAATAAAAAACATTTATAAAATGTATTAGAAAAATTGGTTTGACTATTTAGAATGATAAATATGTTGGGAAACAAAAATTTTGAAAAATCGAATAAAAAATAAAATTAATATTTTTTCACTTTTGTAGAAACGTAAAATGTTTTTATCTTTGTTTAAAAATGTTCAAAAATAATTTCTGTTACTTAAAAGGTCATAGACGATCTGAATTATTCGTACCGCCTTAGTACCTCTTAGTACCCTCTTAATACCACTTAGTACCGTTTTATATTTTAAGAATGAAAAAGATAAGTTTTTTAGAGATTTAGATCTTAAATGGATTTTTAGCTACTTAGAGATAATAAAAAACATTTATAAAATGCATTAGAAAAATTGGTTTGACCATTTAGAACGAGTAATTTGTTTGAAAACAAAAATTTTGAAAAATCGAAAATCAAATAAATTTAATATTTTTTCACATTTGTAGAAACGTAAAATCTTTTAATCTTCGTTCAAAAATGTTTAAAAATTATTTCTGTTACTTAAAAGGGCATAGACGACATGAATTATTCGTACCGCCTTAGTACCTCTTAGTACCCTCTTAATACCACTTAGTACCATTTTATATTTTAAAAGGAAATAGATATGTTTTTTATAGATTTGGATCTTAATTTGATTTTTTGCTACTTAGAGATAATAAAAAACATTTATAAAATGTATTAGAAAAATTGGTTTGACCATTTAGAATGAGTAATATGTTTGAAAAGAAAAATTTTGAAAAATCGAAAAACAAATAAATTTAATATTTTTTCACATTTGTAGAAACGTAAAATGTTTTTATCTTTGTTCAAAAATGTTTAAAAATTATTTCTGTTACTTAAAACGTCATAGACGACCTGAATTATTCGTACCGCCTTAGTACCTCTTAGTACCCTCTTAATACCACTTATTACCATTTTATATTTTAAGAGGAAAAAGATATGTTTTTTAGAGATTTGGATCTTAATTGGATTTTTTGCTACTTAGAGATAATAAAAAACATTTATAAAATGTATTAGAAAAATTGGGTTGACCATTTAGAACGAGTAATTTGTTTGAAAACAAAAATTTTGAAAAATCGAAAATCAAATAAATTTAATATTTTTTCACATTTGTAGAAACGTAAAATGTTTTTATCTTTGTTTAAAAACGTTTAAAAATTATTTCTGTTACTTAAAAGGTCATAGACGACCTGAATTATTCGTACCGCCTTAGTACCTCTTAGTACCCTCTTAATACCACTTAGTACCGTTTTATATTTTAAGAATGAAAACGATAAGTTTTTTAGAGATTTAGATCTTAAATCGATTTTTTGCTACTTAGAGGTAATAAAAAACATTTATAAAATTTATTAGAAAAATTGGTTTGACCATTTAGAACGAGTAATTTGTTTGGAAACAAAAATTTTGACAAATCGAAAAACAAATAAATTTAATATTTTTTCACATTTGTAGAAACTTAAAATCTTTTAATCTTCGTTTAAAAATGTTTAAAAATTATTTCTGTTACTTAAAAGGGCATAGACGACATGAATTATTCATACCGCCTTAGTACCTCTTAGTACCCTCTTAATACCACTTAGTACCATTTTATATTTTAAAAGGAAAAAGATATGTTTTTTATAGATTTGGATCTTAATTTGATTTTTTGCTACTTAGAGATAATAAAAAATATTTATAAAATGTATTAGAAAAATTGGTTTGACCATTTAGAACGAGTAATTTGTTTGAAAACAAAAATTTTGAAAAATCGAATAAAAAATAAAATTAATATTTTTTCACATTTGTAGAAACGTAAAATGTTTTTATCTTTGTTCAAAAATGTTTAAAAATTATTTCTGTTACTTAAAAGGTCATAGACGACCTGAATTATTCGTACCGCCTTAGTACCTCTTAGTACCCTCTTAATACCACTTAGTACCATTTTATATTTTAAGAGGAAAAAGATATATTTTTTAGAGATTTGGATCTTAATTGGATTTTTTGCTACTTAGAGATAATAAAAAAGACTTATATAATGTATCAAAAAAATTGGTTTGACTATTTAGAATGAGAAATATGTTTGGAAACAAAAATTTTGAAAAATCGAATAAAAAATAAAATTTATATTTTTCCACAATTGTAGAAACGTAAAATGTTTTTATCTTTGTTAAAAATGTTTAAAAATTATTTCTGTTACTTAAAAGTTCATAGACGATCTGAATTATTCGTACCGCCTTAGTACCTCTTAGTACCCTCTTAATACCACTTAGTACCATTTTATATTTTAAAAGGAAAAAGATATGTTTCTTAGAGATTTGGATATTAATTGGATTTTTTGCTACTTAGAGATAATAAAAAACATTTATAAAATGTATTAGAAAAATTGGTTTGACCATTTAGAACGAGTTATTTGTTTGCAAACAAAAATTTTTAAAAATCGAAAAAAAAAACAAAAATTAATATTTTTTCAAATTTGTAGAAACGTAAAATCTTTTAATCCTTGTTAAAAAATGTTTAAAAATTATTTCTGTTACTTAAAAGAGCATAGACGACCTGAATTATTCGTACCGCCTTAGTACCTCTTAGTACCCTCTTAATACCACTTAGTACCATTTTATATTTTAAGAGGAAAAAGATATGTTTTTGAGAGATTTGGATCTTAATTGGATTTTTTGCTACTTAGAGATAATAAAAAAGACTTATATAATGTATCAAAAAAATTGGTTTGACTATTTAGAATGAGAAATATGTTTGGAAACAAAAATTTTGAAAAATCGAATAAAAAATAAAATTTATATTTTTCCACAATTGTAAAAACGTAAAATGTTTTTATCTTTGTTCAAAAATTTTTAAAAATTATTTCTGTTACTTAAAAGGTCATAGACGATCTGAATTAATCGTACCGCCTTAGTACCTCTTAGTACCCTCTTAATACCACTTAGTACCATTTTATATTTTAAAAGGAAAAAGATATGTTTTTTGTATAGATTTGGATCTTAATTGGATTTTTTGCTACTTAGAGATACTAAAAAACATTTATAAAATGTATTAGAAAAATTGGGTTGACCATTTAGAACGAGCAATTTGTTTGAAAACAAAAATTTTTGAAAATCGAATAAAAAATAAATTTAAAATTTTTTCACATTTGTAGAAACGTAAAATGTTTTTATCTTTGTTTAAAAATGTTTACAAATTATTTCTGTTACTTAAAAGGTCATAGACGACCTGAATTATTCGTACCGCCTTAGTACCTCTTAGTACCCTCTTAATACCACTTAGTACCATTTTATATTTTAAGAGGAAAAAGATATATTTTTTAGAGATTTGGATCTTAATTGGATTTTTTGCTACTTAGAGATAATAAAAAAGACTTATATAATGTATCAAAAAAATTGGTTTGACTATTTAGAATGAGAAATATGTTTGGAAACAAAAATTTTGAAAAATCGAATAAAAAATAAAATTTATATTTTTCCACAATTGTAGAAGCGTAAAATGTTTTTATCTTTGTTCAAAAATGTTTAAAAATTATTTCTGTTACTTAAAAGTTCATAGACGATCTGAAGTATTCGTACCGCCTTAGTACCTCTTAGTACCCTCTTAATACCACTTAGTACCGTTTTATATTTTAAGAATGAAAAAGATAAGTTTTTTAGAGATTTAGATCTTAAATAGATTTTTTGCTACTTAGAGATAATAAAAAACATTTATAAAATGTATTAGAAAAATTGGTTTGACCATTTAGAACGAGTAATTTGTTTGAAAACAAAAATTTTGAAAAATCGAAAATCAAATAAATTTAATATTTTTTCACATTTGTAGAAACGTAAAATGTTTTTATCTTTGTTCAAATACGTTTAAAAATTATTTCTGTTACTTAGAAGGTCATAGACGACCTGAATTATTCGTACCGCCTTAGTACCTCTTAGTACCCTCTTAATACCACTTAGTACCATTTTATATTTAGAGAGGAAAAAAAATATGTTTTTTAGAGATTTGGATCTTAATTGGATTTTTTGCTACTTAGAGATAATAAAAAAGACTTATATAATGTATCAAAAAAATTGGTTTGACCATTTAGAATGAGAAATATGTTTGGAAACAAAAATTTTGAAAAATCGAATAAAAAATAAAATTTATATTTTTCCACAATTGTAGAAACTTAAAATGTTTTTATCTTTGTTCAAAAATGTTTAAAAATTATTTCTGTTACTTAAAAGTTCATAGACGATCTGAAGTATTCGTACCGCCTTAGTACCTCTTAGTACCCTCTTAATACCACTTAGTACCGTTTTATATTTTAAGATTGAAAAAGATAAGTTTTTTAGAGATTTAGATCTTAAATGGATTTTTTGCTACTTAGAGATAATAAAAAACATTTATAAAATGTATTAGAAAAATTGGTTTGACTATTTAGAATGAGAAATATGTTGGGAAACAAAAATTTTGAAAAATCGAATAAAAAATAAAATTAATATTTTTTCACATTTGTAGAAACGTAAAATGTTTTTATCTTTTTTCAAAAATGTTTAAAAATTATTTCTGTTACTTAAAAGGTGATAGACGACCTGAATTATTCGTACTGCCTTAGTACCTCTTAGTACCCTCTTAATACCACTTAGTACCATTTTATATTTTAAGAGGAAAAAGATATGTTTTTGAGAGATTTGGATCTTAATTGGTTTTTTTTGCTACTTAGAGATAATAAAAAAGACTTCTATAATGTATCAAATAAATTGGTTTGACTATTTAGAATGAGAAATATGTTGGGAAACAAAAATTTTGCAAAATCGAATCAAAAATAAAAATTATATTTTTTCACATTTGTAGAAACGTAAAATGTTTTTATCTTTGTTCAAAAATTTTTAAAAATTATTTCTGTTACTTAAAAGGTCATAGACGATCTGAATTATTCGTACCGCCTTAGTACCTCTTAGTACCCTCTTAATACCACTTAGTACCATTTTATATTTTAAGAGGAAAAAGATATGTTTTTTAGAGATTTGGATCTGAATTGGATTTTTTGCTACTTAGAGATAATAAAAAACATTTATAAAATGTATTAGAAAAATTGGTTTGACTATTTAGAATGAGAAATATGTTGGGAAACAAAAATTTTGAAAAATCGAATAAAAAAAAAAATTAATATTTTTTCACATTTGTAGAAACGTAAAATGTTTTTATCTTTGTTCAAAAATGTTTAAAAATTATTTCTGTTACTTAAAAGGTCATAGACGATCTGAATTATTCGTACCGCCTTAGTACCTCTTAGTACCCTCTTAATACCACTTAGTACCATTTTATATTTAGAGAGGAAAAAGATATGTTTTTTAGAGATTTGGATCTTAATTGGATGTTTTGCTACTTAGAGATAATAAAAAAGACTTATACAATGTATCAAAAAAATTGGTTTGACCATTTAGAATGAGTAATATGTTTGAAAAGAAAAATTTTGAAAAATCGAAAAACAAATAAATTTAATATTTTTTCACATTTGTAGAAACGTAAAATGTTTTTATCTTTGTTCAAAAATGTTTAAAAATTATTTCTGTTACTTAAAAGGTCATAGACGATCTGAATTATTCGTACCGCCTTAGTACCTCTTAGTACCCTCTTAATACCACTTAGTACCATTTTTTATTTTAAAAGGAAAAAGATATGTTTTTTGTATAGATTTGGATCTTAATTGGATTTTTTGCTACTTAGAGATAATAAAAAACATTTATAAAATGTATTAGAAAAATTGGGTTGACCATTTAGAACGAGTAATTTGTTTGAAAACAAAAATTTTTGAAAATCGAATAAAAAATAAATTTAAAATTTTTTCACATTTGTAGAAACGTAAAATGTTTTTATCTTTGTTTAAAAATGTTTAAAAATTATTTCTGTTACTTAAAAGGTCATAGACGACCTGAATTATTCGTACCGCCTTAGTACCTCTTAGTACCCTCTTAATACCACTTAGTACCATTTTATATTTTAAGAGGAAAAAGATATATTTTTTAGAGATTTGGATCTTAATTGGATTTTTTGCTACTTAGAGATAATAAAAAAAACTTATATAATGTATCAAAAAAATTGGTTTGACTATTTAGAATGAGAAATATGTTTGGAAACAAAAATTTTGAAAAATCGAATAAAAAATAAAATTTATATTTTTCCACAATTGTAGAAACGTAAAATGTTTTTATCTTTGCTCAAAAATGTTTAAAAATTATTTCTGTTACTTAAAAGTTCATAGACGATCTGAAGTATTCGTACCGCCTTAGTACCTCTAAGTACCCTCTTAATACCACTTAGTACCGTTTTATATTTTAAGAATGAAAAAGATAAGATTTTTAGAGATTTAGATCTTAAATAGATTTTTTGCTACTTAAAGATAATAAAAAACATTTATAAAATGTATTAGAAAAATTGGTTTGACTATTTAGAATGATAAATATGTTGGGAAACAAAAATTTTGAAAAATCGAATAAAAAATAAAATTAATATTTTTTCACTTTTGTAGAAACGTAAAATGTTTTTATCTTTGTTTAAAAATGTTCAAAAATAATTTCTGTTACTTAAAAGGTCATAGACGATCTGAATTATTCGTACCGCCTTAGTACCTCTTAGTACCCTCTTAATACCACTTAGTACCGTTTTATATTTTAAGAATGAAAAAGATAAGTTTTTTAGAGATTTAGATCTTAAATGGATTTTTAGCTACTTAGAGATAATAAAAAACATTTATAAAATGCATTAGAAAAATTGGTTTGACCATTTAGAACGAGTAATTTGTTTGAAAACAAAAATTTTGAAAAATCGAAAATCAAATAAATTTAATATTTTTTCACATTTGTAGAAACGTAAAATCTTTTAATCTTCGTTCAAAAATGTTTAAAAATTATTTCTGTTACTTAAAAGGGCATAGACGACATGAATTATTCTTACCGCCTTAGTACCTCTTAGTACCCTCTTAATACCACTTAGTACCATTTTATATTTTAAAAGGAAATAGATATGTTTTTTATAGATTTGGATCTTAATTTGATTTTTTGCTACTTAGAGATAATAAAAAACATTTATAAAATGTATTAGAAAAATTGGTTTGACCATTTAGAATGAGTAATATGTTTGAAAAGAAAAATTTTGAAAAATCGAAAAACAAATAAATTTAATATTTTTTCACATTTGTAGAAACGTAAAATGTTTTTATCTTTGTTCAAAAATGTTTAAAAATTATTTCTGTTACTTAAAACGTCATAGACGACCTGAATTATTCGTACCACCTTAGTACCTCTTAGTACCCTCTTAATACCACTTATTACCATTTTATATTTTAAGAGGAAAAAGATATGTTTTTTAGAGATTTGGATCTTAATTGGATTTTTTGCTACTTAGAGATAATAAAAAACATTTATAAAATGTATTAGAAAAATTGGGTTGACCATTTAGAACGAGTAATTTGTTTGAAAACAAAAATTTTGAAAAATCGAAAATCAAATAAATTTAATATTTTTTCACATTTGTAGAAACGTAAAATGTTTTTATCTTTGTTCAAAAACGTTTAAAAATTATTTCTGTTACTTAAAAGGTCATAGACGACCTGAATTATTCGTACCGCCTTAGTACCTCTTAGTACCCTCTTAATACCACTTAGTACCGTTTTATATTTTAAGAATGAAAACGATAAGTTTTTTAGAGATTTAGATCTTAAATCGATTTTTTGCTACTTAGAGGTAATAAAAAACATTTATAAAATTTATTAGAAAAATTGGTTTGACCATTTAGAACGAGTAATTTGTTTGGAAACAAAAATTTTGACAAATCGAAAAACAAATAAATTTAATATTTTTTCACATTTGTAGAAACTTAAAATCTTTTAATCTTCGTTTAAAAATGTTTAAAAATTATTTCTGTTACTTAAAAGGGCATAGACGACATGAATTATTCATACCGCCTTAGTACCTCTTAGTACCCTCTTAATACCACTTAGTACCATTTTATATTTTAAAAGGAAAAAGATATGTTTTTTATAGATTTGGATCTTAATTTGATTTTTTGCTACTTAGAGATAATAAAAAATATTTATAAAATGTATTAGAAAAATTGGTTTGACCATTTAGAACGAGTAATTTGTTTGAAAACAAAAATTTTGAAAAATCGAATAAAAAATAAAATTAATATTTTTTCACATTTGTAGAAACGTAAAATGTTTTTATCTTTGTTCAAAAATGTTTAAAAATTATTTCTGTTACTTAAAAGGTCATAGACGACCTGAATTATTCGTACCGCCTTAGTACCTCTTAGTACCCTCTTAATACCACTTAGAACCATTTTATATTTTAAGAGGAAAAAGATATATTTTTTAGAGATTTGGATCTTAATTGGATTTTTTGCTACTTAGAGATAATAAAAAAGACTTATATAATGTATCAAAAAAATTGGTTTGACTATTTAGAATGAGAAATATGTTTGGAAACAAAAATTTTGAAAAATCGAATAAAAAATAAAATTTATATTTTTCCACAATTGTAGAAACGTAAAATGTTTTTATCTTTGTTAAAAATGTTTAAAAATTATTTCTGTTACTTAAAAGTTCATAGACGATCTGAATTATTCGTACCGCCTTAGTACCTCTTAGTACCCTCTTAATACCACTTAGTACCATTTTATATTTTAAAAGGAAAAAGATATGTTTCTTAGAGATTTGGATATTAATTGGATTTTTTGCTACTTAGAGATAATAAAAAACATTTATAAAATGTATTAGAAAAATTGGTTTGACCATTTAGAACGAGTTATTTGTTTGCAAACAAAAATTTTTAAAAATCGAAAAAAAAAACAAAAATTAATATTTTTTCAAATTTGTAGAAACGTAAAATCTTTTAATCCTTGTTAAAAAATGTTTAAAAATTATTTCTGTTACTTAAAAGAGCATAGACGACCTGAATTATTCGTACCGCCTTAGTACCTCTTAGTACCCTCTTAATACCACTTAGTACCATTTTATATTTTAAGAGGAAAAAGATATGTTTTTTAGAGATTTAGATCTTAAATGGATTTTTTGCTACTAAGAGATAATAAAAAACATTTATAAAATGTATTAGAAAATTTGGGTTGACCATTTAGAACGAGTAATTTGTTTGAAAACAAAAATTTTGAAAAATCGAAAATCAAATAAATTTAATATTTTTTCACATTTGTAGAAACGTAAAATCTTTTAATCTTCGTTCAAAAATGTTTAAAAATTATTTCTGTTACTTAAAAGGGCATAGACGACATGAATTATTCGTACCGCCTTAGTACCTCTTAGTACCCTCTTAATACCACTTAGTACCATTTTATATTTTAAAAGGAAAAAGATATGTTTTTTATAGATTTGGATCTTAATTTGATTTTTTGCTACTTAGAGATAATAAAAAATATTTATAAAATGTATTAGAAAAATTGGTTTGACCATTTAGAACGAGTAATTTGTTTGAAAACAAAAATTTTGAAAAATCGAATAAAAAATAAATTAAAAATTTTTTCACATTTGTAGAAACGTAAAATGTTTTTATCTTTGTTCAAAAATGTTTAAAAATTATTTCTGTTACTTAAAAGGTCATAGACGACCTGAATTATTCGTACCGCCTTAGTACCTCTTAGTACCCTCTTAATACCACTTAGTACCATTTTATATTTTAAGAGGAAAAAGATATATTTTTTAGAGATTTGGATCTTAATTGGATTTTTTGCTACTTAGAGATAATAAAAAAGACTTATATAATGTATCAAAAAAATTGGTTTGACTATTTAGAATGAGAAATATGTTTGGAAACAAAAATTTTGAAAAATCGAATAAAAAATAAAATTTATATTTTTCCACAATTGTAGAAACGTAAAATGTTTTTATCTTTGTTTAAAAATGTTCAAAAATAATTTCTGTTACTTAAAAGGTCATAGACGATCTGAATTATTCGTACCGCCTTAGTACCTCTTAGTACCCTCTTAATACCACTTAGTACCGTTTTATATTTTAAGAATGAAAAAGATAAGTTTTTTAGAGATTTAGATCTTAAATGGATTTTTAGCTACTTAGAGATAATAAAAAACATTTATAAAATGCATTAGAAAAATTGGTTTGACCATTTAGAACGAGTAATTTGTTTGAAAACAAAAATTTTGAAAAATCGAAAATCAAATAAATTTAATATTTTTTCACATTTGTAGAAACGTAAAATCTTTTAATCTTCGTTCAAAAATGTTTAAAAATTATTTCTGTTACTTAAAAGGGCATAGACGACATGAATTATTCGTACCGCCTTAGTACCTCTTAGTACCCTCTTAATACCACTTAGTACCATTTTATATTTTAAAAGGAAATAGATATGTTTTTTATAGATTTGGATCTTAATTTGATTTTTTGCTACTTAGAGATAATAAAAAACATTTATAAAATGTATTAGAAAAATTGGGTTGACCATTTAGAACGAGTAATTTGTTTGAAAACAAAAATTTTGAAAAATCGAAAATCAAATAAATTTAATATTTTTTCACATTTGTAGAAACGTAAAATGTTTTTATCTTTGTTCAAAAACGTTTAAAAATTATTTCTGTTACTTAAAAGGTCATAGACGACCTGAATTATTCGTACCGCCTTAGTACCTCTTAGTACCCTCTTAATACCACTTAGTACCGTTTTATATTTTAAGAATGAAAACGATAAGTTTTTTAGAGATTTAGATCTTAAATCGATTTTTTGCTACTTAGAGGTAATAAAAAACATTTATAAAATTTATTAGAAAAATTGGTTTGACCATTTAGAACGAGTAATTTGTTTGGAAACAAAAATTTTGACAAATCGAAAAACAAATAAATTTAATATTTTTTCACATTTGTAGAAACTTAAAATCTTTTAATCTTCGTTTAAAAATGTTTAAAAATTATTTCTGTTACTTAAAAGGGCATAGACGACATGAATTATTCATACCGCCTTAGTACCTCTTAGTACCCTCTTAATACCACTTAGTACCATTTTATATTTTAAAAGGAAAAAGATATGTTTTTTATAGATTTGGATCTTAATTTGATTTTTTGCTACTTAGAGATAATAAAAAATATTTATAAAATGTATTAGAAAAATTGGTTTGACCATTTAGAACGAGTAATTTGTTTGAAAACAAAAATTTTGAAAAATCGAATAAAAAATAAAATTAATATTTTTTCACATTTGTAGAAACGTAAAATGTTTTTATCTTTGTTCAAAAATGTTTAAAAATTATTTCTGTTACTTAAAAGGTCATAGACGACCTGAATTATTCGTACCGCCTTAGTACCTCTTAGTACCCTCTTAATACCACTTAGTACCATTTTATATTTTAAGAGGAAAATGATATATTTTTTAGAGATTTGGATCTTAATTGGATTTTTTGCTACTTAGAGATAATAAAAAAGACTTATATAATGTATCAAAAAAATTGGTTTGACTATTTAGAATGAGAAATATGTTTGGAAACAAAAATTTTGAAAAATCGAATAAAAAATAAAATTTATATTTTTCCACAATTGTAGAAACGTAAAATGTTTTTATCTTTGCTAAAAATGTTTAAAAATTATTTCTGTTACTTAAAAGTTCATAGACGATCTGAATTATTCGTACCGCCTTAGTACCTCTTAGTACCCTCTTAATACCACTTAGTACCATTTTATATTTTAAAAGGAAAAAGATATGTTTCTTAGAGATTTGGATATTAATTGGATTTTTTGCTACTTAGAGATAATAAAAAACATTTATAAAATGTATTAGAAAAATTGGTTTGACCATTTAGAACGAGTTATTTGTTTGCAAACAAAAATTTTTAAAAATCGAAAAAAAAAACAAAAATTAATATTTTTTCAAATTTGTAGAAACGTAAAATCTTTTAATCCTTGTTAAAAAATGTTTAAAAATTATTTCTGTTACTTAAAAGAGCATAGACGACCTGAATTATTCGTACCGCCTTAGTACCTCTTAGTACCCTCTTAATACCACTTAGTACCATTTTATATTTTAAGAGGAAAAAGATATGTTTTTTAGAGATTTAGATCTTAAATGGATTTTTTGCTACTAAGAGATAATAAAAAACATTTATAAAATGTATTAGAAAATTTGGGTTGACCATTTAGAACGAGTAATTTGTTTGAAAACAAAAATTTTGAAAAATCGAAAATCAAATAAATTTAATATTTTTTCACATTTGTAGAAACGTAAAATCTTTTAATCTTCGTTCAAAAATGTTTAAAAATTATTTCTGTTACTTAAAAGGGCATAGACGACATGAATTATTCGTACCGCCTTAGTACCTCTTAGTACCCTCTTAATACCACTTAGTACCATTTTATATTTTAAAAGGAAAAAGATATGTTTTTTATAGATTTGGATCTTAATTTGATTTTTTGCTACTTAGAGATAATAAAAAATATTTATAAAATGTATTAGAAAAATTGGTTTGACCATTTAGAACGAGTAATTTGTTTGAAAACAAAAATTTTGAAAAATCGAATAAAAAATAAATTAAAAATTTTTTCACATTTGTAGAAACGTAAAATGTTTTTATCTTTGTTCAAAAATGTTTAAAAATTATTTCTGTTACTTAAAAGGTCATAGACGACCTGAATTATTCGTACCGCCTTAGTACCTCTTAGTACCCTCTTAATACCACTTAGTACCATTTTATATTTTAAGAGGAAAAAGATATATTTTTTAGAGATTTGGATCTTAATTGGATTTTTGCTACTTAGAGATAATAAAAAAGACTTATATAATGTATCAAAAAAATTGGTTTGACTATTTAGAATGAGAAATATGTTTGGAAACAAAAATTTTGAAAAATCGAATAAAAAATAAAATTTATATTTTTCCACAATTGTAGAAACGTAAAATGTTTTTATCTTTGTTAAAAATGTTTAAAAATTATTTCTGTTACTTAAAAGTTCATAGACGATCTGAATTATTCGTACCGCCTTAGTACCTCTTAGTACCCTCTTAATAACACTTAGTACCATTTTATATTTTAAAAGGAAAAAGATATGTTTCTTAGAGATTTGGATATTAATTGGATTTTTTGCTACTTAGAGATAATAAAAAACATTTATAAAATGTATTAGAAAAATTGGTTTGACCATTTAGAACGAGTTATTTGTTTGCAAACAAAAATTTTTAAAAATCGAAAAAAAAAACAAAAATTAATATTTTTTCAAATTTGTAGAAACGTAAAATCTTTTAATCCTTGTTAAAAAATGTTTAAAAATTATTTCTGTTACTTAAAAGAGCATAGACGACCTGAATTATTCGTACCGCCTTAGTACCTCTTAGTACCCTCTTAATACCACTTAGTACCATTTTATATTTTAAGAGGAAAAAGATATGTTTTTTAGAGATTTAGATCTTAAATGGATTTTTTGCTACTTAGAGATAATAAAAAACATTTATAAAATGTATTAGAAAATTTGGGTTGACCATTTAGAACGAGTAATTTGTTTGAAAACAAAAATTTTGAAAAATCGAAAATCAAATAAATTTAATATTTTTTCACATTTGTAGAAACGTAAAATCTTTTAATCTTCGTTCAAAAATGTTTAAAAATTATTTCTGTTACTTAAAAGGGCATAGACGACATGAATTATTCGTACCGCCTTAGTACCTCTTAGTACCCTCTTAATACCACTTAGTACCATTTTATATTTTAAAAGGAAAAAGATATGTTTTTTATAGATTTGGATCTTAATTTGATTTTTTGCTACTTAGAGATAATAAAAAACATTTATAAAATGTATTAGAAAAATTGGTTTGACCATTTAGAACGAGTAATTTGTTTGCAAACTAAAAATTTGAAAAATCGAAAAAAAAATAAAATTAATATTTTTTCACATTTGTAGAAACGTAAAATGTTTTTATCTTTGTTCAAAAATGTTTAAAAATTATTTTTGTTACTTAAAACGTCATAGACGATCTGAATTATTCGTACCGACTTAGTACCTCTTAGTACCCTCTTAATACCACTTAGTACCATTTTATATTTTAAGAGGAAAAAGATATGTTTTTTAGAGATTTGGATCTTAATTGGATTTTTTGCTACTTAGAGATAATAAAAAACATTTATAAAATGTATTAGAAAAACTGGGTTGACCATTTAGAACGAGTAATTTGTTTGAAAACAAAAATTTTGAAAAATCGAAAATCAAATAAATTTAATATTTTTTCACATTTGTAGAAACGTAAAATGTTTTTATCTTTGTTCAAAAACGTTAAAAAATTATTTCTGTTACTTAAAAGGTCATAGACGACCTGAATTATTCGTACCGCCTTAGTACCTCTTAGTACCCTCTTAATACCACTTAGTACCATTTTATATTTAGAGAGGAAAAAGATATGTTTTTTAGAGATTTGGATCTTAATTGGATTTTTTGCTACTTAGAGATAATAAAAAAGACTTATATAATGTATCAAAAAAATTGGTTTGACTATTTAGAATGAGAAATATGTTGCGAAACAAAAATTTTGAAAAATCGAATAAAAAATAAAATTTATATTTTTTCACAATTGTAGAAACGTAAACTGTTTTTATCTTTGTTCAAAAATGTTTAAAAATTATTTCTGTTACTTAAAAGGTCATAGACGATCTGAATTATTAGTACCGCCTTAGTACCTCTTAGTACCCTCTTAATACCACTTAGTACCATTTTATATTTTAAGAGGAAAAAGATATGTTTTTTAGAGATTTGGATCTTAATTGGATTTTTTGCAACTTAGAGATAATAAAAAAAACTTCTATAATGTATCAAATAAATTGGTTTGACTATTTAGAATGAGAAATATGTTGGGAAACAAAAATTTTGAAAAATCGAATCAAAAATAAAAATTATATTTTTTCACATTTGTAGATACGTAAAATGTTTTTATGTTTGTTCAAAAATGTTTAAAAATTATTTCTGTTACTTAAAAGGTCATAGACGATCTGAATTATTCGTACCGCCTTAGTACCTCTTAGTACCCTCTTAATACCACTTAGTACCATTTTATATTTTAAGAGGAAAAAGATATGTTTTTTAGAGATTTGGATCTTAATTGGATTTTTTGCTACTTAGAGATAATAAAAAACATTTATAAAATGTATTAGAAAAATTGGGTTGACCATTTAGAACGAGTAATTTGTTTGAAAACAAAAATTTTGAAAAATCGAAAATCAAATAAATTTAATATTTTTTCACATTTGTAGAAACGTAAAATGTTTTTATCTTTGTTCAAAAACGTTTAAAAATTATTTCTGTTACTTAAAAGGTCATAGACGACCTGAATTATTCGTACCGCCTTAGTACCTCTTAGTACCCTCTTAATACCACTTAGTACCATTTTATATTTAGAGAGGAAAAAGATATGTTTTTTAGAGATTTGGATCTTAATTGGATTTTTTGCTACTTAGAGATAATAAAAAAGACTTATATAATGTATCAAAAAAATTGGTTTGACTATTTAGAATGAGAAATATGTTGCGAAACAAAAATTTTGAAAAATCGAATAAAAAATAAAATTTTTATTTTTTCACAATTGTAGAAACGTAAACTGTTTTTATCTTTGTTCAAAAATGTTTAAAAATTATTTCTGTTACTTAAAAGGTCATAGACGATCTGAATTATTAGTACCGCCTTAGTACCTCTTAGTACCCTCTTAATACCACTTAGTACCATTTTATATTTTAAGAGGAAAAAGATATGTTTTTTAGAGATTTGGATCTTAATTGGATTTTTTGCAACTTAGAGATAATAAAAAAAACTTCTATAATGTATCAAATAAATTGGTTTGACTATTTAGAATGAGAAATATGTTGGGAAACAAAAATTTTGAAAAATCGAATCAAAAATAAAAATTATATTTTTTCACATTTGTAGATACGTAAAATGTTTTTATGTTTGTTCAAAAATGTTTAAAAATTATTTCTGTTACTTAAAAGGTCATAGACGATCTGAATTATTCGTACCGCCTTAGTACCTCTTAGTACCCTCTTAATACCACTTAGTACCATTTTATATTTTAAGAGGAAAAAGATATGTTTTTTAGAGATTTGGATCTTAATTGGATTTTTTGCTACTTAGAGATAATAAAAAACATTTATAAAATGTATTAGAAAAATTGGGTTGACCATTTAGAACGAGTAATTTGTTTGAAAACAAAAATTTTAAAAAATCGAAAATCAAATAAATTTAATATTTTTTCACATTTGTAGAAACGTAAAATGTTTTTATCTTTGTTCAAAAATGTTTAAAAATTATTTCTGTTACTTAAAAGGTCATAGACGATCTGAATTATTCGTACCGACTTAGTACCTCTTAGTACCCTCTTAATACCACTTAGTACCATTTTATATTTTAAGAGGAAAAAGATATGTTTTTTAGAGATTTGGATCTTAATTGGATTTTTTGCTACTTAGAGATAATAAAAAACATTTATAAAATGTATTAGAAAAACTGGGTTGACCATTTAGAACGAGTAATTTGTTTGAAAACAAAAATTTTGAAAAATCGAAAATCAAATAAATTTAATATTTTTTCACATTTGTAGAAACGTAAAATGTTTTTATCTTTGTTCAAAAACGTTAAAAAATTATTTCTGTTACTTAAAAGGTCATAGACGACCTGAATTATTCGTACCGCCTTAGTACCTCTTAGTACCCTCTTAATACCACTTAGTACCATTTTATATTTAGAGAGGAAAAAGATATGTTTTTTAGAGATTTGGATCTTAATTGGATTTTTTGCTACTTAGAGATAATAAAAAAGACTTATATAATGTATCAAAAAAATTGGTTTGACTATTTAGAATGAGAAATATGTTGCGAAACAAAAATTTTGAAAAATCGAATAAAAAATAAAATTTATATTTTTTCACAATTGTAGAAACGTAAACTGTTTTTATCTTTGTTCAAAAATGTTTAAAAATTATTTCTGTTACTTAAAAGGTCATAGACGATCTGAATTATTAGTACCGCCTTAGTACCTCTTAGTACCCTCTTAATACCACTTAGTACCATTTTATATTTTAAGAGGAAAAAGATATGTTTTTTAGAGATTTGGATCTTAATTGGATTTTTTGCAACTTAGAGATAATAAAAAAAACTTCTATAATGTATCAAATAAATTGGTTTGACTATTTAGAATGAGAAATATGTTGGGAAACAAAAATTTTGAAAAATCGAATCAAAAATAAAAATTATATTTTTTCACATTTGTAGATACGTAAAATGTTTTTATGTTTGTTCAAAAATGTTTAAAAATTATTTCTGTTACTTAAAAGGTCATAGACGATCTGAATTATTCGTACCGCCTTAGTACCTCTTAGTACCCTCTTAATACCACTTAGTACCATTTTATATTTTAAGAGGAAAAAGATATGTTTTTTAGAGATTTGGATCTTAATTGGATTTTTTGCTACTTAGAGATAATAAAAAACATTTATAAAATGTATTAGAAAAATTGGGTTGACCATTTAGAACGAGTAATTTGTTTGAAAACAAAAATTTTGAAAAATCGAAAATCAAATAAATTTAATATTTTTTCACATTTGTAGAAACGTAAAATGTTTTTATCTTTGTTCAAAAACGTTTAAAAATTATTTCTGTTACTTAAAAGGTCATAGACGACCTGAATTATTCGTACCGCCTTAGTACCTCTTAGTACCCTCTTAATACCACTTAGTACCATTTTATATTTAGAGAGGAAAAAGATATGTTTTTTAGAGATTTGGATCTTAATTGGATTTTTTGCTACTTAGAGATAATAAAAAAGACTTATATAATGTATCAAAAAAATTGGTTTGACTATTTAGAATGAGAAATATGTTGCGAAACAAAAATTTTGAAAAATCGAATAAAAAATAAAATTTTTATTTTTTCACAATTGTAGAAACGTAAACTGTTTTTATCTTTGTTCAAAAATGTTTAAAAATTATTTCTGTTACTTAAAAGGTCATAGACGATCTGAATTAT
This sequence comes from Ganaspis brasiliensis, assembly GCA_037103525.1. Lineage (NCBI taxonomy): Eukaryota > Metazoa > Arthropoda > Insecta > Hymenoptera > Figitidae > Ganaspis > Ganaspis brasiliensis. Next base: position 677,441 of record JAZKLR010000027.1, read on the forward strand.
TAGTACCGCCTTAGTACCTCTTAGTACCCTCTTAATACCACTTAGTACCATTTTATATTTTAAGAGGAAAAAGATATGTTTTTTAGAGATTTGGATCTTAATTGGATTTTTTGCAACTTAGAGATAATAAAAAAAACTTCTATAATGTATCAAATAAATTGGTTTGACTATTTAGAATGAGAAATATGTTGGGAAACAAAAATTTTGAAAAATCGAATCAAAAATAAAAATTATATTTTTTCACATTTGTAGATACGTAAAATGTTTTTATGTTTGTTCAAAAATGTTTAAAAATTATTTCTGTTACTTAAAAGGTCATAGACGATCTGAATTATTCGTACCGCCTTAGTACCTCTTAGTACCCTCTTAATACCACTTAGTACCATTTTATATTTTAAGAGGAAAAAGATATGTTTTTTAGAGATTTGGATCTTAATTGGATTTTTTGCTACTTAGAGATAATAAAAAACATTTATAAAATGTATTAGAAAAATTGGGTTGACCATTTAGAACGAGTAATTTGTTTGAAAACAAAAATTTTAAAAAATCGAAAATCAAATAAATTTAATATTTTTTCACATTTGTAGAAACGTAAAATGTTTTTATCTTTGTTCAAAAATGTTTAAAAATTATTTCTGTTACTTAAAAGGTCATAGACGACCTGAATTATTCGTACCGCCTTAGTACCTCTTAGTACCCTCTTAATACCACTTAGTACCATTTTATATTTAGAGAGGAAAAAGATATGTTTTTTAGAGATTTGGATCTTAATTGGATTTTTTGCTACTTAGAGATAATAAAAAACATTTATAAAATGTTAGAAAAATTGGGTTGACCATTTAGAACGAGTAATTTGTTTGAAAACAAAAATTTTGAAACATCGACAATCAAATAAATTTAATATTTTTTCACATTTGTAGAAACGTAAAATGTTTTTATCTTTGTTCAAAAATGTTTAAAAATTATTTCTGAATCTTAAAATGTCATAGACGACCTGAATTATTCGTACCGCCTTAGTACCTCTTAGTACCCTCTTAATACCACTTAGTACCATTTTATATTTTAAGAGGAAAAAGATATGTTTTTTAGAGATTTAGATCTTCATTGGATTTTTTGCTACTTAGAGATAATAAAAAAGACTTCTATAATGTATCAAATAAATTGGTTTAACTATTTAGAATGAGAAATATGTTGGGAAACAAAAATTTTGAAAAATCGAATCAAAAATAAAAATTATATTTTTTCACATTTGTAGAAACGTAAAATGTTTTTATGTTTGTTCAAAAATGTTTAAAAATTATTTCTTTTACTTAAAAGGTCATAGACGACCTGAATTATTCGTACCGCCTTAGTACCCCTTAGTACCCTCTTAATACCACTTAGTACCATTTTATATTTTAAAAGGAAAAAGATATGTTTTTTGTATAGATTTTGGTCTTAATTGGATTTTTTGCTACTTAGAGATAATAAAAAAGACTTCTATAATGTATCAAATAAATTGGTTTGACTATTTAGAATGAGAAATATGTTGGGAAACAAAAATTTTGAAAAATCGAATAAAAAATAAAATTTATATTTCTTCACAATTGTAGAAACGTAAACTGTTTTTATCTTTGTTCAAAAATGTTTAAAAATTATTTCTGTTACTTGAAAGGTCATAGACGATCTGAAGTATTCGTACCGCCTTAGTACCTCTTAGTACCCTCTTAATACCACTTAGTACCGTTTTATATTTTAAGAATGAAAAAGATAAGTTTTTTAGAGATTTAGATCTTAAATGGATTTTTTGCTACTTAGAGATAATAAAAAACATTTATAAAACGTATTAGAAAAATTGGTTTGACTATTTAGAATGAGAAATATGTTGGGAAACAAAAATTTTGAAAAATCGAATAAAAAATAAAATTAATATTTTTTTACATTTGTAGAAACGTAAAATGTTTTTATCTTTGTTCAAAAATGTTTAAAAATAATTTCTGTTACTTAAAAGGTCATAGACGATCTGAATTATTCGTGCCGCCTTAGTACCTCTTAGTACCCTCTTAATACCACTTAGATATATTATATAAAACGTTTTATATTTTAAGAATGAAAAAGATAAGTTTTTTAGAGATTTAGATCTTAAATGGATTTTTTGCTACTTAGAGATAATAAAAAACATTTATAAAATGTATTAGAAAAATTGGTTTGACTATTTAGAATGAGAAATATGTTTAGAAACAAAAATTTTGAAAAATCGTTTAAAAAAAAAAATTAATATTTTTTCACATTTGTAGAAACGTAAAATGTTTTTATCTTTGTTCAAAAATGTTTAAAAATTATTTCTGTTACTTAAAAGGTCATAGACGATCTGAATTATTCGTACCGCCTTAGTACCTCTTAGTACCCTCTTAATACCACTTAGTACCATTTTATATTTAGAGAGGAAAAAGATATGTTTTTTAGAGATTTGGATCTTAATTGGATTTTTTGCTACTTAGAGATAATAAAAAAGACTTATATAATGTATCAAAAAAATTGGTTTGACCATTTAGAATGAGTAATATGTTTGAAAAGAAAAATTTTGAAAAATCGAAAAACAAATAAATTTAATATTTTTTCACATTTGTAGAAACGTAAAATGTTTTTATCTTTGTTCAAAAATGTTTAAAAATAATTTCTGTTACTTAAAAGGTCATAGACGATCTGAATTATTCGTACCGCCTTAGTACCTCTTAGTACCCTCTTAATACCACTTAGATATATTATATAAAACGTTTTATATTTTAAGAATGAAAAAGATAAGTTTTTTAGAGATTTAGATCTTAAATGGATTTTTTGCTACTTAGAGATAATAAAAAAGACTTATATAATGTATCAAAAAAATTGGTTTGGCTATTTAGAATGAGAAATATGTTTGGAAACAAAAATTTTGAAAAATCGAATAAAAAAATAAAATTTATATTTTTCCACAATTTTAAAAACGTAAAATGTTTTTATCTTTGTTCAAAAATGTTTAAAAATTATTTCTGTTACTTAAAACGTCATAGATGATCTGAATTATTCGTATTGCCTTAGTACCTCTTAGTACCCTCTTAATACCACTTAGTACCATTTTATATTTTAAAAGGAAAAAGATATGTTTTTTAGAGATTTGGATCTTAATTGGATTTTTTGCTACTTAGAGATAATAAAAAACATTTATAAAATGTATTAGAAAAATTGGTTTGACCATTTAGAACGAGTAATTTGTTTGGAAACAAAAATTTTGAAAAATCGAATAAAAAATAAAATTTATATTTTTTCACATTTGTAGAAACATAAAATGTTTTTATCTTTGTTCAAAAAGGTTTAAAAATTATTTCTGTTACTTAAAAGGTCATAGACGATCTGAATTATTCGAACCGCCTTAGTACCTCTTAGTACCCTCTTAATACCACTTAGTACCATTTTATATTTTAAAAGGAAAAAGATATGTTTTTTATAGATTTGGATCTTAATTGGATTTTTTGCTACTTAGAGATAATAAAAAAGACTTCTAAAATGTATCAAAAAAATTGGTTTGACCATTTAGAATGAGAAATATGTTTGGAAAAAAAAATTTTGAAAAATCGAAAAACAAATAAATTAAATATTTTTTCACATTTGTAGAAACGTAAAATGTTTTTATCTTTGTTCAAAAATGTTTAAAAATTATTTCTGTTACTTAAAACGTCATAGACGATCTGAATTATTCGAACCGCCTTAGTACCTCTTAGTACCCTCTTAATACCACTTAGTACCATTTTATATTTTAAAAGGAAAAAGATATGTTTTTTATAGATTTGGATCTTAATTGGATTTTTTGCTACTTAGAGATAATAAAAAAGACTTATAAAATGTATCAAAAAAATTGGTTTGACCATTTAGAATGAGAAATATGTTTGGAAAGAAAAATTTTGAAAAATCGAAAAACAAATAAATTAAATATTTTTTCACATTTGTAGAAACGTAAAATGTTTTTCTCTTTGTTCAAAAATGTTTAAAAATTATTTCTGTTACTTAAAACGTCATAGACGACCTAAATTATTCGTACCGCCTTAGTACCTCTTAGTACCCTCTTAATACCACTTAGTACCATTTTATATTTAGAGAGGAAAAAGATATCTTTTTAAGAGATTTGGATCTTAATTGGATTTTTTGCTACTTAGAAATAATAAAAAAGACTTATATAATGTATCAAAAAAATTGGTTTGACCATTTAGAATGAGAAATATGTTTGGAAAGAAAATTTTTGAAAAATCGAATAAAAAATAAAATTAATATTTTTTCACATTTGTAGAAACGTAAAATGTTTTTATCTCTGTTCAAAAATGTTTAAAAATTATTTCTGTTACTTAAAAGGGCATAGACGACCTGAATTATTCGTACCGCCTTAGTACCTCTTAGTAACCTCTTAAAACCACTTGGTACCATTTTATATTTTAAGAGGAAAAAGATATGTTATTTAGAGATTTTGATCTTAACTCGATTTTTTGTTACTTAGAGATAAAAAAAAAGACTTTTATAATGTATCAAATAAATTGGTTTGACTATTTAGAATGAGAAATATGTTGGGAAACAAAAATTTTGAAAAATCGAAAAAAAAAACAAAAATTAATATTTTTTCAAATTTGTAGAAACGTAAAATCTTTTAATCTTCGTTAAAAAATGTTTAAAAATTATTTCTGTTACTTAAAAGGGCATAGACGACCTGAATTATTCGTACCGCATTAGTACCTCTTAGTACCCTCTTAATACCACTTAGTACCGTTTTATATTTTAAGAATGAAAAAGATAAGTCTTTTAGAGATTTAGATCTTAAATGGATTTTTAGCTACTTAGAGATAATAAAAAACATCTATAAAATGTATTAGAAAAATTTATTCGACCATTTAGAACGAGTAATTTGTTTGAAAACAAAAATTTTGAAAAATCGAATAAAAAATAAAATTTATGTTTTTTCACATTTGTAGAAACGTAAAATGTTTTAACCTTCGTTAAAAAATGTTTAAAAATTATTTCTGTTACTTAAAAGGTTATAGACGACCTGAATTATTCGTACCGCCTTAGTACCTCTTAGTACCCTCTTAATACCACTTAGTACCATTTTATATTTTAAGAGGAAAAAGATATGTTTTTTAGAGATTTTGATCTTAATTGGATTTTTTGCTACTTAGAGATAATAAAAAAGACTTATATAACGTATCAAATAAATTGGTTTGACTATTTAGAATGAGAAATATGTTTGGAAAGAAAAATTTTGAAAAATCGAAAAACAAATAAATTTAATATTTTTTCACATTTGTAGGAACGTAAAATGTTTTTATCTTTGCTCAAAAATGTTTAAAAATTATTTCCGTTACTTAAAAGGTCATAGACGATCTGAATTATTCGTACAGCCTTAGGACCTCTTAGTACCCTCTTAATACCACTTAGTACCATTTTATATTTTAAATGGAAAAAGATATGTTTTTTATAGATTTGGATCTTAATTGGATTTTTTGCTACTTAGAGATAATAAAAAACATTTATAAAATGTATTAGAAATATTGGTTTGACCATTTAGAACGAGTAATTTGTTTGCAAACAAAAATTTTGAAAAATCGAAAAAAAAAACAAAAATTAATATTTTTTCACATTTGTAGAAACATAAAATGTTTTTATCTTTGTTCAAAAAGGTTTAAAAATTATTTCTGTTACTTAAAAGGTCATAGACGACCTGAATTATTCGTACCGCCTTAGTACCTCTTAGTACCCTCTTAATACCACTTAGTACCATTTTATATTTTAAGAGGAAAAAAATATGTTTTTTAGAGATTTGGATCTTAATTGGATTTTTTGCTACTTAGAGATAATAAAAAAGACTTATATAATGTATCAAAGATACTTTACAAATAGATCCGGCAAGGGTCCTGGTGGCATGTGGACTAACTAGAAATTTCCATTAGTAAGAAAAGGACACAAATATCTCCGTCCTTTTCTTACTAATGGAAATTTCTAGTTAGTCCACATGCCACCAGGACCCTTGCCGGATCTATGTGTAAAGTATCTTTGAATGTATTAAAAAAATTGGTTTGACCATTTAGAATGAGAAATATGTTTGGAAACAAAAATTTTGAAAACTCGAATAAAAAATAAAATTTATATTTTTTCACATTTGTAGAAATGTAAAATGTTTTTATCATTGTTCAAAAATGTTTGAAAATTATTTCTGTTACTTAAAAGGTCATAGACGACCTAAATTATTCGTACCGCCTTAGTACCTCTTAGTACCCTCTTAATACCACTTAGTACCATTTTATATTTTAAGAGGAAAAAGATATGTTTTTTAGAGATTTTGATCTTAATTGGATTTTTTGCTACTTAGCGATAATAAAAAAGACTTTTATAATGTATCAAATAAATTGGTTTGACTATTTAGATTGAGAAATATGTTTGGAAAGACAAATTTTGAAAAATCGAAAAACAAGTAAATTTAATATTTTTTCACATTTGTAGAAACGTAAAATGTTTTTATCTTTGTTCAAAAATGTTTAAAAATTATTTCTGTTACTTAAAACGTCATAGACGATCTGAATTATTCGTACCGCCTTAGTACCTCTTAGTACCCTCTTAATACCACTTAGTACCATTTTATATTTTAAAAGGAAAAAGATATGTTTTTTATAGATTTGGATCTTAATTGGATTTTTTGCTACTTAGAGATAATAAAAAACATTTATAAAATGTATCAAAAAAATTGGTTTGACCATTTAGAATGAGAAATATGTTTGGAAAGAAAAATTTTGAAAAATCGAAAAACAAATAAATTAAATATTTTTTCACATTTGTAGAAACGTAAAATGTTTTTATCTTTGTTCAAAAATGTTTAAAAATTATTTCTGTTACTTAAAACGTCATAGACGATCTGAATTATTCGTACAGCCTTAGTACCTCTTAGTACCCTCTTAATACCACTTAGTACCACTTTATATTTTAAATGGAAAAAGATATGTTTTTTATAGATTTGGATCTTAATTGGATTTTTTGCTACTTAGAGATAATAAAAAACATTTATAAAATGTATTAGAAAAATTGGTTTGACCATTTAGAACGAGTAATTTGTTTGCAAACAAAAATTTTGAAAAATCGAAAAAAAAAACAAAAATTAATATTTTTTCAAATTTGTAGAAACGTAAAATCTTTTAATCTTCGTTAAAAAATGTTTAAAAATTATTTCTGTTACTTAAAAGGGCATAGACGACCTGAATTATTCGTACCATTTAATATTTTAAGAGGAAAAAGATATGTTTTTTAGAGATTTGGATCTTAATTGGATTTTTTGCTACTTAGAGATAATAAAAAACATTTATGAAATATATTAGAAAAATTGGTTTGACCATTTAGAACGAGTAACTTGTTTGAAAACAAAAATTTTGAAAAATCGAAAAACAAATAAATTTAATATTTCTTCACATTTGTAGAAACGTAAAATGTTTTTATCTTTGTTCAAAAATGTTTAAAAATTATTTCTGTTACTTAAAACGTCATAGACGATCTGAATTATTCGCACCGCCTTAGTACCTCTTAGTACCCTCTTAATACCACTTAGTACCATTTTATATTTTAAAAGGAAAAAGATATGTTTTTTACAGATTTGGATCTTAATTGGATTTTTTGCTACTTAGAGATAATAAAAAACATTTATAAAATGTATTAGAAAAATTGGTTTGACCATTTAGAACGAGTAATTTGTTTGGAAACAAAAATTTTGAAAAATCGAATAAAAAATAAAATTTATATTTTTTCACATTTGTAGAAACATAAAATGTTTTTATCTTTGTTCAAAAAGGTTTAAAAATTATTTCTGTTACTTAAAAGGTCATAGACGACCTGAATTATTCGTACCGCCTTAGTTCCTCTTAGTACCCTCTTAATACCACTTAGTACCATTTTATATTTTAAGAGGAAAAAAATATGTTTTTTAGAGACTTGGATCTTAATTGGATTTTTTGCTACTTAGAGATAATAAAAAAGACTTATATAATGTATCAAAAAAATTGGTTTGACCATTTAGAATGAGAAATATGTTTGAAAACAAAAATTTTGAAAAATCGAATAAAAAATAAAATTAATATTTTTTCACATTTGTAGAAACATAAAATGTTTTTATCTTTGTTCAAAAATGTTTAAAAATTATTTCTGTTACTTAAAAGGTCATAGACGATCTGAATTATTCGTACCGCCTTAGTACCTCTTAGGACCCTCTTAATACCACTTAGTACCATTTTATATTTTAAGAGGAAAAAGATATGTTTTTTAGAGATTTGGATCTTAATTGGATTTTTTGCTACTTAGAGAAAATAAAAAAGACTTATATAATGTATCAAAAAAATTGGTTTGACTTTTTAGAATGAGAAATATGTTTGGAAACAAAAATTTTGAAAAATCGAATAATAAATAAAATTTATATTTTCTCACATTTGTAGAAACATAAAATGTTTTTATCTTTGTTCACAAATGTTTTGAAATTATTTCTGTTACTTAAAAGGTCATAGACGACCTGAATTATTCGTACCGCCTTAGTACCTCTTAGTACCCTCTTAATACCACTTAGTACCATTTTATATTTTAAGAGGAAAAATATATGTTTTTTAGAGATTTGGATCTTAATTGGATTTTTTGCTACTTAGAGATAATAAAAAAGACTTATATAATGTATCAAAAAAATTGGTTTGACTATTTAGAATGAGAAATATGTTTGGAAACAAAAATTTTGAAAAATCGAAAAACAAATAAATTTAATATTTTTTTACATTTGTTTTGAAATATATAATAATAAATGTTTTGAAATTATTTCTGTTACTTAAAAGGGCATAGACGACCTGAATTATTCGTACCGCCTTAGTACCTCGTAGTACCCTCTTAATACCACTTAGTACCATTTTATATTTTAAAAGGAAAAAGATATGTTTTTTAGAGATTTGGATCTTAATTGGATTTTTTGCTACTTAGAGATAATAAAAAAGACTTATATAATGTATCAAAAAAATTGGTTTGACTATTTAGAATGAGAAATATGTTTGGAAATAAAAATTTTGAAAAATCGAATAAAAAATAAAATTTATATTTTCTCACATTTGTAGAAACGTAAAATGTTTTTATCTTTGTTCAAAAATGTTTAAAAATTATTTCTGTTACTTAAAAGGTCATAGACGATCTGTATTATTCGTACCGCCTTAGTACCTCTTAGTACCGTCTTAATACCACTTAGTACCATTTTATATTTTAAAAGGAAAAAGATATGTTTTTTAGAGATTTGGATCTTAATTGAATTTTTTGCTACTTAGAGATAATAAAAAAGACTTATATACTGTATCAAAAAAATTGGTTTGACTATTTAGAATGAGAAATATGTTTGGAAACAAAAATTTTGAGAAATCGAAAAACAAATAAATTTAATATTTTTTTACATTTGTAGAAACGTAAAATGTTTTTATCTTTGTTCAAAAAATTTTAAAAATTATTTCTGTTGTTTAAAAGGTCATAGACGATTTGAATTATTCGTACCGCCTTAGTACCTCTTAGTACCCTCTTAATACCACTTAGTACCATTTTATATTTTAAGAGGAAAAAGATATGTTTTTTTAAGATTTGGATCTTAATTGGATTTTTTGCTACTTAGAGATAATAAAAAAGACTTATATAATGTATCAAAAAAATTGGTTTGACCATTTAGAATGAGAAATATGTTTGAAAACAAAAATTTTGAAAAATCGAATAAAAAATAAAATTAATATTTTTTCACATTTGTAGAAACATAAAATGTTTTTATCTTTGTTCAAAAATGTTTAAAAATTATTTCTGTTACTTAAAAGGTCATAGACGATCTGAATTATTCGTACCGCCTTAGTACCTCTTAGGACCCTCTTAATACCACTTAGTACCATTTTATATTTTAAGAGGAAAAAGATATGTTTTTTAGAGATTTGGATCTTAATTGGATTTTTTGCTACTTAGAGAAAATAAAAAAGACTTATATAATGTATCAAAAAAATTGGTTTGACTATTTAGAATGAGAAATATGTTTGAAAAGAAAAATTTTGAAAAATCGAATAAAAAATAACATTAATATTTTTTCACATTTGTAGAAACGTAAAATGTTTTTATCTTAGTTCAAAAATGTTTTGAAATTATTTCTGTTACTTAAAAGGGCATAGACGACCTGAATTATTCGTACCACCTTAGTACCTTTTAGTACCCTCTTAATACCACTTAGTACCATTTTATATTTTAAGAGGAAAAAGATATGTTTTTTAGAGATTTGGATCTTAATTGGATTTTTTGCTACTTAGAGATAATAAAAAAGACTTATATAATGTATCAAAAAAATTGGTTTGACTATTTAGAATGAGAAATATGTTTGGAAACAAAAATTTTCAAAAAAACGAAAAACAAATAAATCTAATATTTTTTTACATTTGTTTTGAAATATATAATAATAAATGTTTTGAAATTATTTCTGTTACTTAAAAGGGCATAGACGACCTGAATTATTCGTACCACCTTAGTACCTTTTAGTACCCTCTTAATACCACTTAGTACCATTTTATATTTTAAGAGGAAAAAGATATGTTTTTTAGAGATTTGGATCTTAATTGGGTTTTTTGCTACTTAGAGATAATAAAAAAGACTTATGTAATGTATCAAAAAAAAATTGGTTTGACTATTTAGAATGAGAGATATGTTTGGAAATAAAAATTTTGAAAAATCGAATAAAAATTAAAATTTATATTTTCTCACATTTGTAAAAACGTAAAATGTTTTTATCTTTGTTCAAAAAAGTTTAAAAATTATTTCTGTTACTTAAAAGGTCATAGACGATCTGTATTATTCGTACCGCCTTAGTACCTCTTAGTACCCTCTTAATACCACTTAGTACCATTTTATATTTTAAAAGGAAAAAGATATGTTTTTTAGAGATTTGGATCTTAATTGGATTTTTTGCTACTTAGAGATAATAAAAAAGACTTATATACTGTATCAAAAAAATTGGTTTGACTATTTAGAATGAGAAATATGTTTGGAAACAAAAATTTTGAAAAATCGAAAAACAAATAAATTTAATATTTTTTTACATTTGTAGAAACGTAAAATGTTTTTATCTTTGTTCAAAAAATTTTAAAAATTATTTCTGTTGTTTAAAAGGTCATAGACGATTTGAATTATTCGTATCGCCTTAGTACCTCTTAGTACCCTCTTGATACCACTTAGTACCATTTTATATTTTAAGAGGAAAAAGATATGTTTTTTAGAGATTTGGATCTTAATTGGATTTTTTGCTACTTAGAGATAATAAAAAAGACTTATATAATGTATCAAAAAAATTGGTTTGACCATTTAGAATGAGAAATATGTTTGGAAAGAAAAATTTTGAAAAATCGAATAAAAAATAAAATTAAAATTTTTTCACATTTGTAGAAACGTAAAATGTTTTTATCTTTGTTCAAAAATGTTTAAAAATTATTTCTGTTACTTAAAAGGTCATAGACGATCTGAATTATTCGTACCGCCTTAGTACCTCTTAGGACCCTCTTAATACCACTTAGTACCATTTTATATTTTAAGAGGAAAGAGATATGTTTTTTAGAGATTTTGATCTTAATTGAATTTTTTGCTACTTAGAGATAATAAAAAAGACTTATATAATGTATCAAATAAATTGGTTTGACTATTTAGAATGAGAAATATGTTGGGAAACAAAAATTTTGAAAAATCGAATAAAAAATAAAATTAATATTTTTTCACATTTGTAGAAACATAAAATGTTTTTATCTTTGTTCAAAAATGTTTAAAAATTATTTCTGTTACTTAAAAGGTCATAGACGATCTGAATTATTCGTACCGCCTTAGTACCTCTTAGGACCCTCTTAATACCACTTAGTACCATTTTATATTTTAAGAGGAAAAATAAATGTTTTTTAGAGATTTGGATCTTAATTGGATTTTTTGCTACTTAGAGATAATAAAAAAGACTTATAAAATATATCAAAAAAATTGGTTTGACCATTTAGAATGAGAAATATGTTTGGAAACAAAAATTTTGAAAAATCGAATAAAAAATAAAATTTATATTTTCTCACATTTGTAGAAACATAAAATGTTTTTATCTTTGTTCAAAAATGTTTTGAAATTATTTCTGTTACTTAAAAGGTCATAGACGACCTGAATTATTCGTACCGCCTTAGTACCTCTTAGTACCCTCTTAATACCACTTAGTACCATTTTATATTTTAAGAGGAAAAAGATATGTTTTTTAGAGATTTGGATCTGAATTGGATTTTTTGCTACTTAGAGATAATAAAAAAGACTTATATAATGTATCAAAAAAATTGGTTTGACTATTTAGAATGAGAAATATGTTTGGAAACAAAAATTTTGAAAAATCGAAAAACAAATAAATTTAATATTTTTTTACATTTGTTTTGAAATATATAATAATAAATGTTTTGAAATTATTTCTGTTACTTAAAAGGGCATAGACGATCTGAATTATTCGTACCGCCTTAGTACCTCTTAGGACCCTCTTAATACCACTTAGTACCATTTTATATTTTAAGAGGAAAGAGATATGTTTTTTAGAGATTTTGATCTTAATTGAATTTTTTGCTACTTAGAGATAATAAAAAAGACTTATATAATGTATCAAAAAAATTGGTTTGACTATTTAGAATGAGAAATATGTTTGGAAACAAAAATTTTGAAAAATCGAATAAAAAATAAAATTTATATTTTCTCACATTTGTAGAAACATAAAATGTTTTTATCTTTGTTCAAAAATGTTTTGAAATTATTTCTGTTACTTAAAAGGTCATAGACGACCTGAATTATTCGTACCGCCTTAGTACCTCTTAGTACCCTCTTAATACCACTTAGTACCATTTTATATTTTAAGAGGAAAAAGATATGTTTTTTAGAGATTTGGATCTGAATTGGATTTTTTGCTACTTAGAGATAATAAAAAAGACTTATATAATGTATCAAAAAAATTGGTTTGACTATTTAGAATGAGAAATATGTTTGGAAACAAAAATTTTGAAAAATCGAAAAACAAATAAATTTAATATTTTTTTACATTTGTTTTGAAATATATAATAATAAATGTTTTGAAATTATTTCTGTTACTTAAAAGGGCATAGACGACCTGAATTATTCGTACCGCCTTAGTACCTCGTAGTACCCTCTTAATACCACTTAGTACCATTTTATATTTTAAAAGGAAAAAGATATGTTTTTTAGAGATTTGGATCTTAATTGGATTTTTTGCTACTTAGAGATAATAAAAAAGACTTATATAATGTATCAAAAAAATTGGTTTGACTATTTAGAATGAGAAATATGTTTGGAAACAAAAATTTTGAAAAATCGAATAAAAAATAAAATTTATATTTTCTCACATTTGTAGAAACGTAAAATGTTTTTATCTTTGTTCAAAAATGTTTAAAAATTATTTCTGTTACTTAAAAGGTCATAGACGATCTGTATTATTCGTACCGCCTTAGTACCTCTTAGTACCCTCTTAATACCACTTAGTACCATTTTATATTTTAAAAGGAAAAAGATATTTTTTTTAGAGATTTGGATCTTAATTGGATTTTTTGCTACTTAGAGATAATAAAAAAGACTTATATACTGTATCAAAAAAATTGGTTTGACTATTTAGAATGAGAAATATGTTTGGAAACAAAAATTTTGAAAAATCGAAAAACAAATAAATTTAATATTTTTTTACATTTGTAGAAACGTAAAATGTTTTTATCTTTGTTCAAAAAATTTTAAAAATTATTTCTGTTGTTTAAAAGGTCATAGACGATTTGAATTATTCGTATCGCCTTAGTACCTCTTAGTACCCTCTTAATACCACTTAGTACCATTTTATATTTTAAGAGGAAAAAGATATGTTTTTTAGAGATTTGGATCTTAATTGGATTTTTTGCTACTTAGAGATAATAAAAAAGACTTATATAATGTATCAAAAAAATTGGTTTGACCATTTAGAATGAGAAATATGTTTGGAAAGAAAAATTTTGAAAAATCGAATAAAAAATAAAATTAAAATTTTTTCACATTTGTAGAAACGTAAAATGTTTTTATCTTTGTTCAAAAATGTTTAAAAATTATTTCTGTTACTTAAAAGGTCATAGACGATCTGAATTATTCGTACCGCCTTAGTACCTCTTAGGACCCTCTTAATACCACTTAGTACCATTTTATATTTTAAGAGGAAAGAGATATGTTTTTTAGAGATTTTGATCTTAATTGAATTTTTTGCTACTTAGAGATAATAAAAAAGACTTATATAATGTATCAAATAAATTGGTTTGACTATTTAGAATGAGAAATATGTTGGGAAACAAAAATTTTGAAAAATCGAATAAAAAATAAAATTAATATTTTTTCACATTTGTAGAAACATAAAATGTTTTTATCTTTGTTCAAAAATGTTTAAAAATTATTTCTGTTACTTAAAAGGTCATAGACGATCTGAATTATTCGTACCGCCTTAGTACCTCTTAGGACCCTCTTAATACCACTTAGTACCATTTTATATTTTAAGAGGAAAAATATATGTTTTTTAGAGATTTGGATCTTAATTGGATTTTTTGCTACTTAGAGATAATAAAAAAGACTTATATAATGTATCAAAAAAATTGGTTTGACTATTTAGAATGAGAAATATGTTTGGAAACAAAAATTTTGAAAAATCGAAAAACAAATAAATTTAATATTTTTTTACATTTGTTTTGAAATATATAATAATAAATGTTTTGAAATTATTTCTGTTACTTAAAAGGGCATAGACGACCTGAATTATTCGTACCGCCTTAGTACCTCGTAGTACCCTCTTAATACCACTTAGTACCATTTTATATTTTAAAAGGAAAAAGATATGTTTTTTAGAGATTTGGATCTTAATTGGATTTTTTGCTACTTAGAGATAATAAAAAAGACTTATATAATGTATCAAAAAAATTGGTTTGACTATTTAGAATGAGAAATATGTTTGGAAATAAAAATTTTGAAAAATCGAATAAAAAATAAAATTTATATTTTCTCACATTTGTAGAAACGTAAAATGTTTTTATCTTTGTTCAAAAATGTTTAAAAATTATTTCTGTTACTTAAAGGGTCATAGACGATCTGTATTATTCGTACCGCCTTAGTACCTCTTAGTACCGTCTTAATACCACTTAGTACCATTTTATATTTTAAAAGGAAAAAGATATGTTTTTTAGAGATTTGGATCTTAATTGGATTTTTTGCTACTTAGAGATAATAAAAAAGACTTATATACTGTATCAAAAAAATTGGTTTGACTATTTAGAATGAGAAATATGTTTGGAAACAAAAATTTTGAGAAATCGAAAAACAAATAAATTTAATATTTTTTTACATTTGTAGAAACGTAAAATGTTTTTATCTTTGTTCAAAAAATTTTAAAAATTATTTCTGTTACTTAAAAGGTCATAGACGATCTGAATTATTCGTACCGCCTTAGTACCTCTTAGGACCCTCTTAATACCACTTAGTACCATTTTATATTTTAAGAGGAAAGAGATATGTTTTTTAGAGATTTTGATCTTAATTGAATTTTTTGCTACTTAGAGATAATAAAAAAGACTTATATAATGTATCAAATAAATTGGTTTGACTATTTAGAATGAGAAATATGTTGGGAAACAAAAATTTTGAAAAATCGAATAAAAAATACAATTAATATTTTTTCACATTTGTAGAAACATAAAATGTTTTTATCTTTGTTCAAAAATGTTTAAAAATTATTTCTGTTACTTAAAAGGTCATAGACGATCTGAATTATTCGTACCGCCTTAGTACCTCTTAGGACCCTCTTAATACCACTTAGTACCATTTTATATTTTAAGAGGAAAAATAAATGTTTTTTAGAGATTTGGATCTTAATTGGATTTTTTGCTACTTAGAGATAATAAAAAAGACTTATATAATGTATCAAAAAAATTGGTTTGACTATTTAGAATGAGAAATATGTTTGGAAAGAAAAATTTTGAAAAATCGAATAAAAAATAAAATTAAAATTTTTTTACATTTGTAGAAACGTAAAATGTTTTTATCTTTGTTCAAAAATGTTTAAAAATTATTTCTGTTACTTAAAAGGTCATAGACGATCTGAATTATTCGTACCGCCTTAGTACCTCTTAGGACCCTCTTAATACCACTTAGTACCATTTTATATTTTAAGAGGAAAGAGATATGTTTTTTAGAGATTTTGATCTTAATTGAATTTTTTGCTACTTAGAGATAATAAAAAAGACTTATTTAATGTATCAAATAAATTGGTTTGACTATTTAGAATGAGAAATATGTTGGGAAACAAAAATTTTGAAAAATCGAATAAAAAATAAAATTAATATTTTTTCACATTTGTAGAAACATAAAATGTTTTTATCTTTGTTCAAAAATGTTTAAAAATTATTTCTGTTACTTAAAAGGTCATAGACGATCTGAATTATTCGTACCGCCTTAGTACCTCTTAGGACCCTCTTAATACCACTTAGTACCATTTTATATTTTAAGAGGAAAAATAAATGTTTTTTAGAGATTTGGATCTTAATTGGATTTTTTGCTACTTAGAGATAATAAAAAAGACTTATATAATGTATCAAAAAAATTGGTTTGACTATTTAGAATGAGAAATATGTTTGGAAACAAAAATTTTGAAAAATCGAATAAAAAATAAAATTTATATTTTCTCACATTTGTAGAAACATAAAATGTTTTTATCTTTGTTTAAAAATGTTTTGAAATTATTTCTGTTACTTAAAAGGTCATAGACGACCTGAATTATTCGTACCGCCTTAGTACCTCTTAGTACCCTCTTAATACCACTTAGTACCATTTTATATTTTAAGAGGAAAAATAAATGTTTTTTAGAGATTTGGATCTTAATTGGATTTTTTGCTACTTAGAGATAATAAAAAAGACTTATATAATGTATCAAAAAAATTGGTTTGACTATTTAGAATGAGAAATATGTTTGGAAACAAAAATTTTGAAAAATCGAAAAACAAATAAATTTAATATTTTTTTACATTTGTTTTGAAATATATAATAATAAATGTTTTGAAATTATTTCTGTTACTTAAAAGGGCATAGACGACCTGAATTATTCGTACCGCCTTAGTACCTCGTAGTACCCTCTTAATACCACTTAGTACCATTTTATATTTTAAAAGGAAAAAGATATGTTTTTTAGAGATTTGGATCTTAATTGGATTTTTTGCTACTTAGAGATAATAAAAAAGACTTATATAATGTATCAAAAAAATTGGTTTGACTATTTAGAATGAGAAATATGTTTGGAAATAAAAATTTTGAAAAATCGAATAAAAAATAAAATTTATATTTTCTCACATTTGTAGAAACGTAAAATGTTTTTATCTTTGTTCAAAAATGTTTAAAAATTATTTCTGTTACTTAAAAGGTCATAGACGATCTGTATTATTCGTACCGCCTTAGTACCTCTTAGTACCCTCTTAATACCACTTAGTACCATTTTATATTTTAAAAGGAAAAAGATATTTTTTTTAGAGATTTGGATCTTAATTGGATTTTTTGCTACTTAGAGATATTAAAAAAGACTTATATACTGTATCAAAAAAATTGGTTTGACTATTTAGAATGAGAAATATGTTTGGAAACAAAAATTTTGAAAAATCGAAAAACAAATAAATTTAATATTTTTTTACATTTGTAGAAACGTAAAATGTTTTTATCTTTGTTCAAAAAATTTTAAAAATTATTTCTGTTGTTTAAAAGGTCATAGACGATTTGAATTATTCGTATCGCCTTAGTACCTCTTAGTACCCTCTTAATACCACTTAGTACCATTTTATATTTTAAGAGGAAAAAGATATGTTTTTTAGAGATTTGGATCTTAATTGGATTTTTTGCTACTTAGAGATAATAAAAAAGACTTATATAATGTATCAAAAAAATTGGTTTGACCATTTAGAATGAGAAATATGTTTGGAAAGAAAAATTTTGAAAAATCGAATAAAAAATAAAATTAAAATTTTTTCACATTTGTAGAAACGTAAAATGTTTTTATCTTTGTTCAAAAATGTTTAAAAATTATTTCTGTTACTTAAAAGGTCATAGACGATCTGAATTATTCGTACCGCCTTAGTACCTCTTAGGACCCTCTTAATACCACTTAGTACCATTTTATATTTTAAGAGGAAAGAGATATGTTTTTTAGAGATTTTGATCTTAATTGAATTTTTTGCTACTTAGAGATAATAAAAAAGACTTATATAATGTATCAAATAAATTGGTTTGACTATTTAGAATGAGAAATATGTTGGGAAACAAAAATTTTGAAAAATCGAATAAAAAATAAAATTAATATTTTTTCACATTTGTAGAAACATAAAATGTTTTTATCTTTGTTCAAAAATGTTTAAAAATTATTTCTGTTACTTAAAAGGTCATAGACGATCTGAATTATTCGTACCGCCTTAGTACCTCTTAGGACCCTCTTAATACCACTTAGTACCATTTTATATTTTAAGAGGAAAAATATATGTTTTTTAGAGATTTGGATCTTAATTGGATTTTTTGCTACTTAGAGATAATAAAAAAGACTTATATAATGTATCAAAAAAATTGGTTTGACTATTTAGAATGAGAAATATGTTTGGAAACAAAAATTTTGAAAAATCGAAAAACAAATAAATTTAATATTTTTTTACATTTGTTTTGAAATATATAATAATAAATGTTTTGAAATTATTTCTGTTACTTAAAAGGGCATAGACGACCTGAATTATTCGTACCGCCTTAGTACCTCGTAGTACCCTCTTAATACCACTTAGTACCATTTTATATTTTAAAAGGAAAAAGATATGTTTTTTAGAGATTTGGATCTTAATTGGATTTTTTGCTACTTAGAGATAATAAAAAAGACTTATATAATGTATCAAAAAAATTGGTTTGACTATTTAGAATGAGAAATATGTTTGGAAATAAAAATTTTGAAAAATCGAATAAAAAATAAAATTTATATTTTCTCACATTTGTAGAAACGTAAAATGTTTTTATCTTTGTTCAAAAATGTTTAAAAATTATTTCTGTTACTTAAAGGGTCATAGACGATCTGTATTATTCGTACCGCCTTAGTACCTCTTAGTACCGTCTTAATACCACTTAGTACCATTTTATATTTTAAAAGGAAAAAGATATGTTTTTTAGAGATTTGGATCTTAATTGGATTTTTTGCTACTTAGAGATAATAAAAAAGACTTATATACTGTATCAAAAAAATTGGTTTGACTATTTAGAATGAGAAATATGTTTGGAAACAAAAATTTTGAGAAATCGAAAAACAAATAAATTTAATATTTTTTTACATTTGTAGAAACGTAAAATGTTTTTATCTTTGTTCAAAAAATTTTAAAAATTATTTCTGTTGTTTAAAAGGTCATAGACGATTTGAATTATTCGTACCGCCTTAGTACCTCTTAGTACCCTCTTAATACCACTTAGTACCATTTTATATTTTAAGAGGAAAAAGATATGTTTTTTTAAGATTTGGATCTTAATTGGATTTTTTGCTACTTAGAGATAATAAAAAAGACTTATATAATGTATCAAAAAAATTGGTTTGACCATTTAGAATGAGAAATATGTTTGAAAACAAAAATTTTGAAAAATCGAATAAAAAATAAAATTAATATTTTTTCACATTTGTAGAAACATAAAATGTTTTTATCTTTGTTCAAAAATGTTTAAAAATTATTTCTGTTACTTAAAAGGTCATAGACGATCTGAATTATTCGTACCGCCTTAGTACCTCTTAGGACCCTCTTAATACCACTTAGTACCATTTTATATTTTAAGAGGAAAAAGATATGTTTTTTAGAGATTTGGATCTTAATTGGATTTTTTGCTACTTAGAGAAAATAAAAAAGACTTATATAATGTATCAAAAAAATTGGTTTGACTATTTAGAATGAGAAATATGTTTGAAAAGAAAAATTTTGAAAAATCGAATAAAAAATAACATTAATATTTTTTCACATTTGTAGAAACGTAAAATGTTTTTATCTTAGTTCAAAAATGTTTTGAAATTATTTCTGTTACTTAAAAGGGCATAGACGACCTGAATTATTCGTACCACCTTAGTACCTTTTAGTACCCTCTTAATACCACTTAGTACCATTTTATATTTTAAGAGGAAAAAGATATGTTTTTTAGAGATTTGGATCTTAATTGGATTTTTTGCTACTTAGAGATAATAAAAAAGACTTATATAATGTATCAAAAAAATTGGTTTGACTATTTAGAATGAGAAATATGTTTGGAAACAAAAATTTTCAAAAAAACGAAAAACAAATAAATTTAATATTTTTTTACATTTGTTTTGAAATATATAATAATAAATGTTTTGAAATTATTTCTGTTACTTAAAAGGGCATAGACGACCTGAATTATTCGTACCGCCTTAGTACCTCTTAGTACCCTCTTAATACCACTTAGTACCATTTTATATTTTAAGAGGAAAAAGATATGTTATTTAGAGATTTTGATCTCAACTCGATTTTTTGCTACTTAAAATAATAAAAAAGACTTATATACTGTATCAAAAAAATTGGTTTGACTATTTAGAATGAGAAATATGTTGGGAAACAAAAATTTTGAAAAATCGAATAAAAAATAAAATTAATATTTTTTCACATTTGTAGAAACGTAAAATGTTTTTATCTTTGTTCAAAAATGTTTTAAAATTATTTCTGTTACTTAAAAGTTCATAGACGATCTGAATTATACGTACCGCCTTAGTACCTCTTAGTACCCTCTTAATACCACTTAGTACCATTTTATATTTTAAAAGGAAAAAGATATTTTTTTTAGAGATTTGGATCTTAATTGGATTTTTGCTACTTAGAGATAATAAAAAAGACTTATGTAATGTATCAAAAAAAAATTGGTTTGACTATTTACAATGAGAAATATGTTTGGAAATAAAAATTTTGAAAAATCGAATAAAAAATAAAATTTATATTTTCTCACATTTGTAAAAACGTAAAATGTTTTTATCTTTGTTCAAAAAAGTTTAAAAATTATTTCTGTTACTTAAAAGGTCATAGACGATCTGTATTATTCGTACCGCCTTAGTACCTCTTAGTACCCTCTTAATACCACTTAGTACCATTTTATATTTTAAAAGGAAAAAGATATGTTTTTTAGAGATTTGGATCTTAATTGGATTTTTTGCTACTTAGAGATAATAAAAAAGACTTATATACTGTATCAAAAAAATTGGTTTGACTATTTAGAATGAGAAATATGTTTGGAAACAAAAATTTTGAAAAATCGAAAAACAAATAAATTTAATATTTTTTTACATTTGTAGAAACGTAAAATGTTTTTATCTTTGTTCAAAAAATTTTAAAAATTATTTCTGTTGTTTAAAAGGTCATAGACGATTTGAATTATTCGTATCGCCTTAGTACCTCTTAGTACCCTCTTGATTCCACTTAGTACCATTTTATATTTTAAGAGGAAAAAGATATGTTTTTTAGAGATTTGGATCTTAATTGGATTTTTTGCTACTTAGAGATAGTAAAAAAGACTTATATAATGTATCAAAAAAATTGGTTTGACCATTTAGAATGAGAAATATGTTTGGAAAGAAAAATTTTGAAAAATCGAATAAAAAATAAAATTAAAATTTTTTCACATTTGTAGAAACGTAAAATGTTTTTATCTTTGTTCAAAAATGTTTAAAAATTATTTCTGTTACTTAAAAGGTCATAGACGATCTGAATTATTCGTACCGCCTTAGTACCTCTTAGGACCCTCTTAATACCACTTAGTACCATTTTATATTTTAAGAGGAAAGAGATATGTTTTTTAGAGATTTTGATCTTAATTGAATTTTTTGCTACTTAGAGATAATAAAAAAGACTTATATAATGTATCAAATAAATTGGTTTGACTATTTAGAATGAGAAATATGTTGGGAAACAAAAATTTTGAAAAATCGAATAAAAAATAAAATTAATATTTTTTCACATTTGTAGAAACATAAAATGTTTTTATCTTTGTTCAAAAATGTTTAAAAATTATTTCTGTTACTTAAAAGGTCATAGACGATCTGAATTATTCGTACCGCCTTAGTACCTCTTAGGACCCTCTTAATACCACTTAGTACCATTTTATATTTTAAGAGGAAAAATATATGTTTTTTAGAGATTTGGATCTTAATTGGATTTTTTGCTACTTAGAGATAATAAAAAAGACTTATATAATGTATCAAAAAAATTGGTTTGACTATTTAGAATGAGAAATATGTTTGGAAACAAAAATTTTGAAAAATCGAATAAAAAATAAAATTTATATTTTCTCACATTTGTAGAAACATAAAATGTTTTTATCTTTGTTCAAAAATGTTTTGAAATTATTTCTGTTACTTAAAAGGTCATAGACGACCTGAATTATTCGTACCGCCTTAGTACCTCTTAGTACCCTCTTAATACCACTTAGTACCATTTTATATTTTAAGAGGAAAAAGATATGTTTTTTAGAGATTTGGATCTGAATTGGATTTTTTGCTACTTAGAGATAATAAAAAAGACTTATATAATGTATCAAAAAAATTGGTTTGACTATTTAGAATGAGAAATATGTTTGGAAACAAAAATTTTGAAAAATCGAAAAACAAATAAATTTAATATTTTTTTACATTTGTTTTGAAATATATAATAATAAATGTTTTGAAATTATTTCTGTTACTTAAAAGGGCATAGACGACCTGAATTATTCGTACCGCCTTAGTACCTCGTAGTACCCTCTTAATACCACTTAGTACCATTTTATATTTTAAAAGGAAAAAGATATGTTTTTTAGAGATTTGGATCTTAATTGGATTTTTTGCTACTTAGAGATAATAAAAAAGACTTATATAATGTATCAAAAAAATTGGTTTGACTATTTAGAATGAGAAATATGTTTGAAAATAAAAATTTTGAAAAATCGAATAAAAAATAAAATTTATATTTTCTCACATTTGTAGAAACGTAAAATGTTTTTATCTTTGTTCAAAAATGTTTAAAAATTATTTCTGTTACTTAAAAGGTCATAGACGATCTGTATTATTCGTACCGCCTTAGTACCTCTTAGTACCCTCTTAATACCACTTAGTACCATTTTATATTTTAAAAGGAAAAAGATATTTTTTTTAGAGATTTGGATCTTAATTGGATTTTTTGCTACTTAGAGATAATAAAAAAGACTTATATACTGTATCAAAAAAATTGGTTTGACTATTTAGAATGAGAAATATGTTTGGAAACAAAAATTTTGAAAAATCGAAAAACAAATAAATTTAATATTTTTTTACATTTGTAGAAACGTAAAATGTTTTTATCTTTGTTCAAAAAATTTTAAAAATTATTTCTGTTGTTTAAAAGGTCATAGACGATTTGAATTATTCGTATCGCCTTAGTACCTCTTAGTACCCTCTTAATACCACTTAGTACCATTTTATATTTTAAGAGGAAAAAGATATGTTTTTTAGAGATTTGGATCTTAATTGGATTTTTTGCTACTTAGAGATAATAAAAAAGACTTATATAATGTATCAAAAAAATTGGTTTGACCATTTAGAATGAGAAATATGTTTGGAAAGAAAAATTTTGAAAAATCGAATAAAAAATAAAATTAAAATTTTTTCACATTTGTAGAAACGTAAAATGTTTTTATCTTTGTTCAAAAATGTTTAAAAATTATTTCTGTTACTTAAAAGGTCATAGACGATCTGAATTATTCGTACCGCCTTAGTACCTCTTAGGACCCTCTTAATACCACTTAGTACCATTTTATATTTTAAGAGGAAAGAGATATGTTTTTTAGAGATTTTGATCTTAATTGAATTTTTTGCTACTTAGAGATAATAAAAAACACTTATATAATGTATCAAATAAATTGGTTTGACTATTTAGAATGAGAAATATGTTGGGAAACAAAAATTTTGAAAAATCGAATAAAAAATAAAATTAATATTTTTTCACATTTGTAGAAACATAAAATGTTTTTATCTTTGTTCAAAAATGTTTAAAAATTATTTCTGTTACTTAAAAGGTCATAGACGATCTGAATTATTCGTACCGCCTTAGTACCTCTTAGGACCCTCTTAATACCACTTAGTACCATTTTATATTTTAAGAGGAAAAATATATGTTTTTTAGAGATTTGGATCTTAATTGGATTTTTTGCTACTTAGAGATAATAAAAAAGACTTATATAATGTATCAAAAAAATTGGTTTGACTATTTAGAATGAGAAATATGTTTGGAAACAAAAATTTTGAAAAATCGAATAAAAAATAAAATTTATATTTTCTCACATTTGTAGAAACATAAAATGTTTTTATCTTTGTTCAAAAATGTTTTGAAATTATTTCTGTTACTTAAAAGGTCATAGACGACCTGAATTATTCGTACCGCCTTAGTACCTCTTAGTACCCTCTTAATACCACTTAGTACCATTTTATATTTTAAGAGGAAAAAGATATGTTTTTTAGAGATTTGGATCTGAATTGGATTTTTTGCTACTTAGAGATAATAAAAAAGACTTATATAATGTATCAAAAAAATTGGTTTGACTATTTAGAATGAGAAATATGTTTGGAAACAAAAATTTTGAAAAATCGAAAAACAAATAAATTTAATATTTTTTTACATTTGTTTTGAAATATATAATAATAAATGTTTTGAAATTATTTCTGTTACTTAAAAGGGCATAGACGACCTGAATTATTCGTACCGCCTTAGTACCTCGTAGTACCCTCTTAATACCACTTAGTACCATTTTATATTTTAAAAGGAAAAAGATATGTTTTTTAGAGATTTGGATCTTAATTGGATTTTTTGCTACTTAGAGATAATAAAAAAGACTTATATAATGTATCAAAAAAATTGGTTTGACTATTTAGAATGAGAAATATGTTTGGAAATAAAAATTTTGAAAAATCGAATAAAAAATAAAATTTATATTTTCTCACATTTGTAGAAACGTAAAATGTTTTTATCTTTGTTCAAAAATGTTTAAAAATTATTTCTGTTACTTAAAAGGTCATAGACGATCTGTATTATTCGTACCGCCTTAGTACCTCTTAGTACCGTCTTAATACCACTTAGTACCATTTTATATTTTAAAAGGAAAAAGATATGTTTTTTAGAGATTTGGATCTTAATTGGATTTTTTGCTACTTAGAGATAATATAAAAGACTTATATACTGTATCAAAAAAATTGGTTTGACTATTTAGAATGAGAAATATGTTTGGAAACAAAAATTTTGAGAAATCGAAAAACAAATAAATTTAATATTTTTTTACATTTGTGGAAACGTAAAATGTTTTTATCTTTGTTCAAAAATGTTTAAAAATTATTTCTGTTACTTAAAAGGTCATAGACGATCTGTATTATTCGTACCGCCTTAGTACCTCTTAGTACCGTCTTAATACCACTTAGTACCATTTTATATTTTAAAAGGAAAAAGATATGTTTTTTAGAGATTTGGATCTTAATTGGATTTTTTGCTACTTAGAGATAATATAAAAGACTTATATACTGTATCAAAAAAATTGGTTTGACTATTTAGAATGAGAAATATGTTTGGAAACAAAAATTTTGAGAAATCGAAAAACAAATAAATTTAATATTTTTTTACATTTGTGGAAACGTAAAATGTTTTTATCTTTGTTCAAAAATGTTTAAAAATTATTTCTGTTACTTAAAAGGTCATAGACGATCTGTATTATTCGTACCGCCTTAGTACCTCTTAGTACCGTCTTAATACCACTTAGTACCATTTTATATTTTAAAAGGAAAAAGATATGTTTTTTAGAGATTTGGATCTTAATTGGATTTTTTGCTACTTAGAGATAATAAAAAAGACTTATATACTGTATCAAAAAAATTGGTTTGACTATTTAGAATGAGAAATATGTTTAGAAACAAAAATTTTGAAAAATCGAAAAACAAATAAATTTAATATTTTTTTACATTTGTAGAAACGTAAAATGTTTTTATCTTTGTTCAAAAAATTTTAAAAATTATTTCTGTTGTTTAAAAGGTCATAGACGATTTGAATTATTCGTATCGCCTTAGTACCTCTTAGTACCCTCTTAATACCACTTAGTACCATTTTATATTTTAAGAGGAAAAAGATATGTTTTTTAGAGATTTGGATCTTAATTGGATTTTTTGCTACTTAGAGATAATAAAAAAGACTTATATAATGTATCAAAAAAATTGGTTTGACCATTTAGAATGAGAAATATGTTTGGAAAGAAAAATTTTGAAAAATCGAATAAAAAATAAAATTAAAATTTTTTCACATTTGTAGAAACGTAAAATGTTTTTATCTTTGTCCAAAAATGTTTAAAAATTATTTCTGTTACTTAAAAGGTCATAGACGATCTGAATTATTCGTACCGCCTTAGTACCTCTTAGGACCCTCTTAATACCACTTAGTACCATTTTATATTTTAAGAGGAAAGAGATATGTTTTTTAGAGATTTTGATCTTAATTGAATTTTTTGCTACTTAGAGATAATAAAAAAGACTTATATAATGTATCAAATAAATTGGTTTGACTATTTAGAATGAGAAATATGTTGGGAAACAAAAATTTTGAAAAATCGAATAAAAAATAAAATTAATATTTTTTCACATTTGTAGAAACATAAAATGTTTTTATCTTTGTTCAAAAATGTTTAAAAATTATTTCTGTTACTTAAAAGGTCATAGACGATCTGAATTATTCGTACCGCCTTAGTACCTCTTAGGACCCTCTTAATACCACTTAGTACCATTTTATATTTTAAGAGGAAAAATATATGTTTTTTAGAGATTTGGATCTTAATTGGATTTTTTGCTACTTAGAGATAATAAAAAAGACTTATATAATGTATCAAAAAAATTGGTTTGACTATTTAGAATGAGAAATATGTTTGGAAATAAAAATTTTGAAAAATCGAATAAAAAATAAAATTTATATTTTCTGACATTTGTAGGAACGTAAAATGTTTTTATCTTTGTTCAAAACTGTTTAAAAATTATTTCTGTTACTTAAAAGGTCATAGACGATCTGTATTATTCGTACCGCATTAGTACCTCTTAGTACCGTCTTAATACCACTTAGTACCATTTTATATTTTAAAAGGAAAAAGATATGTTTTTTAGAGATTTGGATCTTAATTGGATTTTTTGCTACTTAGAGATAATAAAAAAGACTTATATACTGTATCAAAAAAATTGGTTTGACTATTTAGAATGAGAAATATGTTTGGAAACAAAAATTTTGAGAAATCGAAAAACAAATAAATTTAATATTTTTTTACATTTGTGGAAACGTAAAATGTTTTTATCTTTGTTCAAAAATGTTTAAAAATTATTTCTGTTACTTAAAAGGTCATAGACGATCTGTATTATTCGTACCGCCTTAGTACCTCTTAGTACCGTCTTAATACCACTTAGTACCATTTTATATTTTAAAAGGAAAAAGATATGTTTTTTAGAGATTTGGATCTTAATTGGATTTTTTGCTACTTAGAGATAATAAAAAAGACTTATATACTGTATCAAAAAAATTGGTTTGACTATTTAGAATGAGAAATATGTTTGGAAACAAAAATTTTGAGAAATCGAAAAACAAATAAATTTAATATTTTTTTACATTTGTAGAAACGTAAAATGTTTTTATCTTAGTTCAAAAATGTTTTGAAATTATTTCTGTTACTTAAAAGGGAATAGACGACCTGAATTATTCGTACCACCTTAGTACCTTTTAGTACCCTCTTAATACCACTTAGTACCATTTTATATTTTAAGAGGAAAAAGATATGTTTTTTAGAGATTTGGATCTTAATTGGATTTTTTGCTACTTAGAGATAATAAAAAAGACTTATATAATGTATCAAAAAAATTGGTTTGACTATTTAGAATGAGAAATATGTTTGGAAACAAAAATTTTGAAAAATCGAAAAACAAATAAATTTAATATTTTTTTACATTTGTTTTGAAATATATAATAATAAATGTTTTGAAATTATTTCTGTTACTTAAAAGGGCATAGACGACCTGAATTATTCGTACCGCCTTAGTACCTCTTAGTACCCTCTTAATACCACTTAGTACCATTTTATATTTTAAGAGGAAAAAGATATGTTTTTTAGAGATTTGGATCTTAATTGGATTTTTTGCTACTTAGAGATAATAAAAAAGACTTATATAATGTATCAAAAAAATTGGTTTGACTATTTAGAATGAGAAATATGTTTGGAAACAAAAATTTTGAAAAATCGAAAAACAAATAAATTTAATATTTTTTCACATTTGAAGAAACGTAAAATGTTTTTATCTTTGTTCAAAAATGTTTAAAAATTATTTCTGTTACTTAAAACGTCATAGACGATCTGAATTATTTGCACCGCCTTAGTACCTCTTAGTACCCTCTTATTACCACTTAGTACCGTTTTATATTTTAAGAATGAAAAAGATAAGTTTTTTAGAGATTTTGATCTTAATTGGATTTTTTGCTACTTAGCGATAATAAAAAAGACTTATATAATGTATCAAATAAATTGGTTTGACTATTTAGAATGAGAAATATGTTTGGAAAGACAAATTTTGAAAAATCGAAAAACAAGTAAATTTAATATTTTTTCACATTTGTAGGAACGTAAAATGTTTTTATCTTCGTTCAAAAATGTTTAAAAATTATTTCTGTTACTTAAAACGTCATAGACGATCTGAATTATTCGTACCGCCTTAGTACCTCTTAGTACCCTCTTAATACCACTTAGTACCATTTTATATTTTAAAAGGAAAAAGATATGTTTTTTATAGATTTGGATCTTAATTGGATTTTTTGCTACTTAGAGATAATAAAAAACATTTATAAAATATATCAAAAAAATTGGTTTGACCATTTAGAATGAGAAATATGTTTGGAAAAAAAAATTTTGAAAAATCGAAAAACAAATAAATTAAATATTTTTTCACATTTGTAGAAACGTAAAATGTTTTTATCTTTGTTCAAAAATGTTTAAAAATTATTTCTGTTACTTAAAACGTCATAGACGATCTGAATTATTCGAACCGCCTTAGTACCTCTTAGTACCCTCTTAATACCACTTAGTACCATTTTATATTTTAAAAGGAAAAAGATATGTTTTTTATAGATTTGGATCTTAATTGGATTTTTTGCTACTTAGAGATAATAAAAAAGACTTATATAATGTATCAAAAAAATTGGTTTGACCATTTAGAATGAGAAATATGTTTGGAAAGAAAATTTTTGAAAAATCGAATAAAAAATAAAATTAATATTTTTTCACATTTGTAGAAACGTAAAATGTTTTTATCTCTGTTCAAAAATGTTTAAAAATTATTTCTGTTACTTAAAAGGGCATAGACGACCTGAATTATTCGTACCGCCTTAGTACCTCTTAGTAACCTCTTAAAACCACTTGGTACCATTTTATATTTTAAGAGGAAAAAGATATGTTATTTAGAGATTTTGATCTTAACTCGATTTTTTGTTACTTAGAGATAAAAAAAAAGACTTTTATAATGTATCAAATAAATTGGTTTGACTATTTAGAATGAGAAATATGTTGGGAAATAAAAATTTTGAAAAATCGAAAAAAAAAACAAAAATTAATATTTTTTCAAATTTGTAGAAACGTAAAATCTTTTAATCTTCGTTAAAAAATGTTTAAAAATTATTTCTGTTACTTAAAAGGGCATAGACGACCTGAATTATTCGTACCGCATTAGTACCTCTTAGTACCCTCTTAATACCACTTAGTACCGTTTTATATTTTAAGAATGAAAAAGATAAGTTTTTTAGAGATTTAGATCTTAAATGGATTTTTAGCTACTTAGAGATAATAAAAAACATCTATAAAATGTATTAGAAAAATTTATTCGACCATTTAGAACGAGTAATTTGTTTGAAAACAAAAATTTTGAAAAATCGAATAAAAAATAAAATTTATGTTTTTTCACATTTGTAGAAACGTAAAATGTTTTAACCTTCGTTAAAAAATGTTTAAAAATTATTTCTGTTACTTAAAAGGTTATAGACGACCTGAATTATTCGTACCGCCTTAGTACCTCTTAGTACCCTCTTAATACCACTTAGTACCATTTTATATTTTAAGAGGAAAAAGATATGTTTTTTAGAGATTTTGATCTTAATTGGATTTTTTGCTACTTAGAGATAATAAAAAAGACTTATATAACGTATCAAATAAATTGGTTTGACTATTTAGAATGAGAAATATGTTTGGAAAGAAAAATTTTGAAAAATCGAAAAACAAATAAATTTAATATTTTTTCACATTTGTAGGAACGTAAAATGTTTTTATCTTTGTTCAAAAATGTTTAAAAATTATTTCCGTTACTTAAAAGGTCATAGACGATCTGAATTATTCGTACAGCCTTAGGACCTCTTAGTACCCTCTTAATACCACTTAGTACCATTTTATATTTTAAATGGAAAAAGATATGTTTTTTATAGATTTGGATCTTAATTGGATTTTTTGCTACTTAGAGATAATAAAAAACATTTATAAAATGTATTAGAAATATTGGTTTGACCATTTAGAACGAGTAATTTGTTTGCAAACAAAAATTTTGAAAAATCGAAAAAAAAAACAAAAATTAATATTTTTTCACATTTGTAGAAACATAAAATGTTTTTATCTTTGTTCAAAAAGGTTTAAAAATTATTTCTGTTACTTAAAAGGTCATAGACGACCTGAATTATTCGTACCGCCTTAGTACCTCTTAGTACCCTCTTAATACCACTTAGTACCATTTTATATTTTAAGAGGAAAAAAATATGTTTTTTTAGAGATTTGGATCTTAATTGGATTTTTTGCTACTTAGAGATAATAAAAAAGACTTATATAATGTATCAAAGATACTTTACAAATAGATCCGGCAAGGGTCCTGGTGGCATGTGGACTAACTAGAAATTTCCATTAGTAAGAAAAGGACACAAATATCTCCGTCCTTTTCTTACTAATGGAAATTTCTAGTTAGTCCACATGCCACCAGGACCCTTGCCGGATCTATGTGTAAAGTATCTTTGAATGTATTAAAAAAATTGGTTTGACCATTTAGAATGAGAAATATGTTTGGAAACAAAAATTTTGAAAACTCGAATAAAAAATAAAATTTATATTTTTTCACATTTGTAGAAATGTAAAATGTTTTTATCATTGTTCAAAAATGTTTGAAAATTATTTCTGTTACTTAAAAGGTCATAGACGACCTGAATTATTCGTACCGCCTTAGTACCTCTTAGTACCCTCTTAATACCACTTAGTACCATTTTATATTTTAAGAGGAAAAAGATATGTTTTTTAGAGATTTTGATCTTAATTGGATTTTCTGCTACTTAGCGATAATAAAAAAGACTTTTATAATGTATCAAATAAATTGGTTTGACTATTTAGATTGAGAAATATGTTTGGAAAGACAAATTTTGAAAAATCGAAAAACAAGTAAATTTAATATTTTTTCACATTTGTAGAAACGTAAAATGTTTTTATCTTTGTTCAAAAATGTTTAAAAATTATTTCTGTTACTTAAAACGTCATAGACGATCTGAATTATTCGTACCGCCTTAGTACCTCTTAGTACCCTCTTAATACCACTTAGTACCATTTTATATTTTAAGAGGAAAAAGATATGTTTTTTAGAGATTTTGATCTTAATTGGATTTTTTGCTACTTAGCGATAATAAAAAAGACTTTTATAATGTATCAAATAAATTGGTTTGACTATTTAGATTGAGAAATATGTTTGGAAAGACAAATTTTGAAAAATCGAAAAACAAGTAAATTTAATATTTTTTCACATTTGTAGAAACGTAAAATGTTTTTATCTTTGTTCAAAAATGTTTAAAAATTATTTCTGTTACTTAAAACGTCATAGACGATCTGAATTATTCGTACCGCCTTAGTACCTCTTAGTACCCTCTTAATACCACTTAGTACCATTTTATATTTTAAAAGGAAAAAGATATGTTTTTTATAGATTTGGATCTTAATTGGATTTTTTGCTACTTAGAGATAATAAAAAACATTTATAAAATGTATCAAAAAAATTGGTTTGACCATTTAGAATGAGAAATATGTTTGGAAAGAAAAATTTTGAAAAATCGAAAAACAAATAAATTAAATATTTTTTCACATTTGTAGAAACGTAAAATGTTTTTATCTTTGTTCAAAAATGTTTAAAAATTATTTCTGTTACTTAAAACGTCATAGACGATCTGAATTATTTGCACCGCCTTAGTACCTCTTAGTACCCTCTTAATACCACTTAGTACCATTTTATATTTTAAAAGGAAAAAGATATGTTTTTTAGAGATTTGGATCTTAATTGGATTTTTTACTACTTAGAGATAATAAAAAACATTTATAAAATGTATTAGAAAAATTGGTTTGACCATTTAGAACGAGTAATTTGTTTGGAAACAAAAATTTTGAAAAATCGAATAAAAAATAAAATTTATATTTTTTCACATTTGTAGAAACATAAAATGTTTTTATCTTTGTTCAAAAAGGTTTAAAAATTATTTCTGTTACTTAAAAGGTCATAGACGATCTGAATTATTCGTACCGCCTTAGTACCTCTTAGTACCCTCTTAATACCACTTAGTACCATTTTATATTTTAAGAGGAAAAAGATATGTTTTTTAGAGATTTTGATCTTAATTGGATTTTTTGCTACTTAGCGATAATAAAAAAGACTTATATAATGTATCAAATAAATTGGTTTGACTATTTAGAATGAGAAATATGTTTGGAAAGACAAATTTTGAAAAATCGAAAAACAAGTAAATTTAATATTTTTTCACATTTGTAGAAACGTAAAATGTTTTTATCTTTGTTCAAAAATGTTTAAAAATTATTTCTGTTACTTAAAACGTCATAGACGATCTGAATTATTCGTACCGCCTTAGTACCTCTTAGTACCCTCTTAATACCACTTAGTACCATTTTATATTTTAAAAGGAAAAAGATATGTTTTTTATAGATTTGGATCTTAATTGGATTTTTTGCTACTTAGAGATAATAAAAAACATTTATAAAATATATCAAAAAAATTGGTTTGACCATTTAGAATGAGAAATATGTTTGGAAAAAAAAATTTTGAAAAATCGAAAAACAAATAAATTAAATATTTTTTCACATTTGTAGAAACGTAATATGTTTTTATCTTTGTTCAAAAATGTTTAAAAATTATTTCTGTTACTTAAAACGTCATAGACGATCTGAATTATTCGAACCGCCTTAGTACCTCTTAGTACCCTCTTAATACCACTTAGTACCATTTTATATTTTAAAAGGAAAAAGATATGTTTTTTATAGATTTGGATCTTAATTGGATTTTTTGCTACTTAGAGATAATAAAAAAGACTTATAAAATGTATCAAAAAAATTGGTTTGACCATTTAGAATGAGAAATATGTTTGGAAAGAAAAATTTTGAAAAATCGAAAAACAAATAAATTAAATATTTTTTCACATTTGTAGAAACGTAAAATGTTTTTCTCTTTGTTCAAAAATGTTTAAAAATTATTTCTGTTACTTAAAACGTCATAGACGACCTGAATTATTCGTACCGCCTTAGTACCTCTTAGTACCCTCTTAATACCACTTAGTACCATTTTATATTTAGAGAGGAAAAAGATATCTTTTTAAGAGATTTGGATCTTAATTGGATTTTTTGCTACTTAGAGATAATAAAAAAGACTTATATAATGTATCAAAAAAATTGGTTTGACCATTTAGAATGAGAAATATGTTTGGAAAGAAAATTTTTGAAAAATCGAATAAAAAATAAAATTAATATTTTTTCACATTTGTAGAAACGTAAAATGTTTTTATCTCTGTTCAAAAATGTTTAAAAATTATTTCTGTTACTTAAAAGGGCATAGACGACCTGAATTATTCGTACCGCCTTAGTACCTCTTAGTAACCTCTTAAAACCACTTGGTACCATTTTATATTTTAAGAGGAAAAAGATATGTTATTTAGAGATTTTGATCTTAACTCGATTTTTTGTTACTTAGAGATAAAAAAAAAGACTTTTATAATGTATCAAATAAATTGGTTTGACTATTTAGAATGAGAAATATGTTGGGAAACAAAAATTTTGAAAAATCGAAAAAAAAAACAAAAATTAATATTTTTTCAAATTTGTAGGAACGTAAAATCTTTTAATCTTCGTTAAAAAATGTTTAAAAATTATTTCTGTTACTTAAAAGGGCATAGACGACCTGAATTATTCGTACCGCATTAGTACCTCTTAGTACCCTCTTAATACCACTTAGTACCGTTTTATATTTTAAGAATAAAAAAGATAAGTTTTTTAGAGATTTAGATCTTAAATGGATTTTTAGCTACTTAGAGATAATAAAAAACATCTATAAAATGTATTAGAAAAATTTATTCGACCATTTAGAACGAGTAATTTGTTTGAAAACAAAAATTTTGAAAAATCGAATAAAAAATGAAATTTATGTTTTTTCACATTTGTAGAAACGTAAAATGTTTTAACCTTCGTTAAAAAATGTTTAAAAATTATTTCTGTTACTTAAAAGGTTATAGACGACCTGAATTATTCGTACCGCCTTAGTACCTCTTAGTACCCTCTTAATACCACTTAGTACCATTTTATATTTTAAGAGGAAAAAGATATGTTTTTTAGAGATTTTGATCTTAATTGGATTTTTTGCTACTTAGAGATAATAAAAAAGACTTATATAACGTATCAAATAAATTGGTTTGACTATTTAGAATGAGAAATATGTTTGGAAAGAAAAATTTTGAAAAATCGAAAAACAAATAAATTTAATATTTTTTCACATTTGTAGGAACGTAAAATGTTTTTATCTTTGTTCAAAAATGTTTAAAAATTATTTCCGTTACTTAAAAGGTCATAGACGATCTGAATTATTCGTACAGCCTTAGGACCTCTTAGTACCCTCTTAATACCACTTAGTACCATTTTATATTTTAAATGGAAAAAGATATGTTTTTTATAGATTTGGATCTTAATTGGATTTTTTGCTACTTAGAGATAATAAAAAACATTTATAAAATGTATTAGAAATATTGGTTTGACCATTTAGAACGAGTAATTTGTTTGCAAACAAAAATTTTGAAAAATCGAAAAAAAAAACAAAAATTAATATTTTTTCACATTTGTAGAAACATAAAATGTTTTTATCTTTGTTCAAAAAGGTTTAAAAATTATTTCTGTTACTTAAAAGGTCATAGACGACCTGAATTATTCGTACCGCCTTAGTACCTCTTAGTACCCTCTTAATACCACTTAGTACCATTTTATATTTTAAGAGGAAAAAAATATGTTTTTTAGAGATTTGGATCTTAATTGGATTTTTTGCTACTTAGAGATAATAAAAAAGACTTATATAATGTATCAAAGATACTTTACAAATAGATCCGGCAAGGGTCCTGGTGGCATGTGGACTAACTAGAAATTTCCATTAGTAAGAAAAGGACACAAATATCTCCGTCCTTTTCTTACTAATGGAAATTTCTAGTTAGTCCACATGCCACCAGGACCCTTGCCGGATCTATGTGTAAAGTATCTTTGAATGTATTAAAAAAATTGGTTTGACCATTTAGAATGAGAAATATGTTTGGAAACAAAAATTTTGAAAACTCGAATAAAAAATAAAATTTATATTTTTTCACATTTGTAGAAATGTAAAATGTTTTTATCATTGTTCAAAAATGTTTGAAAATTATTTCTGTTACTTAAAAGGTCATAGACGACCTGAATTATTCGTACCGCCTTAGTACCTCTTAGTACCCTCTTAATACCACTTAGTACCATTTTATATTTTAAGAGGAAAAAGATATGTTTTTTAGAGATTTTGATCTTAATTGGATTTTTTGCTACTTAGCGATAATAAAAAAGACTTTTATAATGTATCAAATAAATTGGTTTGACTATTTAGATTGAGAAATATGTTTGGAAAGACAAATTTTGAAAAATCGAAAAACAAGTAAATTTAATATTTTTTCACATTTGTAGAAACGTAAAATGTTTTTATCTTTGTTCAAAAATGTTTAAAAATTATTTCTGTTACTTAAAACGTCATAGACGATCTGAATTATTCGTACCGCCTTAGTACCTCTTAGTACCCTCTTAATACCACTTAGTACCATTTAAATTTTAAAAGGAAAAAGATATGTTTTTTATAGATTTGGATCTTAATTGGATTTTTTGCTACTTAGAGATAATAAAAAACATTTATAAAATGTATCAAAAAAATTGGTTTGACCATTTAGAATGAGAAATATGTTTGGAAAGAAAAATTTTGAAAAATCGAAAAACAAATAAATTAAATATTTTTTCACATTTGTAGAAACGTAAAATGTTTTTATCTTTGTTCAAAAATGTTTAAAAATTATTTCTGTTACTTAAAACGTCATAGACGATCTGAATTATTTGCACCGCCTTAGTACCTCTTAGTACCCTCTTAATACCACTTAGTACCATTTTATATTTTAAAAGGAAAAAGATATGTTTTTTAGAGATTTGGATCTTAATTGGATTTTTTACTACTTAGAGATAATAAAAAACATTTATAAAATGTATTAGAAAAATTGGTTTGACCATTTAGAACGAGTAATTTGTTTGGAAACAAAAATTTTGAAAAATCGAATAAAAAATAAAATTTATATTTTTTCACATTTGTAGAAACATAAAATGTTTTTATGTTTGTTCAAAAAGGTTTAAAAATTATTTCTGTTACTTAAAAGGTCATAGACGATCTGAATTATTCGTACCGCCTTAGTACCTCTTAGTACCCTCTTAATACCACTTAGTACCATTTTATATTTTAAGAGGAAAAAGATATGTTTTTTATAGATTTGGATCTTAATTGGATTTTTTGCTACTTAGAGATAATAAAAAAGACTTATAAAATATATCAAAAAAATTGGTTTGACCATTTAGAATGAGAAATATGTTTGGAAAGACAAATTTTGAAAAATCGAAAAACAAGTAAATTTAATATTTTTTCACATTTGTAGAAACGTAAAATGTTTTTATCTTTGTTCAAAAATGTTTAAAAATTATTTCTGTTACTTAAAACGTCATAGACGATCTGAATTATTCGTACCGCCTTAGTACCTCTTAGTACCCTCTTAATACCACTTAGTACCATATTATATTTTAAAAGGAAAAAGATATGTTTTTTATAGATTTGGATCTTAATTGGATTTTTTGCTACTTAGAGATAATAAAAAACATTTATAAAATATATCAAAAAAATTGGTTTGACCATTTAGAATGAGAAATATGTTTGGAAAAAAAAATTTTGAAAAATCGAAAAACAAATAAATTAAATATTTTTTCACATTTGTAGAAACGTAAAATGTTTTTATCTTTGTTCAAAAATGTTTAAAAATTATTTCTGTTACTTAAAACGTCATAGACGATCTGAATTATTCGAACCGCCTTAGTACCTCTTAGTACCCTCTTAATACCACTTAGTACCATTTTATATTTTAAAAGGAAAAAGATATGTTTTTTATAGATTTGGATCTTAATTGGATTTTTTGCTACTTAGAGATAATAAAAAAGACTTATAAAATGTATCAAAAAAATTGGTTTGACCATTTAGAATGAGAAATATGTTTGGAAAGAAAAATTTTGAAAAATCGAAAAACAAATAAATTAAATATTTTTTCACATTTGTAGAAACGTAAAATGTTTTTCTCTTTGTTCAAAAATGTTTAAAAATTATTTCTGTTACTTAAAACGTCATAGACGACCTGAATTATTCGTACCGCCTTAGTACCTCTTAGTACCCTCTTAATACCACTTAGTACCATTTTATATTTAGAGAGGAAAAAGATATCTTTTTAAGAGATTTGGATCTTAATTGGATTTTTTGCTACTTAGAGATAATAAAAAAGACTTATATAATGTATCAAAAAAATTGGTTTGACCATTTAGAATGAGAAATATGTTTGGAAAGAAAATTTTTGAAAAATCGAATAAAAAATAAAATTAATATTTTTTCACATTTGTAGAAACGTAAAATGTTTTTATCTCTGTTCAAAAATGTTTAAAAATTATTTCTGTTACTTAAAAGGGCATAGACGACCTGAATTATTCGTACCGCCTTAGTACCTCTTAGTAACCTCTTAAAACCACTTGGTACCATTTTATATTTTAAGAGGAAAAAGATATGTTATTTAGAGATTTTGATCTTAACTCGATTTTTTGTTACTTAGAGATAAAAAAAAAGACTTTTATAATGTATCAAATAAATTGGTTTGACTATTTAGAATGAGAAATATGTTGGGAAACAAAAATTTTGAAAAATCGAAAAAAAAAACAAAAATTAATATTTTTTCAAATTTGTAGGAACGTAAAATCTTTTAATCTTCGTTAAAAAATGTTTAAAAATTATTTCTGTTACTTAAAAGGGCATAGACGACCTGAATTATTCGTACCGCATTAGTACCTCTTAGTACCCTCTTAATACCACTTAGTACCGTTTTATATTTTAAGAATAAAAAAGATAAGTTTTTTAGAGATTTAGATCTTAAATGGATTTTTAGTTACTTAGAGATAATAAAAAACATCTATAAAATGTATTAGAAAAATTTATTCGACCATTTAGAACGAGTAATTTGTTTGAAAACAAAAATTTTGAAAAATCGAATAAAAAATAAAATTTATGTTTTTTCACATTTGTAGAAACGTAAAATGTTTTAACCTTCGTTAAAAAATGTTTAAAAATTATTTCTGTTACTTAAAAGGTTATAGACGACCTGAATTATTCGTACCGCCTTAGTACCTCTTAGTACCCTCTTAATACCACTTAGTACCATTTTATATTTTAAGAGGAAAAAGATATGTTTTTTAGAGATTTTGATCTTAATTGGATTTTTTGCTACTTAGAGATAATAAAAAAGACTTATATAACGTATCAAATAAATTGGTTTGACTATTTAGAATGAGAAATATGTTTGGAAAGAAAAATTTTGAAAAATCGAAAAACAAATAAATTTAATATTTTTTCACATTTGTAGGAACGTAAAATGTTTTTATCTTTGTTCAAAAATGTTTAAAAATTATTTCCGTTACTTAAAAGGTCATAGACGATCTGAATTATTCGTACAGCCTTAGGACCTCTTAGTACCCTCTTAATACCACTTAGTACCATTTTATATTTTAAATGGAAAAAGATATGTTTTTTATAGATTTGGATCTTAATTGGATTTTTTGCTACTTAGAGATAATAAAAAACATTTATAAAATGTATTAGAAATATTGGTTTGACCATTTAGAACGAGTAATTTGTTTGCAAACAAAAATTTTGAAAAATCGAAAAAAAAAACAAAAATTAATATTTTTTCACATTTGTAGAAACATAAAATGTTTTTATCTTTGTTCAAAAAGGTTTAAAAATTATTTCTGTTACTTAAAAGGTCATAGACGACCTGAATTATTCGTACCGCCTTAGTACCTCTTAGTACCCTCTTAATACCACTTAGTACCATTTTATATTTTAAGAGGAAAAAAATATGTTTTTTAGAGATTTGGATCTTAATTGGATTTTTTGCTACTTAGAGATAATAAAAAAGACTTATATAATGTATCAAAGATACTTTACAAATAGATCCGGCAAGGGTCCTGGTGGCATGTGGACTAACTAGAAATTTCCATTAGTAAGAAAAGGACACAAATATCTCCGTCCTTTTCTTACTAATGGAAATTTCTAGTTAGTCCACATGCCACCAGGACCCTTGCCGGATCTATGTGTAAAGTATCTTTGAATGTATTAAAAAAATTGGTTTGACCATTTAGAATGAGAAATATGTTTGGAAACAAAAATTTTGAAAACTCGAATAAAAAATAAAATTTATATTTTTTCACATTTGTAGAAATGTAAAATGTTTTTATCATTGTTCAAAAATGTTTGAAAATTATTTCTGTTACTTAAAAGGTCATAGACGACCTGAATTATTCGTACCGCCTTAGTACCTCTTAGTACCCTCTTAATACCACTTAGTACCATTTTATATTTTAAGAGGAAAAAGATATGTTATTTAGAGATTTTGATCTCAACTCGATTTTTTGCTACTTAAAATAATAAAAAAGACTTATATACTGTATCAAAAAAATTGGTTTGACTATTTAGAATGAGAAATATGTTTGGAAAGAAAAATTTTGAAAAATCGAATAAAAAATAAAATTAATATTTTTTCACATTTGTAGAAACGTAAAATCTTTTAATCTTCGTTAAAAAATGTTTAAAAATTATTTCTGTTACTTAAAAGGGCATAGACGACCTGAATTATTCGTACCGCCTTAGTACCTCTTAGTACCCTCTTAATACCACTTAGTACCATTTTATATTTTAAGAGGAATAAGATATGTTTTTTAGAGATTTGGATCTTAATTGGATTTTTTGCTACTTAGAGATAATAAAAAAGACTTATATAATGTATCAAAAAAATTGGTTTGACTATTTAGAATGAGAAATATGTTTGGAAACAAAAATTTTAAAAAATCGAATAAAAAATAAAATTTATATTTTTTCACATTTGTAGAAACCTAAAATGTTTTTATCTTTGTTCAAAAATGTTTAAAAATTATTTCTGTTGTTTAAAAGGTCATAGACGATTTGAATTATTCGTACCGCCTTAGTACCTCTTAGTACCCTCTTAATACCACTTAGTACCATTTTATATTTTAAGAGGAAAAAGATATGTTTTTTAGAGATTTGGATCTTAATTGGATTTTTTGCTACTTAGAGATAATAAAAAAGACTTATATACTGTATCAAAAAAATTGGTTTGACTATTTAGAATGAGAAATATGTTTGGAAACAAAAATTTTGAAAAATCGAAAAACAAATAAATTTAATATTTTTTTACATTTGTAAAAACGTAAAATGTTTTTATCTTTGTTCAAAAAATTTTAAAAATTATTTCTGTTGTTTAAAAGGTCATAGACGATTTGAATTATTCGTACCGCCTTAGTACCTCTTAGTACCCTCTTAATACCACTTAGTACCATTTTATATTTTAAGAGGAAAAAGATATGTTTTTTAGAGATTTGGATCTTAATTGGATTTTTTGCTACTTAGAGATAATAAAAAAGACTTATATAATGGATCAAATAAATTGGTTTGACTATTTAGAATGAGAAATATGTTTGGAAATAAAAATTTTGAAAAATCGAATAAAAAATAAAATTTATATTTTCTCACATTTGTAGAAACGTAAAATGTTTTTATCTTTGTTCAAAAATGTTTAAAAATTATTTCTGTTACTTAAAAGGTCATAGACGATCTGTATTATTCGTACCGCCTTAGTACCTCTTAGTACCCTCTTAATACCACTTAGTACCATTTTATATTTTAAAAGGAAAAAGATATGTTTTTTAGAGATTTGGATCTTAATTGGATTTTTTGCTACTTAGAGATAATAAAAAACATTTATAAAATGTATTAGAAAAATTGGTTTGACCATTTAAAACGAGTAATTTTTTTGGAAATAAAAATTTTGAAAAATCGAATAAAAAATAAAATTTATATTTTCTCACATTTGTAGAAACGTAAAATGTTTTTATCTTTGTTCAAAAAATTTTAAAAATTATTTCTGTTGTTTAAAAGGTCATAGACGATTTGAATTATTCGTACCGCCTTAGTACCTCTTAGTACCCTCTTAATACCACTTAGTACCATTTTATATTTTAAGAGGAAAAAGATATGTTTTTTTAAGATTTGGATCTTAATTGGATTTTTTGCTACTTAGAGATAATAAAAAAGACTTATATAATGTATCAAAAAAATTGGTTTGACCATTTAGAATGAGAAATATGTTTGAAAACAAAAATTTTGAAAAATCGAATAAAAAATAAAATTAATATTTTTTCACATTTGTAGAAACATAAAATGTTTTTATCTTTGTTCAAAAATGTTTAAAAATTATTTCTGTTACTTAAAAGGTCATAGACGATCTGAATTATTCGTACCGCCTTAGTACCTCTTAGGACCCTCTTAATACCACTTAGTACCATTTTATATTTTAAGAGGAAAAAGATATGTTTTTTAGAGATTTGGATCTTAATTGGATTTTTTGCTACTTAGCGATAATAAAAAAGACTTATATAATGTATCAAATAAATTGGTTTGACTATTTAGAATGAGAAATATGTTTGAAAAGAAAAATTTTGAAAAATCGAATAAAAAATAACATTAATATTTTTTCATATTTGTAGAAACGTAAAATGTTTTTATCTTAGTTCAAAAATGTTTTGAAATTATTTCTGTTACTTAAAAGGGCATAGACGACCTGAATTATTCGTACCACCTTAGTACCTTTTAGTACCCTCTTAATACCACTTAGTACCATTTTATATTTTAAGAGGAAAAAGATATGTTTTTTAGAGATTTGGATCTTAATTGGATTTTTTGCTACTTAGAGATAATAAAAAAGACTTATATAATGTATCAAAAAAATTGGTTTGACTATTTAGAATGAGAAATATGTTTGGAAACAAAAATTTTCAAAAAAACGAAAAACAAATAAATTTAATATTTTTTTACATTTGTTTTGAAATATATAATAATAAATGTTTTGAAATTATTTCTGTTACTTAAAAGGTCATAGACGATCTGAATTATTCGTACCGCCTTAGTACCTCTTAGGACCCTCTTAATACCACTTAGTACCATTTTATATTTTAAGAGGAAAGAGATATGTTTTTTAGAGATTTTGATCTTAATTGAATTTTTTGCTACTTAGAGATAATAAAAAAGACTTATATAATGTATCAAATAAATTGGTTTGACTATTTAGAATGAGAAATATGTTGGGAAACAAAAATTTTGAAAAATCGAATAAAAAATAAAATTAATATTTTTT
Source organism: Ganaspis brasiliensis (assembly GCA_037103525.1). Classification (NCBI taxonomy): domain Eukaryota; kingdom Metazoa; phylum Arthropoda; class Insecta; order Hymenoptera; family Figitidae; genus Ganaspis; species Ganaspis brasiliensis. The sequence goes on from JAZKLR010000027.1 coordinate 720,481, forward strand.
CACATTTGTAGAAACATAAAATGTTTTTATCTTTGTTCAAAAATGTTTAAAAATTATTTCTGTTACTTAAAAGGTCATAGACGATCTGAATTATTCGTACCGCCTTAGTACCTCTTAGGACCCTCTTAATACCACTTAGTACCATTTTATATTTTAAGAGGAAAAATATATGTTTTTTAGAGATTTGGATCTTAATTGGATTTTTTGCTACTTAGAGATAATAAAAAAGACTTATATACTGTATCAAAAAAATTGGTTTGACTATTTAGAATAAGAAATATGTTTGGAAACAAAAATTTTGAAAAATCGAAAAACAAATAAATTTAATATTTTTTTACATTTGTAGAAACGTAAAATGTTTTTATCTTTGTTCAAAAAATTTTAAAAATTATTTCTGTTGTTTAAAAGGTCATAGACGATTTGAATTATTCGTATCGCCTTAGTACCTCTTAGTACCCTCTTAATACCACTTAGTACCATTTTATATTTTAAGAGGAAAAAGATATGTTTTTTAGAGATTTGGATCTTAATTGGATTTTTTGCTACTTAGAGATAATAAAAAAGACTTATATAATGTATCAAAAAAATTGGTTTGACCATTTAGAATGAGAAATATGTTTGGAAAGAAAAATTTTAAAAAATCGAATAAAAAATAAAATTAAAATTTTTTCACATTTGTAGAAACGTAAAATGTTTTTATCTTTGTTCAAAAATGTTTAAAAATTATTTCTGTTACTTAAAAGGTCATAGACGATCTGAATTATTCGTACCGCCTTAGTACCTCTTAGGACCCTCTTAATACCACTTAGTACCATTTTATATTTTAAGAGGAAAGAGATATGTTTTTTAGAGATTTTGATCTTAATTGAATTTTTTGCTACTTAGAGATAATAAAAAAGACTTATATAATGTATCAAATAAATTGGTTTGACTATTTAGAATGAGAAATATGTTGGGAAACAAAAATTTTGAAAAATCGAATAAAAAATAAAATTAATATTTTTTCACATTTGTAGAAACATAAAATGTTTTTATCTTTGTTCAAAAATGTTTAAAAATTATTTCTGTTACTTAAAAGGTCATAGACGATCTGAATTATTCGTACCGCCTTAGTACCTCTTAGGACCCTCTTAATACCACTTAGTACCATTTTATATTTTAAGAGGAAAAATATATGTTTTTTAGAGATTTGGATCTTAATTGGATTTTTTGCTACTTAGAGATAATAAAAAAGACTTATATAATGTATCAAAAAAATTGGTTTGACTATTTAGAATGAGAAATATGTTTGGAAACAAAAATTTTGAAAAATCGAATAAAAAATAAAATTTATATTTTCTCACATTTGTAGAAACATAAAATGTTTTTATCTTTGTTCAAAAATGTTTTGAAATTATTTCTGTTACTTAAAAGGTCATAGACGACCTGAATTATTCGTACCGCCTTAGTACCTCTTAGTACCCTCTTAATACCACTTAGTACCATTTTATATTTTAAGAGGAAAAAGATATGTTTTTTAGAGATTTGGATCTGAATTGGATTTTTTGCTACTTAGAGATAATAAAAAAGACTAATATAATGTATCAAAAAAATTGGTTTGACTATTTAGAATGAGAAATATGTTTGGAAACAAAAATTTTGAAAAATCGAAAAACAAATAAATTTAATATTTTTTTACATTTGTTTTGAAATATATAATAATAAATGTTTTGAAATTATTTCTGTTACTTAAAAGGGCATAGACGACCTGAATTATTCGTACCGCCTTAGTACCTCTTAGTACCCTCTTAATACCACTTAGTACCATTTTATATTTTAAGAGGAAAAAGATATGTTTTTTAGAGATTTGGATCTTAATTGGATTTTTTGCTACTTAGAGATAATAAAAAAGACTTATATAATCTATCAAAAAAATTGGTTTGACTATTTAGAATGAGAAATATGTTTGGAAATAAAAATTTTGAAAAATCGAATAAAAAATAAAATTTATATTTTCTCACATTTGTAGAAACGTAAAATGTTTTTATCTTTGTTCAAAAATGTTTAAAAATTATTTCTGTTACTTAAAAGGTCATAGACGATCTGTATTATTCGTACCGCCTTAGTACCTCTTAGTACCGTCTTAATACCACTTAGTACCATTTTATATTTTAAAAGGAAAAATATATGTTTTTTAGAGATTTGGATCTTAATTGGATTTTTTGCTACTTAGAGATAATATAAAAGACTTATATACTGTATCAAAAAAATTGGTTTGACTATTTAGAATGAGAAATATGTTTGGAAACAAAAATTTTGAGAAATCGAAAAACAAATAAATTTAATATTTTTTTACATTTGTGGAAACGTAAAATGTTTTTATCTTTGTTCAAAAATGTTTAAAAATTATTTCTGTTACTTAAAAGGTCATAGACGATCTGTATTATTCGTACCGCCTTAGTACCTCTTAGTACCGTCTTAATACCACTTAGTACCATTTTATATTTTAAAAGGAAAAAGATATGTTTTTTAGAGATTTGGATCTTAATTGGATTTTTTGCTACTTAGAGATAATAAAAAAGACTTATATACTGTATCAAAAAAATTGGTTTGACTATTTAGAATGAGAAATATGTTGGTAAACAAAAATTTTGAAAAATCGAATAAAAAATAAAATTAATATTTTTTCACATTTGTAGAAACATAAAATGTTTTTATCTTTGTTCAAAAATGTTAAAAAATTATTTCTGTTACTTAAAAGGTCATAGACGATCTGAATTATTCGTACCGCCTTAGTACCTCTTAGGACCCTCTTAATACCACTTAGTACCATTTTATATTTTAAGAGGAAAAATATATGTTTTTTAGAGATTTGGATCTTAATTGGATTTTTTGCTACTTAAAGATAATAAAAAAGACTTATATAATGTATCAAAAAAATTGGTTTGACTATTTAGAATGAGAAATATGTTTGGAAACAAAATTTTTGAAAAATCGAATAAAAAATAAAATTTATATCTTCTCACATTTGTAGAAACATAAAATGTTTTTATCTTTGTTCAAAAATGTTTTGAAATTATTTCTGTTACTTAAAAGGTCATAGACGACCTGAATTATTCGTACCGCCTTAGTACCTCTTAGTACCCTCTTAATACCACTTAGTACCATTTTATATTTTAAGAGGAAAAAGATATGTTTTTTAGAGATTTGGATCTGAATTGGATTTTTTGCTACTTAGAGATAATAAAAAAGACTTATATAATGTATCAAAAAAATTGGTTTGACTATTTAGAATGAGAAATATGTTTGGAAACAAAAATTTTGAAAAATCGAAAAACAAATAAATTTAATATTTTTTTACATTTGTTTTGAAATATATAATAATAAATGTTTTGAAATTATTTCTGTTACTTTAAAGGGCATAGACGACCTGAATTATTCGTACCGCCTTAGTACCTCGTAGTACCCTCTTAATACCACTTAGTACCATTTTATATTTTAAAAGGAAAAAGATATGTTTTTTAGAGATTTGGATCTTAATTGGATTTTTTGCTACTTAGAGATAATAAAAAAGACTTATATAATATAGCAAAAAAATTGGTTTGACTATTTAGAATGAGAAATATGTTTGGAAATAAAAATTTTGAAAAATCGAATAAAAAATAAAATTTATATTTTCTCACATTTGTAGAAACGTAAAATGTTTTTATCTTTGTTCAAAAATGTTTAAAAATTATTTCTGTTACTTAAAAGGTCATAGACGATCTGTATTATTCGTACCGCCTTAGTACCTCTTAGTACCGTCTTAATACCACTTAGTACCATTTTATATTTTAAAAGGAAAAAGATATGTTTTTTAGAGATTTGGATCTTAATTGGATTTTTTGCTACTTAGAGATAATAAAAAAGACTTATATACTGTATCAAAAAAATTGGTTTGACTATTTAGAATGAGAAATATGTTTGGAAACAAAAATTTTGAAAAATCGAAAAACAAATAAATTTAATATTTTTTTACATTTGTTTTGAAATATATAATAATAAATGTTTTGAAATTATTTCTGTTACTTAAAAGGGCATAGACGACCTGAATTATTCGTACCGCCTTAGTACCTCTTAGTACCCTCTTAATACCACTTAGTACCATTTTATATTTTAAGAGGAAAAAGATATGTTATTTAGAGATTTTGATCTCAACTCGATTTTTTGCTACTTAAAATAATAAAAAAGACTTATATACTGTATCAAAAAAATTGGTTTGACTATTTAGAATGAGAAATATGTTGGGAAACAAAAATTTTGAAAAATCGAATAAAAAATAAAATTAATATTTTTTCACATTTGTAGAAACGTAAAATGTTTTTATCTTTGTTCAAAAATGTTTTAAAATTATTTCTGTTACTTAAAAGTTCATAGACGATCTGAATTATACGTACCGCCTTAGTACCTCTTAGTACCCTCTTAATACCACTTAGTACCATTTTATATTTTAAAAGGAAAAAGATATTTTTTTTAGAGATTTGGATCTTAATTGGATTTTTTGCTACTTAGAGATAATAAAAAAGACTTATGTAATGTATCAAAAAAAAATTGGTTTGACTATTTAGAATGAGAAATATGTTGGGAAACAAAAATTTTGAAAAATCGAATAAAAAATAAAATTAATATTTTCTCACATTTGTAGAAACGTAAAATGTTTTTATCTTTGTTCAAAAATGTTTAAAAATTATTTCTGTTACTTAAAAGGTCATAGACGATCTGAATTATTCGTACCGCCTTAGTACCTCTTAGGACCCTCTTAATACCACTTAGTACCATTTTATATTTTAAAAGGAAAAAGATATGTTTTTTAGAGATTTGGATCTTAATTGAATTTTTTGCTACTTAGAGATAATAAAAAACATTTATAAAATGTATTAAAAAAATTGGTTTGACCATTTAGAACGAGTAATTTGTTTGAAAACAAAAATTTTGAAAAATCGAAAAACAAATAAATTTAATATTTTTTCACATTTGTAGAAACGTAAAATGTTTTTATCTATGTTCAAAAATGTTTAAAAATTATTTCTGTTACTTAAAAGGTCATAGACGATCTGAATTATTCGTACCGCCTTAGTACCTCTTAGTACCCTCTTAATACCACTTAGTACCATTTTATATTTTAAGAGGAAAAAGATATGTTTTTTAGAGATTTAGATCTTAATTGGATTTTTTGCTACTTAGAGATAATAAAAAAGACTTATATAATGTATCAAAAAAATTGTTTTGACTATTTAGAATGTGAAATATGTTTGGAAACAAAAATTTTGAAAAATCAAATAAAAAATAAAATTTATATTTTTTCACATTTGTAGAAACGTAAAATGTTTTTATCTTTGTTCAAAAATGTTTAAAAATTATTTCTGTTACTTAAAAGGGCATAGACGATCTGAATTATTCGTACCGCCTTAGTACCTCTTAGTACCCTCTTAATACCACTTAAAACCATTTTATATTTTAAAAGGAAAAAGATATGTTATTTAGCGATTTGGATCTTAATTGGATTTTTTGCTACTTAGAGATAATAAAAAACATTTATAAAATGTATTAGAAAAATTGGTTTGACCATTTAGAATGAGATATATGTTGGGAAACAAAAATTTTGAAAAATCGAATAAAAAATAAAATTTATATTTTTTCACATTTGTAGAAACGTAAAATGTTTTTATCTTTGTTCAAAAATGTTTAAAAATAATTTCTGTTACTTAAAAGGGCATAGACGATCTGAATTATTCGTACCGCCTTAGTACCTCTTAGGACCCTCTTAATACCACTTAGTACCATTTTATATTTTAAAAGGAAAAAGATATGTTTTTTAGAGATTTGGATCCTAATTGGATTTTTTGCTACTTAGAGATAATAAAAAACATTTATAAAATGTATTAGAAAAATTGGTTTGACCATTTAAAACGAGTAATTTGTTTGGAAACAAAAATTTTGAAAAATCGAAAAACAAATAAATTTAATATTTTTTCACATTTGTAGAAACGTAAAATGTTTTTATCTTTGTTCAAAAATGTTTAAAAATTATTTCTGTTATTGAAAAGGTCATAGACGATCTGAATTATTCGTACCGCCTTAGTACCTCTTAATACCCTCTGAATACCACTTAGTACCATTTTATATTTTAAGAGGAAAAAGATATGTTTTTTAGAGATTATGATCTGAATTAGATTTTTTGCTACTTAGAGATAATAAAAAAGACTTATATAATGTATCAAATAAATTGGTTTGACTATTTAGAATGAGAAATATGTTGGGAAACAAAAATTTTGAAAAATCGAATAAAAAATAAAATTTATATTTTTCCACATTTGTAGAAACATAAAATGTTTTTATCTTTGTTCAAAAACGTTTAAAAATTATTTCTGTTACTTAAAAGGTCATAGACGACCTGAATTATTCGTACCGCCTTAGTACCTCTTAGTACCCTCTTAGTACCACTTAGTACCATTTTATATTTTAAGAGGAAAAAGATATGTTTTTTAGAGATTTGGATCTTAATTGGATTTTTTGCTACTTAGAGATAATAAAAAAGACTTATATAATGTATCACAAAAATTGGTTTGACCATTTAGAACGAGTAATTTGTTTGAAAACAAAAAATTTAAAAAATCGAAAAACAAAAAAATTTAATATTTTTTCACATTTGTAGAAACGTAAAACGTTTTTATCTTTGTTCAAAAATGTTTAAAAATTATTTCTGTTACTTAAAAGGTCATAGACGATCTGAATTATTCGTACCGCCTTAGTAACTCTTAGTACCCTCTTAATACCACTTAGTACCATTTTATATTTTAAGAGGAAAAAGATATGTTTTTTAGAGATTTGGATCTTAATTGGATTTTTTGCTACTTAGAGATAATAAAAAAGACTTATATAATGTATCAAAAAAATTGGTTTGACTATTTAGAATGAGAAATATGTTTGGAAACAAAAATATTGAAAAATCGAAAAACAAATAAATTTAATATTTTTTTACATTTGTTTTGAAATATATAATAATAAATGTTTTGAAATTATTTCTGTTACTTAAAAGGGCATAGACGACCTGAATTATTCGTACCGCCTTAGTACCTCTTAGTACCCTCTTAATACCACTTAGTACCATTTTATATTTTAAGAGGAAAAAAATATGTTATTTAGAGATTTTGATCTCAACTCGATTTTTTGCTACTTAAAATAATAAAAAAGACTTATATACTGTATCAAAAAAATTGGTTTGACTATTTAGAATGAGAAATATGTTTGGAAACAAAAATTTTGAAAAATCGAATAAAAAATAAAATTTATATTTTTTCACATTTGTAGAAATGTAAAATGTTTTTATCATTGTTCAAAAATGTTTGAAAATTATTTCTGTTACTTAAAAGGTCATAGACGACCTGAATTATTCGTACCGCCTTAGTACCTCTTAGTACCCTCCTAATACCACTTAGTACCATTTTATATTTTAAGAGGAAAAAGATATGTTTTTTAGAGATTTTGATCTTAATTGGATTTTTTGCTACTTAGCGATAATAAAAAAGACTTATATAATGTATCAAAAAAATTGGTTTGACCATTTAGAATGAGAAATATGTTTGGAAACAAAAATTTTGAAAAATCGAATAAAAAATAAAATTTATATTTTTTCACATTTGTAGAAATGTAAAATGTTTTTATCATTGTTCAAAAATGTTTGAAAATTATTTCTGTTACTTAAAAGGTCATAGACGACCTGAATTATTCGTACCGCCTTAGTACCTCTTAGTACCCTCTTAATACCACTTAGTACCATTTTATATTTTAAGAGGAAAAAGATATGTTTTTTAGAGATTTTGATCTTAATTGGATTTTTTGCTACTTAGCGATAATAAAAAAGACTTATATAATGTATCAAATAAATTGGTTTGACTATTTAGAATGAGAAATATGTTTGGAAAGACAAATTTTGAAAAATCGAATAAAAAATAAAATTAATATTTTTTCACATTTGTAGAAACGTAAAATGATTTTATCTTTGTTCAAAAATGTTTTAAAATTATTTCTGTTACTTAAAAGTTCATAGACGATCTGAATTATTCGTACCGCCTTAGTACCTCTTAGTACCCTCTTAATACCACTTAGTACCATTTTATATTTTAAAAGGAAAAAGATATTTTTTTTAGAGATTTGGATCTTAATTGGATTTTTTGCTACTTAGAGATAATAAAAAAGACTTATGTAATGTATCAAAAAAAAATTGGTTTGACTATTTAGAATGAGAAATATGTTTGGAAACAAAAATTTTGAAAAATCGAATAAAAAATAAAATTTATATTTTCTCACATTTGTAGAAACGTAAAATGTTTTTATCTTTGTTCAAAAATGTTTAAAAATTATTTCTGTTACTTAAAAGGTCATAGACGATCTGAATTATTCGTACCGCCTTAGTACCTCTTAGGACCCTCTTAAAACCACTTAGTACCATTTTATATTTTAAGAGGAAAAAGATATGTTTTTTAGAGATTTGGATCTTAATTGAATTTTTTGCTACTTAGAGATAATAAATAGTATATTAAGCAACAAGGGGTTAAGGGCAGCCATTTGTTTACGCTGATGTTTGTGTACGAGTGACAGTCAAGGGCGAAGCCCGAGACGTGAACGAGTACACAAACATCATTGTAAACAAATTGGACTGACTTTAAACCCGTGTTGCTTACGATACTTTTTATTCCAAAGGCACAAGCTTGGTGCTTTTAAATGTTTGTAGGTTAGGGTCTAAATGCATTCACTTGTTTGACCGTATAAAAATGGCGGCCATTTTTGCCCTGTGGTGGAAAAAATGCATGGATCAGCTGTTCATTTTTTCCCTAGGGAAAAAATGGAAGCCATTTTTACCCGGTCGAACAAATGAATGCGTTTAGACCCTGCCTACAGGCATCTAAAAGCGCCATGTTTGTGCCTGTGGGATAAAAAAACATTTATAAAATGTATTAAAAAAATTGGTTTGACCATTTAGAACGAGTAATTTGTTTGAAAACAAAAATTTTGAAAAATCGAAAAACAAATAAATTTAATATTTTTTCACATTTGTAGAAACGTAAAATGTTTTTATCTATGTTCAAAAATGTTTAAAAATTATTTCTGTTACTTAAAAGGTCATAGACGATCTGAATTATTCGTACCGCCTTAGTACCTCTTAATACCCTCTGAATACCACTTAGTACCATTTTATATTTTAAGAGGAAAAAGATATGTTTTTTAGAGATTTTGATCTGAATTGGATTTTTTGCTACTTAGAGATAATAAAAAAGACTTATATAATGTATCAAAAAAATTGGTTTGACTATTTAGAATGAGAAATATGTTTGGAAACAAAAATTTTGAAAAATCAAATAAAAAATAAAATTTATATTTTTTCACATTTGTAGAAACGTAAAATGTTTTTATCTTTGTTCAAAAATGTTTAAAAATTATTTCTGTTACTTAAAAGGGCATAGACGACCTGAATTATTCGTACCGCCTTAGTACCTCTTAGTACCCTCTTAATACCACTTAGTACCATTTTATATTTTAAAAGGAAAAAGATATGTTTTTTAGAGATTTGGATCCTAATTGGATTTTTTGCTACTTAGAGATAATAAAAACATTTATAAAATGTATTAGAAAAATTGGTTTGACCATTTAAAACGAGTAATTTGTTTGGAAACAAAAATTTTGAAAAATCGAAAAACAAATAAATTTCATATTTTTTCACATTTGTAGAAACGTAAAATGTTGTTATCTTTGTTCAAAAATGTTTGAAAATTATTTCTGTTACTTAAAAGGTCATAGACGACCTGAATTATTCGTACCGCCTTAGTACCTCTTAATACCCTCCTAATACCACTTAGTACCATTTTATATTTTAAGAGGAAAAAGATATGTTTTTTAGAGATTTTGATCTTAATTGGATTTTTTGCTACTTAGCGATAATAAAAAAGACTTATATAATGTATCAAAAAAATTGGTTTGACCATTTAGAATGAGAAATATGTTTGGAAACAAAAATTTTGAAAAATCGAATAAAAAATAAAATTTATATTTTTTCACATTTGTAGAAATGTAAAATGTTTTTATCATTGTTCAAAAATGTTTGAAAATTATTTCTGTTACTTAAAAGGTCATAGACGACCTGAATTATTCGTACCGCCTTAGTACCTCTTAGTACCCTCTTAATACCACTTAGTACCATTTTATATTTTAAGAGGAAAAAGATATGTTTTTTAGAGATTTTGATCTTAATTGGATTTTTTGCTACTTAGCGATAATAAAAAAGACTTATATAATGTATCAAATAAATTGGTTTGACTAATTAGAATGAGAAATATGTTTGGAAAGACAAATTTTGAAAAATCGAATAAAAAATAAAATTAATATTTTTTCACATTTGTAGAAACGTAAAATGATTTTATCTTTGTTCAAAAATGTTTTAAAATTATTTCTGTTACTTAAAAGTTCATAGACGATCTGAATTATTCGTACCGCCTTAGTACCTCTTAGTACCCTCTTAATACCACTTAGTACCATTTTATATTTTAAAAGGAAAAAGATATTTTTTTTAGAGATTTGGATCTTAATTGGATTTTTTGCTACTTAGAGATAATAAAAAAGACTTATGTAATGTATCAAAAAAAAATTGGTTTGACTATTTAGAATGAGAAATATGTTTGGAAACAAAAATTTTGAAAAATCGAATAAAAAATAAAATTTATATTTTCTCACATTTGTAGAAACGTAAAATGTTTTTATCTTTGTTCAAAAATGTTTAAAAATTATTTCTGTTACTTAAAAGGGCATAGACGACCTGAATTATTCGTACCGCCTTAGTACCTCTTAGTAACCTCTTAAAACCACTTGGTACCATTTTATATTTTAAGAGGAAAAAGATATGTTTTTTAGAGATTTTGATCTGAATTGGATTTTTTGCTACTTGGAGATAATAAAAAAGACTTATATAATGTATCAAATAAATTGGTTTGACTATTTAGAATAAGAAATATGTTGGGAAACAAAAATTTTGAAAAATCGAATAAAAAATAAAATTTATATTTTTTCACATTTGTAGAAACGTAAAATGTTTTTATCTTTGTTCAAAAATGTTTAAAAATTATTTTTGTTACTTAAAAGGTCATAGACGACCTGAATTATTCGTACCGCCTTTATACCTCTTAGTACCCTCTTAGTACCACTTAGTACCATTTTATATTTTAAGAGGAAAAAGATATGTTTTTTAGAGATTTGGATCTTAATTGGATTTTTTGCTACTTAGAGATAATAAAAAACATTTATAAAATGTATTAGAAAAATTGGTTTGACCTTTTAAAACGAGTAATTTGTTTGGAAACAAAAATTTTGAAAAATCGAAAAACAAATAAATTTAATATTTTTTCACATTTGTAGAAACGGAAAATGTTTTTATCTTTGTTCAAAAATGTTTAAAAATTATTTCTGTTATTGAAAAGGTCATAGACGATCTGAATTATTCGTACCGCCTTAGTACCTCTTAGTACCCTCTTAATACCACTTAGTACCATTTTATATTTTAAGAGGAAAAAGATATGTTTTTTAGAGATTTTGATCTGAATTGGATTTTTTGCTACTTAGAGATAATAAAAAAGACTTATATAATGTATCAAATAAATTGGTTTGACTATTTAGAATGAGAAATATGTTGGGAAACAAAAATTTTGAAAAATCGAATAAAAAATAAAATTTATATTTTTTCACATTTGTAGAAACGTAAAATGTTTTTATCTTTGTTCAAAAATGTTTAAAAATTATTTCTGTTACTTAAAAGGTCATAGACGATCTGAATTATTCGTACCGCCTTAGTAACTCTTGGTACCCTCTTAATACCACTTAGTACCATTTTATATTTTAAGAGGAAAAAGATATGTTTTTTAGAGATTTGGATCTTAATTGAATTTTTTGCTACTTAGAGATAATAAAAAACATTTATAAAATGTATTAAAAAAATTGGTTTGACCATTTAGAACGAGTAATTTGTTGGAAAACAAATATTTTAAAAAATCGAAAAACAAATAAATTTAATATTTTTTCACATTTGTAGAAACGTAAAATGTTTTTATCTTTGTTCAAAAATGTTTAAAAATTATTTCTGTTACTTAAAAGGTCATAGACGATCTGAATTATTCGTACCGCCTTAGTACCTCTTAGTACCCTCTTAATACCACTTAGTACCATTTTATATTTTAAAAGGAAAAAGATATGTTTTTTAGAGATTTGGATCTTAATTGAATTTTTTGCTACTTAGAGATAATAAATAGTATATTAAGCAACAAGGGGTTAAGGGCAGCCATTTGTTTACGCTGATGTTTGTGTACGAGTGACAGTCAAGGGCGAAGCCCGAGACGTGAACGAGTACACAAACATCATTGTAAACAAATTGGACTGACTTTAAACCCGTGTTGCTTACGATACTTTTTATTCCAAAGGCACAAGCTTGGTGCTTTTAAATGTTTGTAGGTTAGGGTCTAAATGCATTCACTTGTTTGACCGTATAAAAATGGCGGCCATTTTTGCCCTGTGGTGGAAAAAATGCATGGATCAGCTGTTCATTTTTTCCCTAGGGAAAAAATGGAAGCCATTTTTACCCGGTCGAACAAATGAATGCGTTTAGACCCTGCCTACAGGCATCTAAAAGCGCCATGTTTGTGCCTGTGGGATAAAAAAACATTTATAAAATGTATTAAAAAAATTGGTTTGACCATTTAGAACGAGTAATTTGTTTGAAAACAAAAATTTTGAAAAATCGAAAAACAAATAAATTTAATATTTTTTCACATTTGTAGAAACGTAAAATGTTTTTATCTATGTTCAAAAATGTTTAAAAATTATTTCTGTTACTTAAAAGGTCATAGACGATCTGAATTATTCGTACCGCCTTAGTACCTCTTAATACCCTCTGAATACCACTTAGTACCATTTTATATTTTAAGAGGAAAAAGATATGTTTTTTAGAGATTTTGATCTGAATTGGATTTTTTGCTACTTAGAGATAATAAAAAAGACTTATATAATGTATCAAAAAAATTGGTTTGACTATTTAGAATGAGAAATATGTTTGGAAACAAAAATTTTGAAAAATCAAATAAAAAATAAAATTTATATTTTTTCACATTTGTAGAAACGTAAAATGTTTTTATCTTTGTTCAAAAATGTTTAAAAATTATTTCTGTTACTTAAAAGGGCATAGACGACCTGAATTATTCGTACCGCCTTAGTACCTCTTAGTACCCTCTTAATACCACTTAGTACCATTTTATATTTTAAAAGGAAAAAGATATGTTTTTTAGAGATTTGGATCCTAATTGGATTTTTTGCTACTTAGAGATAATAAAAACATTTATAAAATGTATTAGAAAAATTGGTTTGACCATTTAAAACGAGTAATTTGTTTGGAAACAAAAATTTTGAAAAATCGAAAAACAAATAAATTTCATATTTTTTCACATTTGTAGAAACGTAAAATGTTGTTATCTTTGTTCAAAAATGTTTAAAAACTATTTCTGTTACTGAAAAGGTCATAGACGATCTGAATTATTCGTACCGCCTTAGTACCTCTTAGTACCCTCTTAATACCACTTAGTACCATTTTATATTTCAAGAGGAAAAAGATATGTTTTTTAGAGATTTTGATCTGAATTGGATTTTTTGCTACTTAGAGATAATAAAAAAGACTTATATAATGTATCAAATAAATTGGTTTGACTATTTAGAATAAGAAATATGTTGGGAAACAAAAATTTTGAAAAATCAAATAAAAAATAAAATTTATATTTTTTCACATTTGTAGAAACGTAAAATGTTTTTATCTTTGTTCAAAAATGTTTAAAAATTATTTCTGTTACTTAAAAGGTCATAGACGACCTGAATTATTCGTACCGCCTTAGTACCTCTTAGTACCCTCTTAGTACCACTTTGTACCATTTTATATTTTAAGAGGAAAAAGATATGTTTTTTAGAGATTTGGATCTTAATTGGATTTTTTGCTACTTAGAGATAATAAAAAAGACTTATATAATGTATCAAAAAAATTGGTTTGACCATTTAGAACGAGTAATTTGTTTGAAAACAAAAATTTTAAAAAGCGAAAAACAAATAAATTTAATATTTTTTCACATTTGTAGAAACGTAAAATGTTTTTATCTTTGTTCAAAAATGTTTAAAAATAATTTCTGTTACTTAAAAGGGCATAGACGATCTGAATTATTCGTACCGCCTTAGTACCTCTTAGGACCCTCTTAATACCACTTAGTACCATTTTATATTTTAAAAGGAAAAAGATATGTTTTTTAGAGATTTGGATCCTAATTGGATTTTTTGCTACTTAGAGATAATAAAAACATTTATAAAATGTATTAGAAAAATTGGTTTGACCATTTAAAACGAGTAATTTGTTTGGAAACAAAAATTTTGAAAAATCGAAAAACAAATAAATTTCATATTTTTTCACATTTGTAGAAACGTAAAATGTTGTTATCTTTGTTCAAAAATGTTTAAAAACTATTTCTGTTACTGAAAAGGTCATAGACGATCTGAATTATTCGTACCGCCTTAGTACCTCTTAGTACCCTCTTAATACCACTTAGTACCATTTTATATTTCAAGAGGAAAAAGATATGTTTTTTAGAGATTTTGATCTGAATTGGATTTTTTGCTACTTAGAGATAATAAAAAAGACTTATATAATGTATCAAATAAATTGGTTTGACTATTTAGAATAAGAAATATGTTGGGAAACAAAAATTTTGAAAAATCGAATAAAAAATAAAATTTATATTTTTTCACATTTGTAGAAACGTAAAATGTTTTTATCTTTGTTCAAAAATGTTTAAAAATAATTTCTGTTACTTAAAAGGGAATAGACGATCTGAATTATTCGTACCGCCTTAGTACCTCTTAGGACCCTCTTAATACCACTTAGTACCATTTTATATTTTAAAAGGAAAAAGATATGTTTTTTAGAGATTTGGATCCTAATTGGATTTTTTGCTACTTAGAGATAATAAAAACATTTATAAAATGTATTAGAAAAATTGGTTTGACCATTTAAAACGAGTAATTTGTTTGGAAACAAAAATTTTGAAAAATCGAAAAACAAATAAATTTCATATTTTTTCACATTTGTAGAAACGTAAAATGTTGTTATCTTTGTTCAAAAATGTTTAAAAACTATTTCTGTTACTGAAAAGGTCATAGACGATCTGAATTATTCGTACCGCCTTAGTACCTCTTAGTACCCTCTTAATACCACTTAGTACCATTTTATATTTCAAGAGGAAAAAGATATGTTTTTTAGAGATTTTGACCTGAATTGGATTTTTTGCTACTTAGAGATAATAAAAAAGACTTATATAATGTATCAAATAAATTGGTTTGACTATTTAGAATAAGAAATATGTTGGGAAACAAAAATTTTGAAAAATCGAATAAAAAATAAAATTTATATTTTTTCACATTTGTAGAAACGTAAAATGTTTTTATCTTTGTTCAAAAATGTTTAAAAATTATTTCTGTTACTTAAAAGGTCATAGACGACCTGAATTATTCGTACCGCCTTAGTACCTCTTAGTACCCTCTTAGTACCACTTAGTACCATTTTATATTTTAAGAGGAAAAAGATATGTTTTTTAGAGATTTGGATCTTAATTGGATTTTTTGCTACTTAGAGATAATAAAAAAGACTTATATAATGTATCAAAAAAATTGGTTTGACCATTTAGAACGAGTAATTTGTTTGAAAACAAAAATTTTAAAAAGCGAAAAACAAATAAATTTAATATTTTTTCACATTTGTAGAAACGTAAAATGTTTTTATCTTTGTTCAAAAATGTTTAAAAATAATTTCTGTTACTTAAAAGGGCATAGACGATCTGAATTATTCGTACCGCCTTAGTACCTCTTAGGACCCTCTTAATACAACTTAGTACCATTTTATATTTTAAAAGGAAAAAGATATGTTTTTTAGAGATTTGGATCCTAATTGGATTTTTTGCTACTTAGAGATAATAAAAAACATTTATAAAATGTATTAGAAAAATTGGTTTGACCTTTTAGAATGAGATATATGTTGGGAAACAAAAATTTTGAAAAATCGAATAAAAAATAAAATTTATATTTTTTCACATTTGTAGAAACGTAAAATGTTTTTATCTTTGTTCAAAAATGTTTAAAAATAATTTCTGTTACTTAAAAGGGCATAGACGATCTGAATTATTCGTACCGCCTTAGTACCTCTTAGGACCCTCTTAATACCACTTAGTACCATTTTATATTTTAAAAGGAAAAAGATATGTTTTTTAGAGATTTGGATCCTAATTGGATTTTTTGCTACTTAGAGATAATAAAAACATTTATAAAATGTATTAGAAAAATTGGTTTGACCATTTAAAACGAGTAATTTGTTTGGAAACAAAAATTTTGAAAAATCGAAAAACAAATAAATTTCATATTTTTTCACATTTGTAGAAACGTAAAATGTTGTTATCTTTGTTCAAAAATGTTTAAAAACTATTTCTGTTACTGAAAAGGTCATAGACGATCTGAATTATTCGTACCGCCTTAGTACCTCTTAGTACCCTCTTAATACCACTTAGTACCATTTTATATTTCAAGAGGAAAAAGATATGTTTTTTAGAGATTTTGATCTGAATTGGATTTTTTGCTACTTAGAGATAATAAAAAAGACTTATATAATGTATCAAATAAATTGGTTTGACTATTTAGAATAAGAAATATGTTGGGAAACAAAAATTTTGAAAAATCGAATAAAAAATAAAATTTATATTTTTTCACATTTGTAGAAACGTAAAATGTTTTTATCTTTGTTCAAAAATGTTTAAAAATTATTTCTGTTACTTAAAAGGTCATAGACGACCTGAATTATTCGTACCGCCTTAGTACCTCTTAGTACCCTCTTAGTACCACTTAGTACCATTTTATATTTTAAGAGGAAAAAGATATGTTTTTTAGAGATTTGGATCTTAATTGGATTTTTTGCTACTTAGAGATAATAAAAAAGACTTATATAATGTATCAAAAAAATTGGTTTGACCATTTAGAACGAGTAATTTGTTTGAAAACAAAAATTTTAAAAAGCGAAAAACAAATAAATTTAATATTTTTTCACATTTGTAGAAACGTAAAATGTTTTTATCTTTGTTCAAAAATGTTTAAAAATAATTTCTGTTACTTAAAAGGGCATAGACGATCTGAATTATTCGTACCGCCTTAGTACCTCTTAGGACCCTCTTAATACCACTTAGTACCATTTTATATTTTAAAAGGAAAAAGATATGTTTTTTAGAGATTTGGATCTTAATTGGATTTTTTGCTACTTAGAGATAATAAAAAAGACTTATATAATGTATCAAAAAAATTGGTTTGACCATTTAGAACGAGTAATTTGTTTGAAAACAAAAATTTTAAAAAGCGAAAAACAAATAAATTTAATATTTTTTCACATTTGTAGAAACGTAAAATGTTTTTATCTTTGTTCAAAAATGTTTAAAAATAATTTCTGTTACTTAAAAGGGCATAGACGATTTGAATTATTCGTACCGCCTTAGTACCTCTTAGGACCCTCTTAATACCACTTAGTACCATTTTATATTTTAAAAGGAAAAAGATATGTTTTTTAGAGATTTGGATCCTAATTGGATTTTTTGCTACTTAGAGATAATAAAAACATTTATAAAATGTATTAGAAAAATTGGTTTGACCATTTAAAACGAGTAATTTGTTTGGAAACAAAAATTTTGAAAAATCGAAAAACAAATAAATTTCATATTTTTTCACATTTGTAGAAACGTAAAATGTTGTTATCTTTGTTCAAAAATGTTTAAAAACTATTTCTGTTACTGAAAAGGTCATAGACGATCTGAATTATTCGTACCGCCTTAGTACCTCTTAGTACCCTCTTAGTACCACTTAGTACCATTTTATATTTTAAGAGGAAAAAGATATGTTTTTTAGAGATTTGGATCTTAATTGGATTTTTTGCTACTTAGAGATAATAAAAAAGACTTATATAATGTATCAAAAAAATTGGTTTGACCATTTAGAACGAGTAATTTGTTTGAAAACAAAAATTTTAAAAAGCGAAAAACAAATAAATTTAATATTTTTTCACATTTGTAGAAACGTAAAATGTTTTTATCTTTGTTCAAAAATGTTTAAAAATAATTTCTGTTACTTAAAAGGGCATAGACGATCTGAATTATTCGTACCGCCTTAGTACCTCTTAGGACCCTCTTAATACCACTTAGTACCATTTTATATTTTAAAAGGAAAAAGATATGTTTTTTAGAGATTTGGATCTTAATTGGATTTTTTGCTACTTAGAGATAATAAAAAAGACTTATATAATGTATCAAAAAAATTGGTTTGACCATTTAGAACGAGTAATTTGTTTGAAAACAAAAATTTTAAAAAAGCGAAAAACAAATAAATTTAATATTTTTTCACATTTGTAGAAACGTAAAATGTTTTTATCTTTGTTCAAAAATGTTTAAAAATAATTTCTGTTACTTAAAAGGGCATAGACGATTTGAATTATTCGTACCGCCTTAGTACCTCTTAGGACCCTCTTAATACCACTTAGTACCATTTTATATTTTAAAAGGAAAAAGATATGTTTTTTAGAGATTTGGATCCTAATTGGATTTTTTGCTACTTAGAGATAATAAAAACATTAATAAAATGTATTAGAAAAATTGGTTTGACCATTTAAAACGAGTAATTTGTTTGGAAACAAAAATTTTGAAAAATCGAAAAACAAATAAATTTCATATTTTTTCACATTTGTAGAAACGTAAAATGTTGTTATCTTTGTTCAAAAATGTTTAAAAACTATTTCTGTTACTGAAAAGGTCATAGACGATCTGAATTATTCGTACCGCCTTAGTACCTCTTAGTACCCTCTTAATACCACTTAGTACCATTTTATATTTCAAGAGGAAAAAGATATGTTTTTTAGAGATTTGGATCTTAATTGGATTTTTTGCTACTTAGAGATAATAAAAAAGACTTATATAATGTATCAAAAAAATTGGTTTGACCATTTAGAACGAGTAATTTGTTTGAAAACAAAAATTTTAAAAAGCGAAAAACAAATAAATTTAATATTTTTTCACATTTGTAAAAACGTAAAATGTTTTTATCTTTGTTCAAAAATGTTTAAAAATTATTTCTGTTATTGAAAAGGTCATAGACGATCTGAATTATTCGTACCGCCTTAGTACCTCTTAATACCCTCTGAATACCACTTAGTACCATTTTATATTTTAAGAGGAAAAAGATATGTTTTTTAGAGATTTTGATCTGAATTGGATTTTTTGCTACTTAGAGATAATAAAAAAGACTTATATAATGTATCAAATAAATTGGTTTGACTATTTAGAATGAGAAATATGTTGGGAAACAAAAATTTTGAAAAATCGAATAAAAAATAAAATTTATATTTTTTCACATTTGTAGAAACGTAAAATGTTTTTATCTTTGTTCAAAAATGTTTAAAAATTATTTCTGTTACTTAAAAGGTCATAGACGACCTGAATTATTCGTACCGCCTTAGTACCTCTTAGTACCCTCTTAGTACCACTTAGTACCATTTTATATTTTAAGAGGAAAAAGATATGTTTTTTAGAGATTTGGATCTTAATTGGATTTTTTGCTACTTAGAGATAATAAAAAAGACTTATATAATGTATCACAAAAATTGGTTTGACCATTTAGAACGAGTAATTTGTTTGAAAACAAAAATTTTAAAAAATCGAAAAACAAAAAAATTTAATATTTTTTCACATTTGTAGAAACGTAAAATGTTTTTATCTTTGTTCAAAAATGTTTAAAAATTATTTCTGTTACTTAAAAGGTCATAGACGATCTGAATTATTCGTACCGCCTTAGTAACTCTTGGTACCCTCTTAATACCACTTAGTACCATTTTATATTTTAAGAGGAAAAAGATATGTTTTTTAGAGATTTGGATCTTAATTGAATTTTTTGCTACTTAGAGATAATAAAAAACATTTATAAAATGAATTAAAAAAATTGGTTTGACCATTAAGAACGAGTAATTTGTTTGAAAACAAAAATTTTGAAAAATCGAAAAACAAATAAATTTAATATTTTTTCACATTTGTAGAAACGTAAAATGTTTTTATCTTTGTTCAAAAATGTTTAAAAAATTATTTCTGTTACTTAAAAGGTCATAGACGATCTGAATTATTCGTACCGTCTTAGTACCTCTTAGGACCCTCTTAATACCACTTAGTACCATTTTATATTTTAAGAGGAAAAAGATATGTTTTTTAGAGATTTTGATCTTAATTGGATTTTTTGCTACTTAGAGATAATAAAAAAGACTTATATAATGTATCAAATAAATTGGTTTGACTATTTAGAATGAGAAATATGTTAGGAAACAAAAATTTTGAAGAATCGAATAAAAAATAAAATTAAAATTTTTTCACATTTGTAGAAACGTAAAATGTTTTTATCTTTGTTCAAAAATGTTTAAAAATTATTTCTGTTACTTAAAAGGTCATAGACGATCTGAATTATTCGTACCGCCTTAGTACCTCTTAGGACCCTCTTAATACCACTTAGTACCATTTTATATTTTAAGAGGAAAAAGATATGTTTTTTAGAGATTTTGATCTTAATTGGATTTTTTGCTACTTAGAGATAATAAAAAAGACTTATATAATGTGTCAAATAAATTGGTTTGACTATTTAGAATGAGAAATATGTTGGGAAACAAAAATTTTAAAAAATCGAATAAAAAATAACATTAATATTTTTTCACATTTGTAGAAACGTAAAATGTTTTTATCTTAGTTCAAAAATGTTTTGAAATTATTTCTGTTACTTAAAAGGGCATAGACGACCTGAATTATTCGTACCGCCTTAGTACCTCTTAGTACCCTCTTAATACCACTTAGTACCATTTTATATTTTAAGAGGAAAAAAATATGTTTTTTAGAGATTTGGATCTTAATTGGATTTTTTGCTACTTAGAGATAATAAAAAAGACTTATATAATGTGTCAAATAAATTGGTTTGACTATTTAGAATGAGAAATATGTTGGGAAACAAAAATTTTAAAAAATCGAATAAAAAATAACATTAATATTTTTTCACATTTGTAGAAACGTAAAATGTTTTTATCTTTGTTCAAAATGTTTAAAAATTATTTCTGTTACTTAAAAGGTCATAGAGGATCTAAATTATTCGTACCGCCATAGTAACTCTTAGTACCCTCTTAATACCACTTAGTACCATTTTATATTTTAAGAGGAAAAAGATATGTTTTTTAGAGATTTTGATCTTAATTGGATTTTTATCTACTTAGAGATAATAAAAAACTTTTTTAAAATGTATTAGAAAAATTGGTTTGACCATTTAGAACGAGTAATTTGTTCGAAAACAAAAATTTTAAAAAATCGAAAAACAAATAAATTTAATATTTTTTCACATTTGTAGAAACGTAAAATGTTTTTATCTTTGTTCAAAAATGTTTAAAAATTATTTCTGTTACTTAAAAGGTCATAGACGATCTGAATTATTTGTACCGCCTTAGTACCTCTTAGTACCCTCTTAATACCACTTATTACCATTTTATATTTTAAGAGGAAAAAGATGTGTTTTTTAGAGATTTTAATCTGAATTGGATTTTTTGCTACTTAGAGATAATAAAAAAGACTTATATAATGTATTGATAAATAAATTGGTTTGACTATTTAGAATGAGAAATATGTTTGGAAAGAAAAATTTTGAAAAATCGAATAAAAAATAAAATTTATATTTTTTCACATTTGTAGAAACGTAAAATGTTTTTATCTTTGTTCAAAAATGTTTAAAAATTATTTCTGTTATTTAAAAGGTCATAGACGACCTGAATTATTCGTACCGCCTTAGTACCTCTTAGGACCCTCTTATTACCACTTAGTACCATTTTTATATTTTAAGAGGAAAAAGATATGTTTTTTAGAGATTTGGATCTTAATTGGATTTTTTGCTACTTAGAGATAATAAAAAAGACTTATATAATGTATCAAATAAATTGGTTTGACTATTTAGAATGAGAAATATGTTGGGAAACAAAAATTTTGAAAAATCGAATAAAAAATAACATTAATATTTTTTCACATTTGTAGAAACGTAAAATGTTTTTATCTTAGTTCAAAAATGTTTTGAAATTATTTCTGTTACTTAAAAGTGCATAGACGACCTGAATTATTCGTACCGCCTTAGTACCTCTTAGTACCCTCTTAATACCACTTAGTACCATTTTATATTTTAAGAGGAAAAAGATATGTTTTTTAGAGATTTAGATCTTAATTGGATTTTTTGCTACTTAGAGATAATGAAAAAGACTTATATAATGTATCAAAAAAATTGGTTTGACTATTTAGAATGAGAAATATGTTTGGAAACAAAAATTTTGAAAAATCGAATAAAAAATAAAATTTATATTTTCTCACATTTGTAGAAACGTAAAATGTTTTTATCTTTGTTCAAAATGTTTAAAAATTATTTCTGTTACTTAAAAGGTCATAGACGATCTAAATTATTCGTACCGCCTTAGTAACTCTTAGTACCCTCTTAATACCACTTAGTACCATTTTATATTTTAAGAGGAAAAAGATATGTTTTTTAGAGATTTTGATCTTAATTGGATTTTTATCTACTTATAGATAATAAAAAACATTTATAAAATGTATTAGAAAAATTGGTTTGACCATTTAGAACGAGTAATTTGTTCGAAAACAAAAATTTTAAAAAATCGAAAAACAAATAAATTTAATATTTTTTCACATTTGTAGAAACGTAAAATGTTTTTATCTTTGTTCAAAAATGTTTAAAAATTATTTCTGTTACTTTAAAGGTCATAGACGATCTGAATTATTCGTACCGCCTTAGTACCTCTTAGTACCCTCTTAATACCACTTAGTAACATTTTATATTTTAAGAGGATAAAGATATGTTTTTTAGAGATTTTAATCTGAATTGGATTTTTTGCTAAATAGAGATAATAAAAAAGACTTATATAATGTATCAAAAAAATTGGTTTGACCATTTAGAACGAGTAATTTGTTTAAAAACAAAAATTTTAAAAAATCGAAAAACAAATAAATTTAATATTTTTTCACATTTGTAAAAACGTAAAATGTTTTTAACTTTGTTCAAAAATGTTTAAAAATTATTTCTGTTATTGAAAAGGTCATAGACGATCTGAATTATTCGTACCGCCTTAGTACCTCTTAGTACCCTCTTAATACCACTTAGTACCATTTTATATTTTAAGAGGAAAAAGATATGTTTTTTAGAGATTTTGATCTAAATTGGATTTTTTGCTACTTAGAGATAATAAAAAAGACTTATATAATGTATCAAATAAATTGGTTTGACTATTTAGAATGAGAAATATGTTGGGAAACAAAAATTTTGAAAAATCGAATAAAAAATAAAATTTATATTTTTTCACATTTGTAGAAACGTAAAATGTTTTTATCTTTGTTCAAAAATGTTTAAAAATTATTTCTGTTACTTAAAAGGTCATAGACGACCTGAATTATTCGTACCGCCTTAGTACCTGTTAGTACCCTCTTAGTACCACTTAGTACCATTTTATATTTTAAGAGGAAAAAGATATGTTTTTTAGAGATTTGGATCCTAATTGGATTTTTTGCTACTTAGAGATAATAAAAAAGACTTATATAATGTATCACAAAAATTGGTTTGACCATTTAGAACGAGTAATTTGTTTGAAAACAAAAATTTTAAAAAATCGAAAAACAAAAAAATTTAATATTTTTTCACATTTGTAGAAACGTAAAATGTTTTTATCTTAGTTCAAAAATGTTTTGATATTATTTCTGTTACTTAAAAGGGTATAGACGACCTGAATTATTCGTACTGCCTTAGTACCTCTTAGTACCCTCTTAATACCACTTAGTACCATTTTATATTTTAAGAGGAAAAAAATATGTTTTTTAGAGATTTTGATCTTAATTGGATTTTTGCTACTTAGAGATAATAAAAAACATTTATAAAATGTATTAGAAAAATTGGTTTGACCATTTAGAACGTGTAATTTGTTTGAAAACAAAAATTTTGAAAAATCGAAATACAAATAAATTTAATATTTTTTCACATTTGTAGAAACGTAAAATCTTTTAATCTTGGTTAAAAAATGTTTAAAAATTATTTCTGTTACTTAAAAGGGCATAGACGATCTGAATTATTCGTACCGCCTTAGTACCTCTTAGGACCCTCTTAATACCACTTAGTACCATTTTATATTTTAAGAGGAAAAAGATATGTTTTTTAGAGATTTGGATCTTAATTGGATTTTTTGCTACTTAGAGATAATAAAAAAGACTTATATAATGTATCAAATAAATTGGTTTGACTATTTAGAATGAGAAATATGTTTGGAAAGAAAAATTTTGAAAAATCGAATAAAAAATAAAATTTATATTTTTTCACATTTGTAGAAACGTAAAATGTTTTTATCTTTGTTCAAAAATGTTTAAAAATTATTTCTGTTATTTAAAAGGTCATAGACGACCTGAATTATTCGTACCGCCTTAGTACCTCTTAGGACCCTCTTATTACCACTTAGTACCATTTTTATATTTTAAGAGGAAAAAGATATGTTTTTTAGAGATTTGGATCTTAATTGGATTTTTTGCTACTTAGAGATAATAAAAAAGACTTATATAATGTATCAAATAAATTGGTTTGACTATTTAGAATGAGAAATATGTTGGGAAACAAAAATTTTGAAAAATCGAATAAAAAATAACATTAATATTTTTTCACATTTGTAGAAACGTAAAATGTTTTTATCTTAGTTCAAAAATGTTTTGAAATTATTTCTGTTACTTAAAAGGGCATAGACGACCTGAATTATTCGTACCGCCTTAGTACCTCTTAGTACCCTCTTAATACCACTTAGTACCATTTTATATTTTAAGAGGAAAAAGATATGTTTTTTAGAGATTTAGATCTTAATTGGATTTTTTGCTACTTAGAGATAATGAAAAAGACTTATATAATGTATCAAAAAAATTGGTTTGACTATTTAGAATGAGAAATATGTTTGGAAACAAAAATTTTGAAAAATCGAATAAAAAATAAAATTTATATTTTCTCACATTTGTAGAAACGTAAAATGTTTTTATCTTTGTTCAAAATGTTTAAAAATTATTTCTGTTACTTAAAAGGTCATAGACGATCTAAATTATTCGTACCGCCTTAGTAACTCTTAGTACCCTCTTAATACCACTTAGTACCATTTTATATTTTAAGAGGAAAAAGATATGTTTTTTAGAGATTTTGATCTTAATTGGATTTTTATCTACTTATAGATAATAAAAAACATTTATAAAATGTATTAGAAAAATTGGTTTGACCATTTAGAACGAGTAATTTGTTCGAAAACAAAAATTTTAAAAAATCGAAAAACAAATAAATTTAATATTTTTTCACATTTGTAGAAACGTAAAATGTTTTTATCTTTGTTCAAAAATGTTTAAAAATTATTTCTGTTACTTTAAAGGTCATAGACGATCTGAATTATTCGTACCGCCTTAGTACCTCTTAGTACCCTCTTAATACCACTTAGTAACATTTTATATTTTAAGAGGATAAAGATATGTTTTTTAGAGATTTTAATCTGAATTGGATTTTTTGCTAAATAGAGATAATAAAAAAGACTTATATAATGTATCAAAAAAATTGGTTTGACCATTTAGAACGAGTAATTTGTTTAAAAACAAAAATTTTAAAAAATCGAAAAACAAATAAATTTAATATTTTTTCACATTTGTAAAAACGTAAAATGTTTTTAACTTTGTTCAAAAATGTTTAAAAATTATTTCTGTTATTGAAAAGGTCATAGACGATCTGAATTATTCGTACCGCCTTAGTACCTCTTAGTACCCTCTTAATACCACTTAGTACCATTTTATATTTTAAGAGGAAAAAGATATGTTTTTTAGAGATTTGGATCCTAATTGGATTTTTTGCTACTTAGAGATAATAAAAAAGACTTATATAATGTATCACAAAAATTGGTTTGACCATTTAGAACGAGTAATTTGTTTGAAAACAAAAATTTTAAAAAATCGAAAAACAAAAAAATTTAATATTTTTTCACATTTGTAGAAACGTAAAATGTTTTTATCTTAGTTCAAAAATGTTTTGATATTATTTCTGTTACTTAAAAGGGTATAGACGACCTGAATTATTCGTACTGCCTTAGTACCTCTTAGTACCCTCTTAATACCACTTAGTACCATTTTATATTTTAAGAGGAAAAAAATATGTTTTTTAGAGATTTTGATCTTAATTGGATTTTTGCTACTTAGAGATAATAAAAAACATTTATAAAATGTATTAGAAAAATTGGTTTGACCATTTAGAACGTGTAATTTGTTTGAAAACAAAAATTTTGAAAAATCGAAATACAAATAAATTTAATATTTTTTCACATTTGTAGAAACGTAAAATCTTTTAATCTTGGTTAAAAAATGTTTAAAAATTATTTCTGTTACTTAAAAGGGCATAGACGATCTGAATTATTCGTACCGCCTTAGTACCTCTTAGGACCCTCTTAATACCACTTAGTACCATTTTATATTTTAAGAGGAAAAAGATATGTTTTTTAGAGATTTGGATCTTAATTGGATTTTTTGCTACTTAGAGATAATAAAAAAGACTTATATAATGTATCAAATAAATTGGTTTGACTATTTAGAATGAGAAATATGTTGGGAAACAAAAATTTTGAAAAATCGAATAAAAAATAACATTAATATTTTTTCACATTTGTAGAAACGTAAAATGTTTTTATCTTAGTTCAAAAATGTTTTGAAATTATTTCTGTTACTTAAAAGGGCATAGACGACCTGAATTATTCGTACCGCCTTAGTACCTCTTAGTACCCTCTTAATACCACTTAGTACCATTTTATATTTTAAGAGGAAAAAGATATGTTTTTTAGAGATTTGGATCTTAATTGGATTTTTTGCTACTTAGAGATAATAAAAAAGACTTATATAATGTATCAAATAAATTGGTTTGACTATTTAGAATGAGAAATATGTTTGGAAAGAAAAATTTTGAAAAATCGAATAAAAAATAAAATTTATATTTTTTCACATTTGTAGAAACGTAAAATGTTTTTATCTTTGTTCAAAATGTTTAAAAATTATTTCTGTTACTTAAAAGGTCATAGACGATCTAAATTATTCGTACCGCCTTAGCAACTCTTAGTACCCTCTTAATACCACTTAGTACCATTTTATATTTTAAGAGGAAAAAGATATGTTTTTTAGAGATTTTGATCTTAATTGGATTTTTATCTACTTAGAGATAATAAAAAACATTTATAAAATGTATTAGAAAAATTGGTTTGACCATTTAGAACGTGTAATTTGTTTGAAAACAAAAATTTTGAAAAATCGAAATACAAATAAATTTAATATTTTTTCACATTTGTAGAAACGTAAAATCTTTTAATCTTGGTTAAAAAATGTTTAAAAATTATTTCTGTTACTTAAAAGGGCATAGACGATCTGAATTATTCGTACCGCCTTAGTACCTCTTAGGACCCTCTTAATACCACTTAGTACCATTTTATATTTTAAGAGGAAAAAGATATGTTTTTTAGAGATTTGGATCTTAATTGGATTTTTTGCTACTTAGAGATAATAAAAAAGACTTATATAATGTATCAAATAAATTGGTTTGACTATTTAGAATGAGAAATATGTTTGGAAAGAAAAATTTTGAAAAATCGAATAAAAAATAAAATTTATATTTTTTCACATTTGTAGAAACGTAAAATGTTTTTATCTTTGTTCAAAAATGTTTAAAAATTATTTCTGTTATTTAAAAGGTCATAGACGACCTGAATTATTCGTACCGCCTTAGTACCTCTTAGGACCCTCTTATTACCACTTAGTACCATTTTTATATTTTAAGAGGAAAAAGATATGTTTTTTAGAGATTTGGATCTTAATTGGATTTTTTGCTACTTAGAGATAATAAAAAAGACTTATATAATGTATCAAATAAATTGGTTTGACTATTTAGAATGAGAAATATGTTGGGAAACAAAAATTTTGAAAAATCGAATAAAAAATAACATTAATATTTTTTAACATTTGTAGAAACGTAAAATGTTTTTATCTTAGTTCAAAAATGTTTTGAAATTATTTCTGTTACTTAAAAGGGCATAGACGACCTGAATTATTCGTACCGCCTTAGTACCTCTTAGTACCCTCTTAATACCACTTAGTACCATTTTATATTTTAAGAGGAAAAAGATATGTTTTTTAGAGATTTAGATCTTAATTGGATTTTTTGCTACTTAGAGATAATGAAAAAGACTTATATAATGTATCAAAAAAATTGGTTTGACTATTTAGAATGAGAAATATGTTTGGAAACAAAAATTTTGAAAAATCGAATAAAAAATAAAATTTATATTTTCTCACATTTGTAGAAACGTAAAATGTTTTTATCTTTGTTTAAAATGTTTAAAAATTATTTCTGTTACTTAAAAGGTCATAGACGATCTAAATTATTCGTACCGCCTTAGTAACTCTTAGTACCCTCTTAATACCACTTAGTACCATTTTATATTTTAAGAGGAAAAAGATATGTTTTTTAGAGATTTTGATCTTAATTGGATTTTTATCTACTTATAGATAATAAAAAACATTTATAAAATGTATTAGAAAAATTGGTTTGACCATTTAGAACGAGTAATTTGTTCGAAAACAAAAATTTTAAAAAATCGAAAAACAAATAAATTTAATATTTTTTCACATTTGTAGAAACGTAAAATGTTTTTATCTTTGTTCAAAAATGTTTAAAAATTATTTCTGTTACTTTAAAGGTCATAGACGATCTGAATTATTCGTACCGCCTTAGTACCTCTTAGTACCCTCTTAATACCACTTAGTAACATTTTATATTTTAAGAGGATAAAGATATGTTTTTTAGAGATTTTAATCTGAATTGGATTTTTTGCTAAATAGAGATAATAAAAAAGACTTATATAATGTATCAAAAAAATTGGTTTGACCATTTAGAACGAGTAATTTGTTTAAAAACAAAAATTTTAAAAAATCGAAAAACAAATAAATTTAATATTTTTTCACATTTGTAAAAACGTAAAATGTTTTTAACTTTGTTCAAAAATGTTTAAAAATTATTTCTGTTATTGAAAAGGTCATAGACGATCTGAATTATTCGTACCGCCTTAGTACCTCTTAGTACCCTCTTAATACCACTTAGTACCATTTTATATTTTAAGAGGAAAAAGATATGTTTTTTAGAGATTTGGATCCTAATTGGATTTTTTGCTACTTAGAGATAATAAAAAAGACTTATATAATGTATCACAAAAATTGGTTTGACCATTTAGAACGAGTAATTTGTTTGAAAACAAAAATTTTAAAAAATCGAAAAACAAAAAAATTTAATATTTTTTCACATTTGTAGAAACGTAAAATGTTTTTATCTTAGTTCAAAAATGTTTTGATATTATTTCTGTTACTTAAAAGGGTATAGACGACCTGAATTATTCGTACTGCCTTAGTACCTCTTAGTACCCTCTTAATACCACTTAGTACCATTTTATATTTTAAGAGGAAAAAAATATGTTTTTTAGAGATTTTGATCTTAATTGGATTTTTGCTACTTAGAGATAATAAAAAACATTTATAAAATGTATTAGAAAAATTGGTTTGACCATTTAGAACGTGTAATTTGTTTGAAAACAAAAATTTTGAAAAATCGAAATACAAATAAATTTAATATTTTTTCACATTTGTAGAAACGTAAAATCTTTTAATCTTGGTTAAAAAATGTTTAAAAATTATTTCTGTTACTTAAAAGGGCATAGACGATCTGAATTATTCGTACCGCCTTAGTACCTCTTAGGACCCTCTTAATACCACTTAGTACCATTTTATATTTTAAGAGGAAAAAGATATGTTTTTTAGAGATTTGGATCTTAATTGGATTTTTTGCTACTTAGAGATAATAAAAAAGACTTATATAATGTATCAAATAAATTGGTTTGACTATTTAGAATGAGAAATATGTTGGGAAACAAAAATTTTGAAAAATCGAATAAAAAATAACATTAATATTTTTTCACATTTGTAGAAACGTAAAATGTTTTTATCTTAGTTCAAAAATGTTTTGAAATTATTTCTGTTACTTAAAAGGGCATAGACGACCTGAATTATTCGTACCGCCTTAGTACCTCTTAGTACCCTCTTAATACCACTTAGTACCATTTTATATTTTAAGAGGAAAAAGATATGTTTTTTAGAGATTTGGATCTTAATTGGATTTTTATCTACTTAGAGATAATAAAAAACATTTATAAAATGTATTAGAAAAATTGGTTTGACCATTTAGAACGAGTAATTTGTTCAAAAACAAAAATTTTAAAGAATCGAAAAACAAATAAATTTAATAATTTTTCACATTTGTAGAAACGTAAAATGTTTTTATCTTTGTTCAAAAATGTTTAAAAATTATTTCTGTTACTTAAAAGGTCATAGACGATCTGAATTATTCGTACCGCCTTAGTACCTCTTAGTACCCTCTTAATACCACTTAGTAACATTTTATATTTTAAGAGGAAAAAGATATGTTTTTTAGAGATTTTGATCTTAATTGGATTTTTATCTACTTAGAGATAATAAAAAACATTTATAAAATGTATTAGAAAAATTGGTTTGACCATTTAGAACGAGTAATTTGTTTGAAAACAAAAATTTTAAAAAATCGAAAAACAAAAAAATTTAATATTTTTTCACATTTGTAGAAACGTAAAATGTTTTTATCTTTGTTCAAAAATGTTTAAAAATTATTTCTGTTACTTAAAAGGTCATAGACGATCTGAATTATTCGTACCGCCTTAGTAACTCTTAGTACCCTCTTAATACCACTTAGTACCATTTTATATTTTAAGAGGAAAAAGATATGTTTTTTAGAGATTTTGATCTGAATTGGATTTTTTGCTACTTAGAGATAATAAAAAAGACTTATATAATGTATCAAATAAATTGGTTTGACTATTTAGAATGAGAAATATGTTGGGAAACAAAAATTTTGAAAAATCAAAAAAAAAATAAAATTTATATTTTTTCACATTTGTAGAAACGTAAAATGTTTTTATCTTTGTTCAAAAATGTTTAAAAATTATTTCTGTTACTTAAAAGGTCATAGACGACCTGAATTATTCGTACCGCCTTAGTACCTGTTAGTACCCTCTTAGTACCACTTAGTACCATTTTATATTTTAAGAGGAAAAAGATATGTTTTTTAGAGATTTTGATCTTAATTGGATTTTTATCTACTTAGAGATAATAAAAAACATTTATAAAATGTATTAGAAAAATTGGTTTGACCATTTAGAACGAGTAATTTGTTTGAAAACAAAAATTTTAAAAAATCGAAAAACAAAAAAATTTAATATTTTTTCACATTTGTAGAAACGTAAAATGTTTTTATCTTTGTTCAAAAATGTTTAAAAATTATTTCTGTTACTTAAAAGGTCATAGACGATCTGAATTATTCGTACCGCCTTAGTAACTCTTAGTACCCTCTTAATACCACTTAGTACCATTTTATATTTTAAGAGGAAAAAGATATGTTTTTTAGAGATTTTGATCTTAATTGGATTTTTGCTACTTAGAGATAATAAAAAACATTTATAAAAATTGGTTTGACCATTTAGAACGTGTAATTTGTTTGAAAACAAAAATTTTGAAAAATCGAAATACAAATAAATTTAATATTTTTTCACATTTGTAGAAACGTAAAATCTTTTAATCTTGGTTAAAAAATGTTTAAAAATTATTTCTGTTACTTAAAAGGGCATAGACGATCTGAATTATTCGTACCGCCTTAGTACCTCTTAGGACCCTCTTAATACCACTTAGTACCATTTTATATTTTAAGAGGAAAAAGATATGTTTTTTAGAGATTTTGATCTTAATTGGATTTTTTGCTACTTAGAGATAATAAAAAAGACTTATATAATGTATCAAATAAATTGGTTTGACTATTTAGAATGAGAAATATGTTAGGAAACAAAAATTTTGAAGAATCGAATAAAAAATAAAATTAAAATTTTTTCACATTTGTAGAAACGTAAAATGTTTTTATCTTTGTTCAAAAATGTTTAAAAATTATTTCTGTTACTTAAAAGGTCATAGACGATCTGAATTATTCGTACCGCCTTAGTACCTCTTAGGACCCTCTTAATACCACTTAGTACCATTTTATATTTTAAGAGGAAAAAGATATGTTTTTTAGAGATTTTGATCTTAATTGGATTTTTTGCTACTTAGAGATAATAAAAAAGACTTATATAATGTGTCAAATAAATTGGTTTGACTATTTAGAATGAGAAATGTGTTGGGAAACAAAAATTTTAAAAAATCGAATAAAAAATAACATTAATATTTTTTTAACATTTGTAGAAACGTAAAATCTTTTAATCTTGGTTAAAAAATGTTTAAAAATTATTTCTGTTACTTAAAAGGGCATAGACGATCTGAATTATTCGTACCGCCTTAGTACCTCTTAGGACCCTCTTAATACCACTTAGTACCATTTTATATTTTAAGAGGAAAAAGATATGTTTTTTAGAGATTTGGATCTTAATTGGATTTTTTGCTACTTAGAGATAATAAAAAAGACTTATATAATGTATCAAATAAATTGGTTTGACTATTTAGAATGAGAAATATGTTGGGAAACAAAAATTTTGAAAAATCGAGTAAAAAATAAAATTTATATTTTCTCATATTTGTAGAAACGTAAAATGTTTTTATCTTTGTTCAAAATGTTTAAAAATTATTTCTGTTACTTAAAAGGTCATAGACGATCTAAATTATTCGTACCGCCTTAGCAACTCTTAGTACCCTCTTAATACCACTTAGTACCATTTTATATTTTAAGAGGAAAAAGATATGTTTTTTAGAGATTTTGATCTTAATTGGATTTTTATCTACTTAGAGATAATAAAAAACATTTATAAAATGTATTAGAAAAATTGGTTTGACCATTTAGAACGAGTAATTTGTTCGAAAACAAAAATTTTAAAGAATCGAAAAACAAATAAATTTAATAATTTTTCACATTTGTAGAAACGTAAAATGTTTTTATCTTTGTTCAAAAATGTTTAAAAATTATTTCTGTTACTTAAAAGGTCATAGACGATCTGAATTATTCGTACCGCCTTAGTACCTCTTAGTACCCTCTTAATACCACTTAGTAACATTTTATATTTTAAGAGGAAAAAGATATGTTTTTTAGAGATTTTAATGTGAATTGGATTTTTTGCTAAATAGAGATAATAAAAAAGACTTATATAATGTATCAAAAAAATTGGTTTGACCATTTAGAACGAGTAATTTGTTTGAAAACAAAAATTTTAAAAAATCGAAAAACAAATAAATTTAATATTTTTTCACATTTGTAAAAACGTAAAATGTTTTTAACTTTGTTCAAAAATGTTTAAAAATTATTTCTGTTATTGAAAAGCTCATAGACGATCTGAATTATTCGTACCGCCTTAGTACCTCTTAGTACCCTCTTAATACCACTTAGTACCATTTTATATTTTAAGAGGAAAAATATATGTTTTTTAGAGATTTTGATCTGAATTGGATTTTTTGCTACTTAGAGATAATAAAAAAGACTTATATAATGTATCAAATAAATTGGTTTGACTATTTAGAATGAGAAATATGTTGGGAAACAAAAATTTTGAAAAATCAAAAAAAAAATAAAATTTATATTTTTTCACATTTGTAGAAACGTAAAATGTTTTTATCTTTGTTCAAAAATGTTTAAAAATTATTTCTGTTACTTAAAAGGTCATAGACGACCTGAATTATTCGTACCGCCTTAGTACCTGTTAGTACCCTCTTAGTACCACTTAGTACCATTTTATATTTTAAGAGGAAAAAGATATGTTTTTTAGAGATTTTGATCTTAATTGGATTTTTATCTACTTAGAGATAATAAAAAACATTTATAAAAATTGGTTTGACCATTTAGAACGTGTAATTTGTTTGAAAACAAAAATTTTGAAAAATCGAAATACAAATAAATTTAATATTTTTTCACATTTGTAGAAACGTAAAATCTTTTAATCTTGGTTAAAAAATGTTTAAAAATTATTTCTGTTACTTAAAAGGGCATAGACGATCTGAATTATTCGTACCGCCTTAGTACCTCTTAGGACCCTCTTAATACCACTTAGTACCATTTTATATTTTAAGAGGAAAAAGATATGTTTTTTAGAGATTTTGATCTTAATTGGATTTTTTGCTACTTAGAGATAATAAAAAAGACTTATATAATGTATCAAATAAATTGGTTTGACTATTTAGAATGAGAAATATGTTAGGAAACAAAAATTTTGAAGAATCGAATAAAAAATAAAATTAAAATTTTTTCACATTTGTAGAAACGTAAAATGTTTTTATCTTTGTTCAAAAATGTTTAAAAATTATTTCTGTTACTTAAAAGGTCATAGACGATCTGAATTATTCGTACCGCCTTAGTACCTCTTAGGACCCTCTTAATACCACTTAGTACCATTTTATATTTTAAGAGGAAAAAGATATGTTTTTTAGAGATTTTGATCTTAATTGGATTTTTTGCTACTTAGAGATAATAAAAAAGACTTATATAATGTGTCAAATAAATTGGTTTGACTATTTAGAATGAGAAATGTGTTGGGAAACAAAAATTTTAAAAAATCGAATAAAAAATAACATTAATATTTTTTCATATTTGTAGAAACGTAAAATGTTTTTATCTTAGTTCAAAAATGTTTAAAAATTATTTCTGTTACTTAAAAGGTCATAGACGATCTGAATTATTCGTACCGCCTTAGTACCTCTTAGGACCCTCTTATTACCACTTAGTACCATTTTATATTTTAAGAGAAAAAAGATATGTTTTTTAGAGATTTTAATCTTAATTGGATTTTTTGCTACTTAGAGATAATAAAAAAGACTTATATAATGTATCAAATAAATTGGTTTGACTATTTAGAATGAGAAATATGTTGGGAAACAAAAATTTTGAAAAATCGAATAAAAAATAACATTAATATTTTTTCACATTTGTAGAAACGTAAAATGTTTTTATCTTTGTTCAAAATGTTTAAAAATTATTTCTGTTACTTAAAAGGTCATAGACGATCTAAATTATTCGTACCGCCTTAGTAACTCTTAGTACCCTCTTAATACCACTTAGTACCATTTTATATTTTAAGAGGAAAAAGATATGTTTTTTAGAGATTTTGATCTTAATTAGATTTTTATCTACTTAGAGATAATAAAAAAGACTTATATAATGTATCAAATAAATTGGTTTGACTATTTAGAATGAGAAATATGTTGGGAAACAAAAATTTTGAAAAATCGAATAAAAAATAACATTAATATTTTTTCACATTTGTAGAAACGTAAAATGTTTTTATCTTTGTTCAAAATGTTTAAAAATTATTTCTGTTACTTAAAAGGTCATAGACGATCTAAATTATTCGTACCGCCTTAGTAACTCTTAGTACCCTCTTAATACCACTTAGTACCATTTTATATTTTAAGAGGAAAAAGATATGTTTTTTAGAGATTTGGATCTTAATTGGATTTTTTGCTACTTAGAGATAATAAAAAAGACTTATATAATGTATCAAATAAATTGGTTTGACTATTTAGAATGAGAAATATGTTGGGAAACAAAAATTTTGAAAAATCGAATAAAAAATAACATTAATATTTTTTCACATTTGTAGAAACGTAAAATGTTTTTATCTTAGTTCAAAAATGTTTTGAAATTATTTCTGTTACTTAAAAGGGCATAGACGACCTGAATTATTCGTACCGCCTTAGTACCTCTTAGTACCCTCTTAATACCACTTAGTACCATTTTATATTTTAAGAGGAAAAAGATATGTTTTTTAGAGATTTGGATCTTAATTGGATTTTTTGCTACTTAGAGATAATAAAAAAGACTTATATAATGTATCAAAAAAATTGGTTTGACTATTTAGAATGAGAAATATGTTTGGAAACAAAAATTTTGAAAAATCGAATAAAAAATAAAATTTATATTTTTTCACATTTGTAGAAACGTAAAATGTTTTTATGTTTGTTCAAAATGTTTAAAAATTATTTCTGTTACTTAAAAGATCATAGACGATCTAAATTATTCGTACCGCCTTAGTAACTCTTAGTACCCTCTTAATACCACTTAGTACCATTTTATATTTTAAGAGGAAAAAGATATGTTTTTTAGAGATTTTGATCTTAATTGGATTTTTATCTACTTAGAGATAATAAAAAACATTTATAAAATGTATTAGCAAAATTGGTTTGACCATTTAGAACGAGTAATTTGTTCGAAAACAAAAATTTTAAAAAATCGAAAAAGAAATAAATTTAATATTTTTTCACATTTGTAGAAACGTAAAAATTTTTTATCTTTGTTCAAAAATGTTTAAAAATTATTTCTGTTACTTAAAAGGTCATAGACGATCTGAATTATTCGTACCGCCTTAGTACCTCTTAGTACCCTCTTAATACCACTTAGTAACATTTTATATTTTAAGAGGAAAAAGATATGTTTTTTAGAGATTTTAATCTGAATTGGATTTTTTGCTAAATAGAGATAATAAAAAAGACTTATATAATGTATCAAAAAAATTGGTTTGACCATTTAGAACGAGTAATTTGTTTGAAAACAAAAATTTTAAAAAATCGAAAAACAAATAAATTTAATATTTTTTCACATTTGCAAAACGTAAAATGTTTTTAACTTTGTTCAAAAATGTTTAAAAATTATTTCTGTTATTGAAAAGGTCATAGACGATCTGAATTATTCGTACCGCCTTAGTACCTCTTAGTACCCTCTTAATACCACTTAGTACCATTTTATATTTTAAGAGGAAAAAGATATGTTTTTTAGAGATTTTGATCTGAATTGGATTTTTTGCTACTTAGAGATAATAAAAAAGACTTATATAATGTATCAAATAAATTGGTTTGACTATTTAGAGTGAGAAATATGTTGGGAAACAAAAATTTTGAAAAATCGAATAAAAAATAAAATTTATATTTTTTCACATTTGTAGAAACGTAAAATGTTTTTATCTTTGTTCAAAAATGTTTAAAAATTATTTCTGTTACTTAAAAGGTCATAGACGATCTGAATTATTCGTACCGCCGTAGTACCTGTTAGTACCCTCTTAATACCACTTAGTAACATTTTATATTTTAAGAGGAAAAAGATATGTTTTTTAGAGATTTTAATCTGAATTGGATTTTTTGCTAAATAGAGATAATAAAAAAGACTTATATAATGTATCAAAAAAATTGGTTTGACCATTTAGAACGAGTAATTTGTTTGAAAACAAAAATTTTAAAAAATCGAAAAACAAATAAATTTAATATTTTTTCACATTTGTAAAAACGTAAAATGTTTTTAACTTTGTTCAAAAATGTTTAAAAATTATTTCTGTTATTGAAAAGGTCATAGACGGTCTGAATTATTCGTACCGCCTTAGTACCTCTTAGTACCCTCTTAATACCACTTAGTACCATTTTATATTTTAAGAGGAAAAAGATATGTTTTTTAGAGATTTTGATCTGAATTGGATTTTTTGCTACTTAGAGATAATAAAAAAGACTTATATAATGTATCAAATAAATTGGTTTGACTATTTAGAATGAGAAATATGTTGGGAAACAAAAATTTTGAAAAATCGAATAAAAAATAAAATTTATATTTTTTCACATTTGTAGAAACGTAAAATGTTTTTATCTTTGTTCAAAAATGTTTAAAAATTATTTCTGTTACTTAAAAGGTCATAGACGACCTGAATTATTCGTACCGCCTTAGTACCTGTTAGTACCCTCTTAGTACCACTTAGTACCATTATATATTTTAAGAGGAAAAAGATATGTTTTTTAGAGATTTGGATCTTAATTGGATTTTTTGCTACTTAGAGATAATAAAAAAGACTTATATAATGTATCACAAAAATTGGTTTGACCATTTAGAACGAGTAATTTGTTTAAAAACAAAAATTTTAAAAAATCGAAATACAAATAAATTTAATATTTTTTCACATTTGTAGAAACGTAAAATCTTTTAATCTTGGTTAAAAAATGTTTAAAAATTATTTCTGTTACTTAAAAGGGCATAGACGATCTGAATTATTCGTACCGCCTTAGTACCTCTTAGAACCCTCTTAATACCACTTAGTACCATTTTATATTTTAAGAGGAAAAAGATATGTTTTTTAGAGATTTTGATCTTAATTGGATTTTTTGCTACTTAGAGATAATAAAAAAGACTTATATAATGTATCAAATAAATTGGTTTGACTATTTAGAATGAGAAATATGTTAGGAAACAAAAATTTTGAAGAATCGAATAAAAAATAAAATTAAAATTTTTTCACATTTGTAGAAACGTAAAATGTTTTTATCTTTGTTCAAAAATGTTTAAAAATTATTTCTGTTACTTAAAAGGTCATAGACGATCTGAATTATTCGTACCGCCTTAGTACCTCTTAGGACCCTCTTAATACCACTTAGTACCATTTTATATTTTAAGAGGAAAAAGATATGTTTTTTAGAGATTTGGATCTTAATTGGATTTTTTGCTACTTAGAGATAATAAAAAAGACTTATATAATGTGTCAAATAAATTGGTTTGACTATTTAGAATGAGAAATATGTTGGGAAACAAAAATTTTAAAAAATCGAATAAAAAATAACATTAATATTTTTTCACATTTGTAGAAACGTAAAATGTTTTTATCTTAGTTCAAAAATGTTTTGATATTATTTCTGTTACTTAAAAGGGCATAGACGACCTGAATTATTCGTACCGCCTTAGTACCTCTTAGTACCCTCTTAATACCACTTAGTACCATTTTATATTTTAAGAGGAAAAAAATATGTTTTTTAGAGATTTTGATCTTAATTGGATTTTTGCTACTTAGAGATAATAAAAAACATTTATAAAATGTATTAGAAAAATTGGTTTGACCATTTAGAACGTGTAATTTGTTTGAAAACAAAAATTTTGAAAAATCGAAATACAAATAAATTTAATATTTTTTCACATTTGTAGAAACGTAAAATCTTTTAATCTTGGTTAAAAAATGTTTAAAAATTATTTCTGTTACTTAAAAGGGCATAGACGATCTGAATTATTCGTACCGCCTTAGTACCTCTTAGGACCCTCTTAATACCACTTAGTACCATTTTATATTTTAAGAGGAAAAAGATATGTTTTCTAGAGATTTGGATCTTAATTGGATTTTTTGCTACTTAGAGATAATAAAAAAGACTTATATAATGTATCAAATAAATTGGTTTGACTATTTAGAATGAGAAATATGTTGGGAAACAAAAATTTTGAAAAATCGAATAAAAAATAACATTAATATTTTTTCACATTTGTAGAAACGTAAAATGTTTTTATCTTAGTTCAAAAATGTTTTGAAATTATTTCTGTTACTTAAAAGGGCATAGACGACCTGAATTATTCGTACCGCCTTAGTACCTCTTAGTACCCTCTTAATACCACTTAGTACCATTTTATATTTTAAGAGAAAAAAAATATGTTTTTTAGAGATTTGGATCTTAATTGGATTTTTTGCTACTTAGAGATAATAAAAAAGACTTATATAATGTATCAAAAAAATTGGTTTGCCCATTTAGAATGAGAAATATGTTTGGAAAGAAAAATTTTGAAAAATCGAATAAAAAATAAAATTAAAATTTTTTCACATTTGTAGAAACGTAAAATGTTTTTATCTTAGTTCAAAAATGGTTTGAAATTATTTCTGTTACTTAAAAGGGCATAGACGACCTGAATTATTCGTACCGCCTTAGTACCTGTTAGTACCCTCTTAATACCACTTAGTACCATTTTATATTTTAAGAGGAAAAAGATATTTTTTTTAGAGATTTTGATCTGAATTGGATTTTTTGCTACTTAGAGATAATAAAAAAGACTTATATAATGTATCAAATAAATTGGTTTGACTATTTAGAATGAGAAATATGTTTGGAAAGAAAAATTTTGAAAAATCGAATAAAAAATAAAATTTATATTTTTTCACATTTGTAGAAACGTAAAATGTTTTTATCTTTGTTCAAAAATGTTTAAAAATTATTTCTGTTATTTAAAAGGTCATAGACGACCTGAATTATTCGTACCGCCTTAGTACATCTTAGTACCCTCTTAATACCACTTAGTACCATTTTATATTTTAAGAGGAAAAAGATATGTTTTTTAGAGATTTTAATCTGAATTGGATTTTTTGCTACTTAGAGATAATAAAAAAGACTTATATAATGTATCAAATAAATTGGTTTGACTATTTAGAATGAGAAATATGTTGGGAAACAAAAATTTTGAAAAATCGAATAAAAAATAAAATTTATATTTTTTCACATTTGTAGAAACGTAAAATGTTTTTATCTTAGTTCAAAAATGTTTTGAAATTATTTCTGTTACTTAAAAGGGCATAGACGACCTGAATTATTCGTACCGCCTTAGTACCTCTTAGTACCCTCTTAATACCACTTAGTACCATTTTATATTTTAAGAGAAAAAAAATATGTTTTTTAGAGATTTGGATCTTAATTGGATTTTTTGCTACTTAGAGATAATAAAAAAGACTTATATAATGTATCAAAAAAATTGGTTTGCCCATTTAGAATGAGAAATATGTTTGGAAAGAAAAATTTTGAAAAATCGAATAAAAAATAAAATTAAAATTTTTTCACATTTGTAGAAACGTAAAATGTTTTTATCTTAGTTCAAAAATGGTTTGAAATTATTTCTGTTACTTAAAAGGGCATAGACGACCTGAATTATTCGTACCGCCTTAGTACCTGTTAGTACCCTCTTAATACCACTTAGTACCATTTTATATTTTAAGAGGAAAAAGATATTTTTTTTAGAGATTTTGATCTGAATTGGATTTTTTGCTACTTAGAGATAATAAAAAAGACTTATATAATGTATCAAATAAATTGGTTTGACTATTTAGAATGAGAAATATGTTGGGAAACAAAAATTTTGAAAAATCGAATAAAAAATAAAATTTATATTTTTTCACATTTGTAGAAACGTAAAATGTTTTTATCTTTGTTCAAAAATGTTTAAAAATTATTTCTGTTACTTAAAAGGTCATAGACGATCTGAATTATTCGTGCCGCCTTAGTACCTCTTAGGACCCTCTTAATACCACTTAGTACCATTTTATATTTTAAGACGAAAAAGATATGTTTTTTAGAGATTTTGATCTTAATTGGATTTTTTGCTACTTAGAGATAATAAAAAAGACTTATATAATGTGTCAAATAAATTGGTTTCACTATTTAGAATGAGAAATATGTTGGGAAACAAAAATTTTAAAAAATCGAATAAAAAATAACATTAATATTTTTTCACATTTGTAGAAACTTAAAATGTTTTTATCTTAGTTCAAAAATGTTTTGAAATTATTTCTGTTACTTAAAAGGGCATAGACGACCTGAATTATTCGTACCGCCTTAGTACCTCTTAGTACCCTCTTAATACCACTTAGTACCATTTTATATTTTAGGAGGAAAAAAATATGTTTTTTAGAGATTTGGATCTTAATTGGATTTTTTGCTACTTAGAGATAATAAAAAAGACTTATATAATGTATCAAAAAAATTGGTTTGCCCATTTAGAATGAGAAATATGTTTGGAAAGAAAATTTTTGAAAAATCGAATAAAAAATAAAATTAAAATTTTTTCACATTTGTAGAAACGTAGAATGTTTTTATCTTTGTTCAAAAATGTTTAAAAATTATTTCTGTTACTTAAAAGGTCATAGACGATCTGAATTATTCGTACCGCCTTAGTACCTCTTAGGACCCTCTTATTACCACTTAGTACCATTTTATATTTTAAGAGGAAAAAGATATGTTTTTTAGAGATTTTAATCTTAATTGGATTTTTTGCTACTTAGAGATAATAAAAAAGACTTATATAATGTATCAAATAAATTGGTTTGACTATTTAGAATGAGAAATATGTTGGGAAACAAAAATTTTGAAAAATCGAATAAAAAATAACATTAATATTTTTTCACATTTGTAGAAACGTAAAATGTTTTTATCTTTGTTCAAAATGTTTAAAAATTATTTCTGTTACTTAAAAGGTCATAGACGATCTGAATTATTCGTACCGCCTTAGTACCTCTTAGTACCCTCTTAATACCACTTAGTACCATTTTATATTTTAAGAGGAAAAAGATATGTTTTTTAGAGATTTTAATCTGAATTGGATTTTTTGCTACTTAGAGATAATAAAAAAGACTTATATAATGTATCAAATAAATTGGTTTGACTATTTAGAATGAGAAATATGTTGGGAAACAAAAATTTTGAAAAATCGAATAAAAAATAAAATTTATATTTTTTCACATTTGTAGAAACGTAAAATGTTTTTATCTTTGTTCAAAAATGTTTAAAAATTATTTCTGTTATTTAAAAGGTCATAGACGACCTGAATTATTCGTACCGCCTTAGTACCTCTTAGTACCCTCTTAATACCACTTAGTACCATTTTATATTTTAAGAGGAAAAAGATATGTTTTTTAGAGATTTTGATCTTAATTGGATTTTTGCTACTTAGAGATAATAAAAAACATTTATAAAATGTATTAGAAAAATTGGTTTGACCATTTAGAACGTGTAATTTGTTTGAAAACAAAAATTTTGAAAAATCGAAATACAAATAAATTTAATATTTTTTCACATTTGTAGAAACGTAAAATCTTTTAATCTTGGTTAAAAAATGTTTAAAAATTATTTCTGTTACTTAAAAGGGCATAGACGATCTGAATTATTCGTACCGCCTTAGTACCTCTTAGGACCCTCTTAATACCACTTAGAACCATTTTATATTTTAAAAGGAAAAAGATATGTTTTTAAGAGATTTGGATCTTAATTGGATTTTTTGCTACTTAGAGATAATAAAAAACATTTATAAAAGGTATTAGAAAAATTGGTTTGACCATTTAAAACGAGTAATTTGTATGGAAACAAAAATTTTGAAAAATCGAAAAACAAATAAATTTAATATTTTTTCACATTTGTAGAAACGTAAAATGTTTTTATCTTTGTTCAAAAATGTTTAAAAATTATTTCTGTTATTGAAAAGGTCATAGACGATCTGAATTATTCGTACCGCCTTAGTACCTCTTAGTACCCTCTTAATACCACTTAGTACCATTTTATATTTTAAGAGGAAAAAGATATGTTTTTTAGAGATTTGGATCTTAATTGGATTTTTTGCTAAATAGAGATAATAAAAAAGACTTATATAATGTATCAAAAAAATTGGTTTGACCATTTAGAACGAGTAATTTGTTTGAAAACAAAAATTTTAAAAAATCGAAAAACAAATAAATTTAATATTTTTTCACATTTGTAAAAACGTAAAATGTTTTTAACTTTGTTCCAAAATGTTTAAAAATTATTTCTGTTATTGAAAAGGTCATAGACGATCTGAATTATTCGTACCGCCTTAGTACCTCTTAGTACCCTCTTAATACCACTTAGTACCATTTTATATTTTAAGAGGAAAAAGATATGTTTTTTAGAGATTTTAATCTGAATTGGATTTTTTGCTACTTAGAGATAATAAAAAAGACTTATATAATGTATCAAATAAATTGGTTTGACTATTTAGAATGAGAAATATGTTGGGAAACAAAAATTTTGAAAAATCGAATAAAATATAAAATTTATATTTTTTCACATTCGTAAAACGTAAAATGTTTTTATCTTTGTTCAAAAATGTTTAAAAATTATTTCTGTTATTTAAAAGGTCATAGACGACCTGAATTATTCGTACCGCCTTAGTACCTCTTAGTACCCTCTTAGTACCACTTAGTACCATTTTATATTTTAAGAGGAAAAAGATATGTTTTTTAGAGATTTGGATCTTAATTGGATTTTTTGCTAAATAGAGATAATAAAAAAGACTTATATAATGTATCAAAAAAATTGGTTTGACCATTTAGAACGAGTAATTTGTTTGAAAACAAAAATTTTAAAAAATCGAAAAACAAATAAATTTAATATTTTTTCACATTTGTAAAAACGTAAAATGTTTTTAACTTTGTTCCAAAATGTTTAAAAATTATTTCTGTTATTGAAAAGGTCATAGACGATCTGAATTATTCGTACCGCCTTAGTACCTCTTAGTACCCTCTTAATACCACTTAGTACCATTTTATATTTTAAGAGGAAAAAGATATGTTTTTTAGAGATTTTGATCTGAATTGGATTTTTTGCTACTTAGAGATAATAAAAAAGACTTATATAATGTATCAAATAAATTGGTTTGCCCATTTAGAATGAGAAATATGTTTGGAAAGAAAATTTTTGAAAAATCGAATAAAAAATAAAATTAAAATTTTTTCACATTTGTAGAAACGTAGAATGTTTTTATCTTTGTTCAAAAATGTTTAAAAATTATTTCTGTTATTGAAAAGGTCAGACGATCTGAATTATTCGTACCGCCTTAGTACCTCTTAGTACCCTCTTAATACCACTTAGTACCATTTTATATTTTAAGAGGAAAAAGATATGTTTTTTAGAGATTTTGATCTTAATTGGATTTTTGCTACTTAGAGATAATAAAAAACATTTATAAAATGTATTAGAAAAATTGGTTTGACCATTTAGAACGTGTAATTTGTTTGAAAACAAAAATTTTGAAAAAT
The DNA here is from genome assembly GCA_037103525.1 of Ganaspis brasiliensis. NCBI lineage: Eukaryota > Metazoa > Arthropoda > Insecta > Hymenoptera > Figitidae > Ganaspis > Ganaspis brasiliensis. The sequence continues at coordinate 765,389 of JAZKLR010000027.1, forward strand.
CGAAATACAAATAAATTTAATATTTTTTCACATTTGTAGAAACGTAAAATCTTTTAATCTTGGTTAAAAAATGTTTAAAAATTATTTCTGTTACTTAAAAGGGCATAGACGATCTGAATTATTCGTACCGCCTTAGTACCTCTTAGGACCCTCTTAATACCACTTAGAACCATTTTATATTTTAAAAGGAAAAAGATATGTTTTTAAGAGATTTGGATCTTAATTGGATTTTTTGCTACTTAGAGATAATAAAAAACATTTATAAAAGGTATTAGAAAAATTGGTTTGACCATTTAAAACGAGTAATTTGTATGGAAACAAAAATTTTGAAAAATCGAAAAACAAATAAATTTAATATTTTTTCACATTTGTAGAAACGTAAAATGTTTTTATCTTTTTTCAAAAATGTTTAAAAATTATTTCTGTTATTGAAAAGGTCATAGACGATCTGAATTATTCGTACCGCCTTAGTACCTCTTAGTACCCTCTTAATACCACTTAGTACCATTTTATATTTTAAGAGGAAAAAGATATGTTTTTTAGAGATTTGGATCTTAATTGGATTTTTTGCTAAATAGAGATAATAAAAAAGACTTATATAATGTATCAAAAAAATTGGTTTGACCATTTAGAACGAGTAATTTGTTTGAAAACAAAAATTTTAAAAAATCGAAAAACAAATAAATTTAATATTTTTTCACATTTGTAAAAACGTAAAATGTTTTTAACTTTGTTCCAAAATGTTTAAAAATTATTTCTGTTATTGAAAAGGTCATAGACGATCTGAATTATTCGTACCGCCTTAGTACCTCTTAGTACCCTCTTAATACCACTTAGTACCATTTTATATTTTAAGAGGAAAAAGATATGTTTTTTAGAGATTTTAATCTGAATTGGATTTTTTGCTACTTAGAGATAATAAAAAAGACTTATATAATGTATCAAATAAATTGGTTTGACTATTTAGAATGAGAAATATGTTGGGAAACAAAAATTTTGAAAAATCGAATAAAAAATAAAATTTATATTTTTTCACATTCGTAGAAACGTAAAATGTTTTTATCTTTGTTCAAAAATGTTTAAAAATTATTTCTGTTATTTAAAAGGTCATAGACGACCTGAATTATTCGTACCGCCTTAGTACCTCTTAGTACCCTCTTAGTACCACTTAGTACCATTTTATATTTTAAGAGGAAAAAGATATGTTTTTTAGAAATTTGGATCTTAATTGGATTTTTTGCTAAATAGAGATAATAAAAAAGACTTATATAATGTATCAAAAAAATTGGTTTGACCATTTAGAACGAGTAATTTGTTTGAAAACAAAAATTTTAAAAAATCGAAAAACAAATAAATTTAATATTTTTTCACATTTGTAAAAACGTAAAATGTTTTTAACTTTGTTCCAAAATGTTTAAAAATTATTTCTGTTATTGAAAAGGTCATAGACGATCTGAATTATTCGTACCGCCTTAGTACCTCTTAGTACCCTCTTAATACCACTTAGTACCATTTTATATTTTAAGAGGAAAAAGATATGTTTTTTAGAGATTTTGATCTGAATTGGATTTTTTGCTACTTAGAGATAATAAAAAAGACTTATATAATGTATCAAATAAATTGGTTTGCCCATTTAGAATGAGAAATATGTTTGGAAAGAAAATTTTTGAAAAATCGAATAAAAAATAAAATTAAAATTTTTTCACATTTGTAGAAACGTAGAATGTTTTTATCTTTGTTCAAAAATGTTTAAAAATTATTTCTGTTACTTAAAAGGTCATAGACGATCTGAATTATTCGTACCGCCTTAGTACCTCTTAGGACCCTCTTATTACCACTTAGTACCATTTTATATTTTAAGAGGAAAAAGATATGTTTTTTAGAGATTTTAATCTTAATTGGATTTTTTGCTACTTAGAGATAATAAAAAAGACTTATATAATGTATCAAATAAATTGGTTTGACTATTTAGAATGAGAAATATGTTGGGAAACAAAAATTTTGAAAAATCGAATAAAAAATAACATTAATATTTTTTCACATTTGTAGAAACGTAAAATGTTTTTATCTTTGTTCAAAATGTTTAAAAATTATTTCTGTTACTTAAAAGGTCATAGACGATCTGAATTATTCGTACCGCCTTAGTACCTCTTAGTACCCTCTTAATACCACTTAGTACCATTTTATATTTTAAGAGGAAAAAGATATGTTTTTTAGAGATTTTAATCTGAATTGGATTTTTTGCTACTTAGAGATAATAAAAAAGACTTATATAATGTATCAAATAAATTGGTTTGACTATTTAGAATGAGAAATATGTTGGGAAACAAAAATTTTGAAAAATCGAATAAAAAATAAAATTTATATTTTTTCACATTTGTAGAAACGTAAAATGTTTTTATCTTTGTTCAAAAATGTTTAAAAATTATTTCTGTTATTTAAAAGGTCATAGACGACCTGAATTATTCGTACCGCCTTAGTACCTCTTAGTACCCTCTTAATACCACTTAGTACCATTTTATATTTTAAGAGGAAAAAGATATGTTTTTTAGAGATTTTGATCTTAATTGGATTTTTGCTACTTAGAGATAATAAAAAACATTTATAAAATGTATTAGAAAAATTGGTTTGACCATTTAGAACGTGTAATTTGTTTGAAAACAAAAATTTTGAAAAATCGAAATACAAATAAATTTAATATTTTTTCACATTTGTAGAAACGTAAAATCTTTTAATCTTGGTTAAAAAATGTTTAAAAATTATTTCTGTTACTTAAAAGGGCATAGACGATCTGAATTATTCGTACCGCCTTAGTACCTCTTAGGACCCTCTTAATACCACTTAGAACCATTTTATATTTTAAAAGGAAAAAGATATGTTTTTAAGAGATTTGGATCTTAATTGGATTTTTTGCTAAATAGAGATAATAAAAAAGACTTATATAATGTATCAAAAAAATTGGTTTGACCATTTAGAACGAGTAATTTGTTTGAAAACAAAAATTTTAAAAAATCGAAAAACAAATAAATTTAATATTTTTTCACATTTGTAAAAACGTAAAATGTTTTTAACTTTGTTCCAAAATGTTTAAAAATTATTTCTGTTATTGAAAAGGTCATAGACGATCTGAATTATTCGTACCGCCTTAGTACCTCTTAGTACCCTCTTAATACCACTTAGTACCATTTTATATTTTAAGAGGAAAAAGATATGTTTTTTAGAGATTTTAATCTGAATTGGATTTTTTGCTACTTAGAGATAATAAAAAAGACTTATATAATGTATCAAATAAATTGGTTTGACTATTTAGAATGAGAAATATGTTGGGAAACAAAAATTTTGAAAAATCGAATAAAAAATAAAATTTATATTTTTTCACATTCGTAGAAACGTAAAATGTTTTTATCTTTGTTCAAAAATGTTTAAAAATTATTTCTGTTATTTAAAAGGTCATAGACGACCTGAATTATTCGTACCGCCTTAGTACCTCTTAGTACCCTCTTAGTACCACTTAGTACCATTTTATATTTTAAGAGGAAAAAGATATGTTTTTTAGAGATTTGGATCTTAATTGGATTTTTTGCTAAATAGAGATAATAAAAAAGACTTATATAATGTATCAAAAAAATTGGTTTGACCATTTAGAACGAGTAATTTGTTTGAAAACAAAAATTTTAAAAAATCGAAAAACAAATAAATTTAATATTTTTTCACATTTGTAAAAACGTAAAATGTTTTTAACTTTGTTCCAAAATGTTTAAAAATTATTTCTGTTATTGAAAAGGTCATAGACGATCTGAATTATTCGTACCGCCTTAGTACCTCTTAGTACCCTCTTAATACCACTTAGTACCATTTTATATTTTAAGAGGAAAAAGATATGTTTTTTAGAGATTTTGATCTGAATTGGATTTTTTGCTACTTAGAGATAATAAAAAAGACTTATATAATGTATCAAATAAATTGGTTTGACTATTTAGAATGAGAAATATGTTGGGAAACAAAAATTTTGAAAAATCGAATAAAAAATAAAATTTATATTTTTTCACATTCGTAGAAACGTAAAATGTTTTTATCTTTGTTCAAAAATGGTTAAAAATTATTTCTGTTATTTAAAAGGTCATAGACGACCTGAATTATTCATACCGCCTTAGTACCTCTTAGTACCCTCTTAGTACCACTTAGTACCATTTTATATTTTAAGAGGAAAAAGATATGTTTTTTAGAGATTTGGATCTTAATTGGATTTTTTGCTAAATAGAGATAATAAAAAAGACTTATATAATGTATCAAAAAAATTGGTTTGACAATTTAGAACGAGTAATTTGTTTGAAAACAAAAATTTTAAATATCGAAAAACAAATAAATTTAATATTTTTTCACATTTGTAAAAACGTAAGATGTTTTTAACTTTGTTCCAAAATGTTTAAAAATTATTTCTGTTATTGAAAAGGTCATAGACGATCTGAATTATTCGTACCGCCTTAGTACCTCTTAGTACCCTCTTAATACCACTTAGTACCATTTTATATTTTAAGAGGAAAAAGATATGTTTTTTAGAGATTTTGATCTGAATTGGATTTTTTGCTACTTAGAGATAATAAAAAAGACTTATATAATGTATCAAATAAATTGGTTTGACTATTTAGAATGAGAAATATGTTGGGAAACAAAAATTTTGAAAAATCGAATAAAAAATAAAATTTATATTTTTTCACATTTGTAGAAACGTAAAATGTTTTTATCTTTGTTCAAAAATGTTTAAAAATTATTTCTGTTACTTAAAAGGTCATAGACGATCTGAATTATTCGTACCGCCTTAGTAACTCTTAGTACCCTCTTAATACCACTTAGTACCATTTTATATTTTAAGAGGAAAAAGATGTTTTTTAGAGATTTTGATCTTAATTGGATTTTTGCTACTTAGAGATAATAAAAAACATTTATAAAATGTATTAGAAAAATTGGTTTGACCATTTAGAACGTGTAATTTGTTTGAAAACAAAAATTTTGAAAAATCGAAATACAAATAAATTTAATATTTTTTCACATTTGTAGAAACGTAAAATCTTTTAATCTTGGTTAAAAAATGTTTAAAAATTATTTCTGTTACTTAAAAGGGCATAGACGATCTGAATTATTCGTACCGCCTTAGTACCTCTTAGGACCCTCTTAATACCACTTAGAACCATTTTATATTTTAAAAGGAAAAAGATATGTTTTTAAGAGATTTGGATCTTAATTGGATTTTTTGCTACTTAGAGATAATAAAAAACATTTATAAAATGTATTAGAAAAATTGGTTTGACCATTTAAAACGAGTAATTTGTTTGGAAACAAAAATTTTGAAAAATCGAAAAACAAATAAATTTAATATTTTTTCACATTTGTAGAAACCTAAAATGTTTTTATCTTTGTTCAAAAATGTTTTAAAATTATTTCTGTTATTGAAAAGGTCATAGACGATCTGAATTATTCGTACCGCCTTAGAACCTCTTAGTACCCTCTTAGTACCACTTTGTACCATTTTATATTTTAAGAGGAAAAAGATATGTTTTTTAGAGATTTGGATCCTTATTGGATTTTTTTCTACTTAGAGATAATAAAAAAGACTTATATAATGTATCAAAAAAATTGGTTTGACCATTTAGAACGAGTAATTTGTTTGAAAACAAAAAATTTAAAAAATCGAAAAACAAATAAATTTAATATTTTTTCACATTTGTAGAAACGTAAAATGTTTTTATCTTTGTTCAAAAATGTTTAAAAATTATTTCTGTTACTTAAAAGGGCATAGACGATCTGAATTATTCGTACCGCCTTAGTACCTCTTAGGACCCTCTTAATACCACTTAGTACCATTTTATATTTTAAAAGGAAAAAGATATGTTTTTTAGAGATTTGGATCTTAATTGGATTTTTTGCTACTTAGAGATAATAAAAAAGACTTATATACTGTATCAAAAAAATTGGTTTGACTATTTAGAATGAGAAATATGTTTGGAAACAAAAATTTTGAAAAATCGAAAAACAAATAAATTTAATATTTTTTTACATTTGTAGAAACGTAAAATGTTTTTATCTTTGTTCAAAAATGTTTAAAAATTATTTCTGTTATTTAAATGGTCATAGACGATTTGAATTATTCGTACCGCTTTAGTACCTCTTAGTACCCTCTTAATACCACTTAGTACCATTTTATATTTTAAGAGGAAAAAGATATGTTTTTTAGAGATTTGGATCATAATTGGATTTTTTGCTACTTAGAGATAATAAAAAACATTTATAAAATGTATTAGAAAAATTGGTTTGACCATTTAGAACGAGAAATATGTTGGGAAACAAAAATTTTGAAAAATCGAATAAAAAATAAAATTTATATTTCTTCACATTTGTAGAAACGTAAAATGTTTTTATCTTTGTTCAAAATGTTTAAAAATTATTTCTGTTATTGAAAAGGTCATAGACGATCTGAATTATTCGTACCGCCTTAGTACCTCTTAGTACCCTCTTAATACCACTTAGTACCATTTTATATTTTAAGAGGAAAAAGATATGTTTTTTAGAGATTTGGATCTTAATTGGATTTTTTGCTACTTAGAGATAATAAAAAAGACTTATATAATGTATCAAAAAAATTGGTTTGACTATTTAGAACGAGTAATTTGTTCGAAAACAAAAATTTTAAAAAATCGAAAAACAAATAAATTTAATATTTTTTCACATTTGTAGAAACGTAAAATGTTTTTATCTTTGTTCAAAAATGTTTAAAAATTATTTCTGTTACTTAAAAGGTCATAGACGACCTGAATTATTCGTACCGCCTTAATACCTCTTAGTACCCTCTTAGTACCACTTAGTACCATTTTATATTTTAAGAGGAAAAAGATATGTTTTTTAGAGATTTAGATCTTAATTGGATTTTTTGCTACTTAGAGATAATAAAAAAGACTTATATAATGTATCAAATATATTGGTTTGACTATCTAGAATGATAAATATGTTGGGAAACAAAAATTTTGAAAAATCGAATAAAAAATAAAATTAATATTTTTTTACATTTGTAGAAACGTAAAATGTTTTCATCTTTGTTTAAAAATGTTTAAAAATTATTTCTGTTACTTAAAAAGGCATAGACGATCTGAATTATTCGTACCGCCTTAGTTCCTCTTAGGACCCTCTTAATATCACTTAGTACCATTTTATATTTTAAGAGAAAAAATATATGTTTTTTAGAGATTTTGATCTTAATTGGATTTTTTGCTACTTAGAGATAATAAAAAAGACTTATATAATGTATCAAATAAATTGGTTTGACTATCTAGAATGATAAATATGTTGGGAAACAAAAATTTTGAAAAATCGAATAAAAAATAAAATTTATATTTTTTCACATTTGTAGAAACGTAAAATGTTTTTATCTTTGTTCAAAAATGTTTAAAAATTATTTCTGTTACTTAAAAGGTCATAGACGATCTGAATTATTCGTTCCGCCTTAGTACCTCTTAGTACCCTCTTAATACCACTTAGTTCCATTTTATATTTCAAAAGGAAAAAGATATGTTTTTTAGAGATTTGGATCTTAATTGGATTTTTTGCTACTTAGAGATAATAAAAAAGACTTATATAATGTATCAAATAAATTGGTTTGACTATTTAGAATGAGAAATATGTTGGGAAACAAAAATTTTGAAAAATCGAATAAAAAATAAAATTAATATTTTTTCACATTTGTAGAAACGTAAAATGTTTTTATCTTTGTTCAAAAATGTTTAAAAATTATTTCTGTTACTTAAAAGGTCATAGACGATCTGAATTATTCGTACCGCCTTAGTAACTCTTAGTACCCTCTTAATACCACTTAGTACCATTTTATATTCTAAGAGGAAAAAGATATGTTTTTTAGAGATTTTGATCTGAATTGGATTTTTTGCTACTTAGAGATAATAAAAAAGACTTATATAATGTATCAAATAAATTGGTTTGACTATTTAGAATGAGAAATATGTTGGGAAACAAAAATTTTGAAATTCGAATAAAAAATAAAATTAATATTTTTTCACATTTGTAGAAACGTAAAATGTTTTTATCTTTGTTTGAAAATGTTTAAAAATTATTTTTGTTACTTAAAAGGTCATAGACGACCTAAATTATTCGTACCGCCTTAATACCTCTTAGTACCCTCTTAGTACCACTTAGTACCATTTTATATTTTAAGAGGAAAAAGATATGTTTTTTAGAGATTTTGATCTGAATTGGATTTTTTGCTACTTAGAGATAATAAAAAAGACTTATATAATGTATCAAATAAATTGGTTTGACTATTTAGAATGAGAAATATGTTGGGAAACAAAAATTTTGAAAAATCGAATAAAAAATAAAATTTATATTTTTTCACATTTGTAGAAACGTAAAATGTTTTTATCTTTGTTAAAAAATGTTTAAAAATTATTTCTGGCACTTAAAAGGGCATAGACGATCTGAATTATTCGTACCGCCTTAGTACCTCTTAGGACCCTCTTAATACCACTTAGTACCATTTTATATTTTAAGAGAAAAAAGATATGTTTTTTAGAGATTTTAATCTTAATTGGATTTTTTGCTACTTAGAGATAATAAAAAAGACTTATATAATGTATCAAATAAATTGGTTTGACTATTTAGAATGAGAAATATGTTGGGAAACAAAAATTTTGAAAAATCGAATAAAAAATAACATTAATATTTTTTCACATTTGTAGAAACGTAAAATGTTTTTATCTTTGTTCAAAATGTTTAAAAATTATTTCTGTTACTTAAAAGGTCATAGACGATCTAAATTATTCGTACCGCCTTAGTAACTCTTAGTACCCTCTTAATACCACTTAGTACCATTTTATATTTTAAGAGAAAAAATATATGTTTTTTAGAGATTTTGATCTTAATTGGATTTTTTGCTACTTAGAGATAATAAAAAAGACTTATATAATGTATCAAATAAATTGGTTTGACTATCTAGAATGATAAATATGTTGGGAAACAAAAATTTTGAAAAATCGAATAAAAAATAAAATTTATATTTTTTCACATTTGTAGAAACGTAAAATGTTTTTATCTTTGTTCAAAAATGTTTAAAAATTATTTCTGTTACTTAAAAGGTCATAGACGATCTGAATTATTCGTACCGCCTTAGTACCTCTTAGGACCCTCTTAATACCACTTAGTACCATTTTATATTTTAAGAGAAAAAATATATGTTTTTTAGAGATTTTGATCTGAATTGGATTTTTTGCTACTTAGAGATAATAAAAAAGACTTATATAATGTATCAAATAAATTGGTTTGACTATTTAGAATGAGAAATATGTTTGGACACAAAAATTTTAAAAAATCGAATAAAAAATAAAATTAATATTTTTTCACATTTGTAGAAACGTAAAATGTTTTTATCTTTGTTCAAAAATGTTTAAAAATTATTTCTGTTACTTAAAAGGTCATAGACGACCTGAATTATTCGTACCGCCTTAATACCTCTTAGTACCCTCTTAGTACCACTTAGTACCATTTTATATTTTAAGAGGAAAAAGATATGTTTTTTAGAGATTTAGATCTTAATTGGATTTTTTGCTACTTAGAGATAATAAAAAAGACTTATATAATGTATCAAATATATTGGTTTGACTATCTAGAATGATAAATATGTTGGGAAACAAAAATTTTGAAAAATCGAATAAAAAATAAAATTAATATTTTTTTACATTTGTAGAAACGTAAAATGTTTTCATCTTTGTTTAAAAATGTTTAAAAATTATTTCTGTTACTTAAAAAGGCATAGACGATCTGAATTATTCGTACCGCCTTAGTTCCTCTTAGGACCCTCTTAATATCACTTAGTACCATTTTATATTTTAAAAGAAAAAATATATGTTTTTTAGAGATTTTGATCTTAATTGGATTTTTTGCTACTTAGAGATAATAAAAAAGACTTATATAATGTATCAAATAAATTGGTTTGACTATCTAGAATGATAAATATGTTGGGAAACAAAAATTTTGAAAAATCGAATAAAAAATAAAATTTATATTTTTTCACATTTGTAGAAACGTAAAATGTTTTTATCTTTGTTCAAAAATGTTTAAAAATTATTTCTGTTACTTAAAAGGTCATAGACGATCTGAATTATTCGTTCCGCCTTAGTACCTCTTAGTACCCTCTTAATACCACTTAGTTCCATTTTATATTTCAAAAGGAAAAAGATATGTTTTTTAGAGATTTGGATCTTAATTGGATTTTTTGCTACTTAGAGATAATAAAAAAGACTTATATAATGTATCAAATAAATTGGTTTGACTATTTAGAATGAGAAATATGTTGGGAAACAAAAATTTTGAAAAATCGAATAAAAAATAAAATTAATATTTTTTCACATTTGTAGAAACGTAAAATGTTTTTATCTTTGTTCAAAAATGTTTAAAAATTATTTCTTTTACTTAAAAGGTCATAGACGATCTGAATTCTTCGTACCGCCTTAGTACCTCTTAGGACCCTCTTAATACCACTTAGTACCATTTTATATTTTAAGAGAAAAAATATATGTTTTTTAGAGATTTTGATCTTAATTGGATTTTTTGCTACTTAGAGATAATAAAAAAGACTTATATAATGTATCAAATAAATTGGTTTGACTATCTAGAATGATAAATATGTTGGGAAACAAAAATTTTGAAAAATCGAATAAAAAATAAAATTTATATTTTTTCACATTTGTAGAAACGTAAAATGTTTTCATCTTTGTTTAAAAATGTTTAAAAATTATTTCTGTTACTTAAAAGGGCATAGACGATCTGAATTATTCGTACCGCCTTAGTAACTCTTAGTACCCTCTTAATACCACTTAGTACCATTTTATATTCTAAGAGGAAAAAGATATGTTTTTTAGAGATTTTGATCTGAATTGGATTTTTTGCTACTTAGAGATAATAAAAAAGACTTATATAATGTATCAAATAAATTGGTTTGACTATTTAGAATGAGAAATATGTTGGGAAACAAAAATTTTGAAATTCGAATAAAAAATAAAATTAATATTTTTTCACATTTGTAGAAACGTAAAATGTTTTTATCTTTGTTTGAAAATGTTTAAAAATTATTTTTGTTACTTAAAAGGTCATAGACGACCTGAATTATTCGTACCGCCTTAATACCTCTTAGTACCCTCTTAGTACCACTTAGTACCATTTTATATTTTAAGAGGAAAAAGATATGTTTTTTAGAGATTTTGATCTGAATTGGATTTTTTGCTACTTAGAGATAATAAAAAAGACTTATATAATGTATCAAATAAATTGGTTTGACTATTTAGAATGAGAAATATGTTGGGAAACAAAAATTTTGAAAAATCGAATAAAAAATAAAATTTATATTTTTTCACATTTGTAGAAACGTAAAATGTTTTTATCTTTGTTAAAAAATGTTTAAAAATTATTTCTGGCACTTAAAAGGGCATAGACGATCTGAATTATTCGTACCGCCTTAGTACCTCTTAGGACCCTCTTAATACCACTTAGTACCATTTTATATTTTAAGAGAAAAAATATATGTTTTTTAGAGATTTTGATCTTAATTGGATTTTTTGCTACTTAGAGATAATAAAAAAGACTTATATAATGTACCAAATAAATTGGTTTGACTATCTAGAATGATAAATATGTTGGGAAACAAAAATTTTGAAAAATCGAATAAAAAATACAATTTATATTTTTTCACATATGTAGAAACGTAAAATGTTTTTATCTTTGTTCAAAAATGTTTAAAACTTATTTCTGTTACTTAAAAGGTCATAGACGATCTGAATTATTCGTACCGCCTTAGTAACTCTTAGTACCCTCTTAATACCACTTAGTACCATTTTATATTCTAAGAGGAAAAAGATATGTTTTTTAGAGATTTTGATCTGAATTGGATTTTTTGCTACTTAGAGATAATAAAAAAGACTTATATAATGTATCAAATAAATTGGTTTGACTATTTAGAATGAGAAATATGTTGGGAAACAAAAATTTTGAAATTCGAATAAAAAATAAAATTAATATTTTTTCACATTTGTAGAAACGTAAAATGTTTTTATCTTTGTTTGAAAATGTTTAAAAATTATTTCTGTTACTTAAAAGGGCATAGACGATCTGAATTATTCGTACCGCCTTAGTACCTCTTAGTACCCTTTTAGTACCACTTTGTACCATTTTATATTTTAAGAGGAAAAAGATATGTTTTTTAGAGATTTGGATCCTAATTGGATTTTTTGCTACTTAGAGATAATAAAAAACATTTATAAAATGTATCAAAAAAATTAGTTTGACCATTTAGAACGAGTAATTTGTTTGAAAACAAAAATTTTAAAAAATCGAAAAACAAAAAAATTTAATATTTTTTCACATTTGTAGAAACGTAAAATGATTTTATCTTTGTTCAAAAATGTTTAAAAATTATTTCTGTTACTTAAAAGGGCATAGCCGATCTGAATTATTCGTACCGCCTTAGTACCTCTTAGGACCCTCTTAATACCACTTAGTACCATTTTATATTTTAAGAGGAAAAAGATATGTTTTTTAGAGATTTGGATCTTAATTCGATTTTTTGCTACTTAGAGATAATAAAAAACATTTATAAAATGTATTAGAAAAATTGGTTTGACCATTTAGAACGAGTAATTTGTTTGGAAACAAAAATTTTGAAAAATCGAAGAACAAATAAATTTAATATTTTTTCACATTTGTAGAAACGTAAAATGTTTTTATCTTTGTTCAAAAATGTTTAAAAATAATTTCTGTTACTTAAAAGGGCATAGACGATCTGAATTATTCGTACCGCCTTAGTACCTCTTAGGACCCTCTTAATACCACTTAGTACCATTTTATATTTTAAAAGGAAAAAGATATGTTTTTTAGAGATTTGGATCCTAATTGGATTTTTTGCTACTTAGAGATAATAAAAAACATTTATAAAATGTATCAAAAAAATTGGTTTGACCATTTAGAACGAGTAATTTGTTTGAAAACAAAAATTTTAAAAAATCGAAAAACAAATAAATTTAATATTTTTTCACATTTGTAAAAACGTAAAATGTTTTTATCTTTGTTCAAAAATGTTTAAAAATTATTTCTGTTATTGAAAAGGTCATAGACGATCTGAATTATTCGTACCGCCTTAGTACCTCTTAGTACCCTCCTAATACCACTTAGTACCATTTTATATTTTAAGAGGAAAAAGATATGTTTTTTAGAGATTTTGATCTGAATTGGATTTTTTGCTACTTAGAGATAATAAAAAAGACTTATATAATGTATCAAATAAATTGGTTTGACTATTTAGAATGAGAAATATGTTGGGAAACAAAAATTTTGAAAAATCGAATAAAAAATAAAATTTATATTTTTTCACATTTGTAGAAACGTAAAATGTTTTTATCTTTGTTCAAAAATGTTTAAAAATTATTTCTGTTTCTTAAAAGGTCATAGACGACCTGAATTATTCGTACCGCCTTAGTACCTCTTAGTACCCTTTTAGTACCACTTAGTACCATTTTATATTTTAAGATGAAAAAGATATGTTTTTTAGAGATTTGGATCTTAATTGGATTTTTTGCTACTTAGAGATAATGAAAAAGACTTATATAATGTATCACAAAAATTGGTTTGACCATTTAGAACGAGTAATTTGTTTGAAAACAAAAATTTTAAAAAATCGAAAAACAAAAAAATTTAATATTTTTTCACATTTGTAGAAACGTAAAATGTTTTTATCTTTGTTCAAAAATGTTTAAAAATTATTTCTGTTACTTAAAAGGTCATAGACGATCTGAATTATTCGTACCGCCTTAGTAACTCTTAGTACCCTCTTAATACCACTTAGTACCATTTTATATTTTAAGAGGAAAAAGATATGTTTTTTAGAGATTTTGATCTTAATTGGATTTTTTGCTACTTAGAGATAATAAAAAACATTTATAAAATGTATTAGAAAAATTGGTTTGACCATTTAAAACGAGTAATTTGTTTGGAAACAAAAATTTTGAAAAATCGAAAAACAAATAAATTTAATATTTTTTCACATTTGTAGAAACGTTAAATGTTTTTATCTTTGTTCAAAAATGTTTAAAAATTATTTCTGTTATTGAAAAGGTCATAGACGATCTGAATTATTCCTACCGCCTTAGTACCTCTTAGTACCCTCCTAATACCACTTAGTACCATTTTATATTTTAAAAGGAAAAAGATATGTTTTTTAGAGATTTGGATCCTAATTGGATTTTTTGCTACTTAAAGATAATAAAAAACATTTATAAAATGTATTAGAAAAATTGGTTTGACCATTTAAAACGAGTAATTTGTTTGGAAACAAAAATTTTGAAAAATCGAAAAACAAATAAATTTAATATTTTTTCACATTTGTAGAAACGTAAAATGTTGTTATCTTTGTTCAAAAATGTTTAAAAACTATTTCTGTTACTGAAAAGGTCATAGACGATCTGAATTATTCGTACCGCCTTAGTACCTCTTAGTACGCTCTTAATATCACTTAGTACCATTTTATATTTTAAGAGGAAAAAGATATGTTTTTTAGAGATTTTGATCTGAATTGGATTCTTTGCTACTTAGAGATAATAAAAAAGACTTATATAATGTATCAAATAAATTGGTTTGACTATTTAGAATAAGAAATATGGTGGGAAACAACAATTTTGAAAAATCGAATAAAAAATAAAATTTATATTTTTTCGCATTTGTAGATACGTAAAATGTTTTTATCTTTTTTCAAAATGTTTAAAAATTATTTTTGTTACTTAAAAGGTCATAGACGACCTGAATTATTCGTACCGCCTTAATACCTCTTAGTACCCTCTTAGTACCACTTAGTACCATTTTATATTTTAAGAGGAAAAAGATATGTTTTTTAGAGATTTTGATCTGAATTGGATTTTTTGCTACTTAGAGATAATAAAAAAGACTTATATAATGTATCAAATAAATTGGTTTGACTATTTAGAATGAGAAATATGTTGGGAAACAAAAATTTTGAAAAATCGAATAAAAAATAAAATTTATATTTTTTCACATTTGTAGAAACGTAAAATGTTTTTATCTTTGTTCAAAAATGTTTAAAAATTATTTCTGTTACTTAAAAGGGCATAGACGATCTGAATTATTCGTACCGCCTTAGTACCTCTTAGGACCCTCTTAATACCACTTAGTACCATTTTATATTTTAAAAGGAAAAAGATATGTTTTTTAGAGATTTGGATCCTAATTGGATTTTTTGCTACTTAGAGATAATAAAAAACATTTATAAAATGTATCAAAAAAATTGGTTTGACCATTTAGAACGAGTAATTTGTTTGAAAACAAAAATTTTAAAAAATCGAAAAACAAATAAATTTAATATTTTTTCACATTTGTAAAAACGTAAAATGTTTTTATCTTTGTTCAAAATTGTTTAAAAATTATTTCTGTTATTGAAAAGGTCATAGACGATCTGAATTATTCGTACCGCCTTAGTACCTCTTAGTACCCTCCTAATACCACTTAGTACCATTTTATATTTTAAGAGGAAAAAGATATGTTTTTTAGAGATTTTGATCTGAATTGGATTTTTTGCTACTTAGAGATAATAAAAAAGACTTATATAATGTATCAAATAAATTGGTTTGACTATTTAGAATGAGAAATATGTTGGGAAACAAAAATTTTGAAAAATCGAATAAAAAATAAAATTTATATTTGTTCACATTTGTAGAAACGTAAAATGTTTTTATCTTTGTTCAAAAATGTTTAAAAATTATTTCTGTTTCTTAAAAGGTCATAGACGACCTGAATTATTCGTACCGCCTTAGTACCTCTTAGTACCCTTTTAGTACCACTTAGTACCATTTTATATTTTAAGATGAAAAAGATATGTTTTTTAGAGATTTGGATCTTAATTGGATTTTTTGCTACTTAGAGATAATGAAAAAGACTTATATAATGTATCACAAAAATTGGTTTGACCATTTAGAACGAGTAATTTGTTTGAAAACAAAAATTTTAAAAAATCGAAAAACAAAAAAATTTAATATTTTTTCACATTTGTAGAAACGTAAAATGTTTTTATCTTTGTTCAAAAATGTTTAAAAATTATTTCTGTTACTTAAAAGGTCATAGACGATCTGAATTATTCGTACCGCCTTAGTAACTCTTAGTACCCTCTTAATACCACTTAGTACCATTTTATATTTTAAGAGGAAAAAGATATGTTTTTTAGAGATTTTGATCTTAATTGGATTTTTTGCTACTTAGAGATAATAAAAAACATTTATAAAATGTATTAGAAAAATTGGTTTGACCATTTAAAACGAGTAATTTGTTTGGAAACAAAAATTTTGAAAAATCGAAAAACAAATAAATTTAATATTTTTTCACATTTGTAGAAACGTTAAATGTTTTTATCTTTTTTCAAAATGTTTAAAAATTATTTTTGTTACTTAAAAGGTCATAGACGACCTGAATTATTCGTACCGCCTTAATACCTCTTAGTACCCTCTTAGTACCACTTAGTACCATTTTATATTTTAAGAGGAAAAAGATATGTTTTTTAGAGATTTTGATCTGAATTGGATTTTTTGCTACTTAGAGATAATAAAAAAGACTTATATAATGTATTAAATAAATTGGTTTGACTATTTAGAATGAGAAATATGTTGGGAAACAAAAATTTTGAAAAATCGAATAAAAAATAAAATTTATATTTTTTCACATTTGTAGAGACGTAAAATGTTTTTATCTTTGTTCAAAAATGTTTAAAAATTATTTCTGTTACTTAAAAGGTCATAGACGACCTGAATTATTCGTACCGCCTTAGTACCTCTTAGTACCCTCTTAGTACCACTTAGTACCATTTTATATTTTAAGAGGAAAAAGATATGTTTTTTAGAGATTTTGATCTTAATTGGATTTTTTGCTACTTAGAGATAATAAAAAAGACTTATATAATGTATCAAAAAAATTAGTTTGACCATTTGGAATGAGAAATATGTTTGGAAACAAAAATTTTGAAAAATCGAATAAAAAATAAAATTAAAATTTTTTCACATTTGTAGAAACGTAAAATGTTTTTATCTTTGTTCAAAAATGTTTAAAAATTATTTCTGTTACTTAAAAGGTTATAGACGATCTGAATTATTCGTACCGCCTTAGTACCTATAAGGACCCTCTTAATACCACTTAGTACCATTTTATATTTTAAGAGGAAAAAGATATGTTTTTTAGAGATTTTGATCTTAATTGGATTTTTTGCTACTTAGAGATAATAAAAAAGACTTATATAATGTATCAAAAAAATTGGTTTGACCATTTAGAACGAGTAATTTGTTTGAAGACAGAAATTTTAAAAAATCGAAAAACAAATAAATTTAATATTTTTTCACATTTGTAGAAACGTAAAATGTTTTAATCTTTGTTCAAAAATGTTTAAAAATTATTTCTGTTACTTAAAAGGTCATAGACGATCTGAATTATTCGTACCGCCTTAGTAACTCTTGGTACCTTCTTAATACCACTTAGTACCATTTTATATTTTAAGAGGAAATAGATATGTTTTTAAGAGATTTGGATCTTAATTGGATTTTTTGCTACTTAGAGATAATAAAAAACATTTATAAAATGTATTAGAAAAATTGGTTTGACCATTTAAAACGAGTAATTTGTTTAGAACAAAAATTTTGAAAAATCGAAAAACAAATAAATTTAATATTTTTTCACATTTGTAGAAACGTAAAATGTTTTTATCTTTGTTCAAAAATGTTTAAAAACTATTTCTGTTACTGAAAAGGTCATAGACGATCTGAATTATTCGTACCGCCTTAGTACCTCTTAGTACCCTCTTAATATCACTTAGTACCATTTTATATTTTAAGAGGAAAAAGATATGTTTTTTAGAGATTTTGATCTGAATTGGATTTTTTGCTACTTAGAGATAATAAAAAAGACTTATATAATGTATCAAAAAAATTGGTTTGACCATTTAGAACGAGTAATTTGTTTGAAAACAGAAATTTTAAAAAATCGAAAAACAAATAAATTTAATATTTTTTCACATTTGTAGAAACGTAAAATGTTTTAATCTTTGTTCAAAAATGTTTAAAAATTATTTCTGTTACTTAAAAGGTCATAGACGATCTGAATTATTCGTACCGCCTTAGTAACTCTTGGTACCCTCTTAATACCACTTAGTACCATTTTATATTTTAAGAGGAAATAGATATGTTTTTAAGAGAATTGGATCTTAATTGGATTTTTTGCTACTTAGAGATAATAAAAAACATTTATAAAATGTATTAGAAAAATTGGTTTGACCATTTAAAACGAGTAATTTGTTTAGAACAAAAATTTTGAAAAATCGAAAAACAAATAAATTTAATATTTTTTCACATTTGTAGAAACGTAAAATGTTTTTATCTTTGTTCAAAAATGTTTAAAAACTATTTCTGTTACTGAAAAGGTCATAGACGATCTGAATTATTCGTACCGCCTTAGTACCTCTTAGTACCCTCTTAATATCACTTAGTACCATTTTATATTTTAAGAGGAAAAAGATATGTTTTTTAGAGATTTTGATCTGAATTGGATTTTTTGCTACTTAGAGATAATAAAAAAGACTTATATAATGTATCAAATAAATTGGTTTGACTATTTAGAATAAGAAATATGTTGGGAAACAACAATTTTGAAAAATCGAATAAAAAATAAAATTTATATTTTTTCGCATTTGTAGAAACGTAAAATGTTTTTATCTTTGTTCAAAAATGTTTAAAAATTATTTTTGTTACTTAAAAGGTCATAGACGACCTGAATTATTCGTACCGCCTTAATACCTCTTAGTACTCTCTTAGTACCACTTAGTACCATTTTATATTTTAAGAGGAAAAAGATATGTTTTTTAGAGATTTTGATCTGAATTGGATTTTTTGCTACTTAGAGATAATAAAAAAGATTTATATAATGTATCAAATAAATTGGTTTGACTATTTAGAATGAGAAATATGTTGGGAAACAAAAATTTTGAAAAATCGAATAAAAAATAAAATTTATATTTTTTCACATTTGTAGAAACGTAAAATGTTTTTATATTTGTTCAAAAATGTTTAAAAATTATTTCTGTTACTTAAAAGGTCATAGACGACCTGAATTATTCGTACCGCCTTAGTACCTCTTAGTACCCTCTTAGTACCACTTAGTACCATTTTATATTTTAAGAGGAAAAAGATATGTTTTTTAGAGATTTTGATCTTAATTGGATTTTTTGCTACTTAGAGATAATAAAAAAGACTTATATAATGTATCAAAAAAATTAGTTTGACCATTTGGAATGAGAAATATGTTTGGAAACAAAAATTTTGAAAAATCGAATAAAAAATAAAATTAAAATTTTTTCACATTTGTAGAAACGTAAAATGTTTTTATCTTTGTTCAAAAATGTTTAAAAATTATTTCTGTTACTTAAAAGGTTATAGACGATCTGAATTATTCGTACCGCCTTAGTACCTCTAAGGACCCTCTTAATACCACTTAGTACCATTTTATATTTTAAGAGAAAAAATATATGTTTTTTTGGAGATTTTGATCTTAATTGGATTTTTTGCTACTTAGAGATAATAAAAAAGACTTATATAATGTATCAAATAAATTGGTTTGACTATCTAGAATGATAAATATGTTGGGAAACAAAAATTTTGAAAAATCGAATAAAAAATAAAATTAATATTTTTTTACATTTGTAGAAACGTAAAATGTTTTTATCTTTGTTTAAAAATGTTTAAAAATTATTTCTGTTACTTAAAAGGTCATAGACGACCTGAATTATTCGTACCGCCTTAATACCTCTTAGTACCCTCTTAGTACCACTTAGTACCATTTTATATTTTAAGAGGAAAAAGATATGGTTTTTAGAGATTTAGATCTTAATTGGATTTTTTGCTACTTAGAGATAATAAAAAAGACTTATATAATGTATCAAATAAATTGGTTTGACTATCTAGAATGATAAATATGTTGGGAAACAAAAATTTTGAAAAATCGAATAAAAAATAAAATTAATATTTTTTTACATTTGTAGAAACGTAAAATGTTTTTACCTTTGTTTAAAAATGTTTAAAAATTATTTCTGTTACTTAAAAGGGCATAGACGATCTGAATTATTCGTACCGCCTTAGTACCTCTTAGGACCCTCTTAATACCACTTAGTACCATTTTATATTTTAAGAGAAAAAATATATGTTTTTTAGAGATTTTGATCTTAATTGGATTTTTTGCTACTTAGAGATAATAAAAAAGACTTATATAATGTATCAAATAAATTGGTTGGACTATCTAGAATGATAAATATGTTGGGAAACAAAAATTTTGAAAAATCGAATAAAAAATAAAATTTATATTTTTTCACATTTGTAGAAACGTAAAATGTTTTTATCTTTGTTCAAAAATGTTTAAAAATTATTTCTGTTACTTAAAAGGTCATAGACGATCTGAATTATTCGTACCGCCTTAGTACCTCTTAGGACCCTCTTAATACCACTTAGTACCATTTTATATTTTAAGAGAAAAAATATATGTTTTTTAGAGATTTTGATCTGAATTGGATTTTTTGCTACTTAGAGATAATAAAAAAGACTTATATAATGTATCAAATAAATTGGTTTGACTATTTAGAATGAGAAATATGTTTGGACACAAAAATTTTGAAAAATCGAATAAAAAATAAAATTAATATTTTTTCACATTTGTAGAAACGTAAAATGTTTTTATCTTTGTTCAAAAATGTTTAAAAATTATTTCTGTTACTTAAAAGGTCATAGACGACCTGAATTATTCGTACCGCCTTAATACCTCTTAGTACCCTCTTAGTACCACTTAGTACCATTTTATATTTTAAGAGGAAAAAGATATGTTTTTTAGAGATTTAGATCTTAATTGGATTTTTTGCTACTTAGAGATAATAAAAAAGACTTATATAATGTATCAAATATATTGGTTTGACTATCTAGAATGATAAATATGTTGGGAAACAAAAATTTTGAAAAATCGAATAAAAAATAAAATTAATATTTTTTTACATTTGTAGAAACGTAAAATGTTTTCATCTTTGTTTAAAAATGTTTAAAAATTATTTCTGTTACTTAAAAAGGCATAGACGATCTGAATTATTCGTACCGCCTTAGTTCCTCTTAGGACCCTCTTAATATCACTTAGTACCATTTTATATTTTAAGAGAAAAAATATATGTTTTTTAGAGATTTTGATCTTAATTGGATTTTTTGCTACTTAGAGATAATAAAAAAGACTTATATAATGTATCAAATAAATTGGTTTGACTATCTAGAATGATAAATATGTTGGGAAACAAAAATTTTGAAAAATCGAATAAAAAATAAAATTTATATTTTTTCACATTTGTAGAAACGTAAAATGTTTTTATCTTTGTTCAAAAATGTTTAAAAATTATTTCTGTTACTTAAAAGGTCATAGACGATCTGAATTATTCGTTTCGCCTTAGTACCTCTTAGTACCCTCTTAATACCACTTAGTTCCATTTTATATTTTAAGAGGAAAAAGATATGGTTTTTAGAGATTTAGATCTTAATTGGATTTTTTGCTACTTAGAGATAATAAAAAAGACTTATATAATGTATCAAATAAATTGGTTTGACTATCTAGAATGATAAATATGTTGGGAAACAAAAATTTTGAAAAATCGAATAAAAAATAAAATTAATATTTTTTTACATTTGTAGAAACGTAAAATGTTTTTATCTTTGTTTAAAAATGTTTAAAAATTATTTCTGTTACTTAAAAGGTCATAGACGACCTGAATTATTCGTACCGCCTTAATACCTCTTAGTACCCTCTTAGTACCACTTAGTACCATTTTATATTTTAAGAGGAAAAAGATATGGTTTTTAGAGATTTAGATCTTAATTGGATTTTTTGCTACTTAGAGATAATAAAAAAGACTTATATAATGTATCAAATAAATTGGTTTGACTATCTAGAATGATAAATATGTTGGGAAACAAAAATTTTGAAAAATCGAATAAAAAATAAAATTAATATTTTTTTACATTTGTAGAAACGTAAAATGTTTTTATCTTTGTTTAAAAATGTTTAAAAATTATTTCTGTTACTTAAAAGGGCATAGACGATCTGAATTATTCGTACCGCCTTAGTACCTCTTAGGACCCTCTTAATACCACTTAGTACCATTTTATATTTTAAGAGAAAAAATATATGTTTTTTAGAGATTTTGATCTTAATTGGATTTTTTGCTACTTAGAGATAATAAAAAAGACTTATATAATGTATCAAATAAATTGGTTGGACTATCTAGAATGATAAATATGTTGGGAAACAAAAATTTTGAAAAATCGAATAAAAAATAAAATTTATATTTTTTCACATTTGTAGAAACGTAAAATGTTTTTATCTTTGTTCAAAAATGTTTAAAAATTATTTCTGTTACTTAAAAGGTCATAGACGATCTGAATTATTCGTACCGCCTTAGTACCTCTTAGGACCCTCTTAATACCACTTAGTACCATTTTATATTTTAAGAGAAAAAATATATGTTTTTTAGAGATTTTGATCTGAATTGGATTTTTTGCTACTTAGAGATAATAAAAAAGACTTATATAATGTATCAAATAAATTGGTTTGACTATTTAGAATGAGAAATATGTTTGGACACAAAAATTTTGAAAAATCGAATAAAAAATAAAATTAATATTTTTTCACATTTGTAGAAACGTAAAATGTTTTTATCTTTGTTTAAAAATGTTTAAAAATTATTTCTGTTACTTAAAAGGTCATAGACGACCTGAATTATTCGTACCGCCTTAATACCTCTTAGTACCCTCTTAGTACCACTTAGTAACATTTTATATTTTAAGAGGAAAAAGATATGTTTTTTAGAGATTTAGATCTTAATTGGATTTTTTGCTACTTAGAGATAATAAAAAAGACTTATATAATGTATCAAATATATTGGTTTGACTATCTAGAATGATAAATATGTTGGGAAACAAAAATTTTGAAAAATCGAATAAAAAATAAAATTAATATTTTTTTACATTTGTAGAAACGTAAAATGTTTTCATCTTTGTTTAAAAATGTTTAAAAATTATTTCTGTTACTTAAAAAGGCATAGACGATCTGAATTATTCGTACCGCCTTAGTTCCTCTTAGGACCCTCTTAATATCACTTAGTACCATTTTATATTTTAAGAGAAAAAATATATGTTTTTTAGAGATTTTGATCTGAATTGGATTTTTTGCTACTTAGAGATAATAAAAAAGACTTATATAATGTATCAAATAAATTGGTTTGACTATCTAGAATGATAAATATGTTGGGAAACAAAAATTTTGAAAAATCGAATAAAAAATAAAATTTATATTTTTTCACATTTGTAGAAACGTAAAATGTTTTTATCTTTGTTCAAAAATGTTTAAAAATTATTTCTGTTACTTAAAAGGTCATAGACGATCTGAATTATTCGTTCCGCCTTAGTACCTCTTAGTACCCTCTTAATACCACTTAGTTCCATTTTATATTTCAAAAGGAAAAAGATATGTTTTTTAGAGATTTGGATCTGAATTGGATTTTTTGCTACTTAGAGATAATAAAAAAGACTTATATAATGTATCAAATAAATTGGTTTGACTATTTAGAATGAGAAATATGTTGGGAAACAAAAATTTTGAAAAATCGAATAAAAAATAAAATTAATATTTTTTCACATTTGTAGAAACGTAAAATGTTTTTATCTTTGTTCAAAAATGTTTAAAAATTATTTCTTTTACTTAAAAGGTCATAGACGATCTGAATTCTTCGTACCGCCTTAGTACCTCTTAGGACCCTCTTAATACCACTTAGTACCATTTTATATTTTAAGAGAAAAAATATATGTTTTTTAGAGATTTTGATCTTAATTGGATTTTTTGCTACTTAGAGATAATAAAAAAGACTTATATAATGTATCAAATAAATTGGTTTGACTATCTAGAATGATAAATATGTTGGGAAACAAAAATTTTGAAAAATCGAATAAAAAATAAAATTTATATTTTTTCACATTTGTAGAAACGTAAAATGTTTTCATTTTTGTTTAAAAATGTTTAAAAATTATTTCTGTTACTTAAAAGGGCATAGACGATCTGAATTATTCGTACCGCCTTAGTAACTCTTAGTACCCTCTTAATACCACTTAGTACCATTTTATATTCTAAGAGGAAAAAGATATGTTTTTTAGAGATTTTGATCTGAATTGGATTTTTTGCTACTTAGAGATAATAAAAAAGACTTATATAATGTATCAAATAAATTGGTTTGACTATTTAGAATGAGAAATATGTTGGGAAACAAAAATTTTGAAATTCGAATAAAAAATAAAATTAATATTTTTTCACATTTGTAGAAACGTAAAATGTTTTTATCTTTGTTTGAAAATGTTTAAAAATTATTTTTGTTACTTCAAAGGTCATAGACGACCTGAATTATTCGTACCGCCTTAGTACCTCTTAGGACCCTCTTAATACCACTTAGTACCATTTTATATTTTAAGAGAAAAAATATATGTTTTTTAGAGATTTTGATCTTAATTGGATTTTTTGCTACTTAGAGATAATAAAAAAGACTTATATAATGTACCAAATAAATTGGTTTGACTATCTAGAATGATTAATATGTTGGGAAACAAAAATTTTGAAAAATCGAATAAAAAATACAATTTATATTTTTTCACATATGTAGAAACGTAAAATGTTTTTATCTTTATTCAAAAATGTTTAAAACTTATTTCTGTTACTTAAAAGGTCATAGACGATCTGAATTATTCGTACCGCCTTAGTAACTCTTAGTACCCTCTTAATACCACTTAGTACCATTTTATATTCTAAGAGGAAAAAGATATGTTTTTTAGAGATTTTGATCTGAATTGGATTTTTTGCTACTTAGAGATAATAAAAAAGACTTATATAATGTATCAAATAAATTGGTTTGACTATTTAGAATGAGAAATATGTTGGGAAACAAAAATTTTGAAATTCGAATAAAAAATAAAATTAATATTTTTTCACATTTGTAGAAACGTAAAATGTTTTTATCTTTGTTTGAAAATGTTTAAAAATTATTTCTGTTACTTAAAAGGGCATAGACGATCTGAATTATTCGTACCGCCTTAGTACCTCTTAGTACCCTTTTAGTACCACTTTGTACCATTTTATATTTTAAGAGGAAAAAGATATGTTTTTTAGAGATTTGGATCCTAATTGGATTTTTTGCTACTTAGAGATAATAAAAAACATTTATAAAATGTATCAAAAAAATTGGTTTGACCATTTAGAACGAGTAATTTGTTTGAAAACAAAAATTTTAAAAAATCGAAAAACAAAAAAATTTAATATTTTTTCACATTTGTAGAAACGTAAAATGATTTTATCTTTGTTCAAAAATGTTTAAAAATTATTTCTGTTACTTAAAAGGGCATAGCCGATCTGAATTATTCGTACCGCCTTAGTACCTCTTAGGACCCTCTTAATACCACTTAGTACCATTTTATATTTTAAGAGGAAAAAGATATGTTTTTTAGAGATTTGGATCTTAATTCGATTTTTTGCTACTTAGAGATAATAAAAAACATTTATAAAATGTATTAGAAAAATTGGTTTGACCATTTAGAACGAGTAATTTGTTTGGAAACAAAAATTTTGAAAAATCGAAGAACAAATAAATTTAATATTTTTTCACATTTGTAGAAACGTAAAATGTTTATATCTTTGTTCAAAAATGTTTAAAAATAATTTCTGTTACTTAAAAGGGCATAGACGATCTGAATTATTCGTACCGCCTTAGTACCTCTTAGGACCCTTTTAATACCACTTAGTACCATTTTATATTTTAAAAGGAAAAAGATATGTTTTTTAGAGATTTGGATCCTAATTGGATTTTTTGCTACTTAGAGATAATAAAAAACATTTATAAAATGTATCAAAAAAATTGGTTTGACCATTTAGAACGAGTAATTTGTTTGAAAACAAAAATTTTAAAAAATCGAAAAACAAATAAATTTAATATTTTTTCACATTTGTAAAAACGTAAAATGTTTTTATCTTTGTTCAAAAATGTTTAAAAATTATTTCTGTTATTGAAAAGGTCATAGACGATCTGAATTATTCGTACCGCCTTAGTACCTCTTAGTACCCTCCTAATACCACTTAGTACCATTTTATATTTTAAGAGGAAAAAGATATGTTTTTTAGAGATTTTGATCTGAATTGGATTTTTTGCTACTTAGAGATAATAAAAAAGACTTATATAATGTATCAAATAAATTGGTTTGACTATTTAGAATGAGAAATATGTTGGGAAACAAAAATTTTGAAAAATCGAATAAAAAATAAAATTTATATTTTTTCACATTTGTAGAAACGTAAAATGTTTTTATTTTTGTTCAAAAATGTTTAAAAATTATTTCTGTTACTTAAAAGGTCATAGACGACCTGAATTATTCGTACCGCCTTAGTACCTCTTAGTACCCTTTTAGTACCACTTAGTACCATTTTATATTTTAAGAGGAAAAAGATATGTTTTTTAGAGATTTGGATCTTAATTGGATTTTTTGCTACTTAGAGATAATAAAAAAGACTTATATAATGTATCACAAAAATTGGTTTGACCATTTAGAACGAGTAATTTGTTTGAAAACAAAAATTTTAAAAAATCGAAAAACAAAAAAATTTAATATTTTTTCACATTTGTAGAAACGTAAAATGTTTTTATCTTTGTTCAAAAATGTTTAAAAATTATTTCTGTTACTTAAAAGGTCATAGACGATCTGAATTATTCGTACCGCCTTAGTAACTCTTAGTACCCTCTTAATACCACTTAGTACCATTTTATATTTTAAGAGGAAAAAGATATGTTTTTTAGAGATTTTGATCTTAATTGGATTTTTTGCTACTTAGAGATAATAAAAAACATTTATAAAATGTATTAGAAAAATTGGTTTGACCATTTAAAACGAGTAATTTGTTTGGAAACAAAAATTTTGAAAAATCGAAAAACAAATAAATTTAATATTTTTTCACATTTGTAGAAACGTTAAATGTTTTTATCTTTGTTCAAAAATGTTTAAAAATTATTTCTGTTATTGAAAAGGTCATAGACGATCTGAATTATTCCTACCGCCTTAGTACCTCTTAGTACCCTCCTAATACCACTTAGTACCATTTTATATTTTAAAAGGAAAAAGATATGTTTTTTAGAGATTTGGATCCTAATTGGATTTTTTGCTACTTAAAGATAATAAAAAACATTTATAAAATGTATTAGAAAAATTGGTTTGACCATTTAAAACGAGTAATTTGTTTGGAAACAAAAATTTTGAAAAATCGAAAAACAAATAAATTTAATATTTTTTCACATTTGTAGAAACGTAAAATGTTGTTATCTTTGTTCAAAAATGTTTAAAAACTATTTCTGTTACTGAAAAGGTCATAGACGATCTGAATTATTCGTACCGCCTTAGTACCTCTTAGTACCCTCTTAATATCACTTAGTACCATTTTATATTTTAAGAGGAAAAAGATATGTTTTTTAGAGATTTTGATCTGAATTGGATTCTTTGCTACTTAGAGATAATAAAAAAGACTTATATAATGTATCAAATAAATTGGTTTGACTATTTAGAATAAGAAATATGGTGGGAAACAACAATTTTGAAAAATCGAATAAAAAATAAAATTTATATTTTTTCGCATTTGTAGAAACGTAAAATGTTTTTATCTTTTTTCAAAATGTTTAAAAATTATTTTTGTTACTTAAAAGGTCATAGACGACCTGAATTATTCGTACCGCCTTAATACCTCTTAGTACCCTCTTAGTACCACTTAGTACCATTTTATATTTTAAGAGGAAAAAGATATGTTTTTTAGAGATTTTGATCTGAATTGGATTTTTTGCTACTTAGAGATAATAAAAAAGACTTATATAATGTATCAAATAAATTGGTTTGACTATTTAGAATGAGAAATATGTTGGGAAACAAAAATTTTGAAAAATCGAATAAAAAATAAAATTTATATTTTTTCACATTTGTAGAAACGTAAAATGTTTTTATCTTTGTTCAAAAATGTTTAAAAATTATTTCTGTTACTTAAAAGGGCATAGACGATCTGAATTATTCGTACCGCCTTAGTACCTCTTAGGACCCTCTTAATACCACTTAGTACCATTTTATATTTTAAAAGGAAAAAGATATGTTTTTTAGAGATTTGGATCCTAATTGGATTTTTTGCTACTTAGAGATAATAAAAAACATTTATAAAATGTATCAAAAAAATTGGTTTGACCATTTAGAACGAGTAATTTGTTTGAAAACAAAAATTTTAAAAAATCGAAAAACAAATAAATTTAATATTTTTTCACATTTGTAAAAACGTAAAATGTTTTTATCTTTGTTCAAAATTGTTTAAAAATTATTTCTGTTATTGAAAAGGTCATAGACGATCTGAATTATTCGTACCGCCTTAGTACCTCTTAGTACCCTCCTAATACCACTTAGTACCATTTTATATTTTAAGAGGAAAAAGATATGTTTTTTAGAGATTTTGATCTGAATTGGATTTTTTGCTACTTAGAGATAATAAAAAAGACTTATATAATGTATCAAATAAATTGGTTTGACTATTTAGAATGAGAAATATGTTGGGAAACAAAAATTTTGAAAAATCGAATAAAAAATAAAATTTATATTTTTTCACATTTGTAGAAACGTAAAATGTTTTTATCTTTGTTCAAAAATGTTTAAAAATTATTTCTGTTTCTTAAAAGGTCATAGACGACCTGAATTATTCGTACCGCCTTAGTACCTCTTAGTACCCTTTTAGTACCACTTAGTACCATTTTATATTTTAAGAGGAAAAAGATATGTTTTTTAGAGATTTGGATCTTAATTGGATTTTTTGCTACTTAGAGATAATAAAAAAGACTTATATAATGTATCACAAAAATTGGTTTGACCATTTAGAACGAGTAATTTGTTTGAAAACAAAAATTTTAAAAAATCGAAAAACAAAAAAATTTAATATTTTTTCACATTTGTAGAAACGTAAAATGTTTTTATCTTTGTTCAAAAATGTTTAAAAATTATTTCTGTTACTTAAAAGGTCATAGACGATCTGAATTATTCGTACCGCCTTAGTAACTCTTAGTACCCTCTTAATACCACTTAGTACCATTTTATATTTTAAGAGGAAAAAGATATGTTTTTTAGAGATTTTGATCTTAATTGGATTTTTTGCTACTTAGAGATAATAAAAAACATTTATAAAATGTATTAGAAAAATTGGTTTGACCATTTAAAACGAGTAATTTGTTTGGAAACAAAAATTTTGAAAAATCGAAAAACAAATAAATTTAATATTTTTTCACATTTGTAGAAACGTTAAATGTTTTTATCTTTGTTCAAGAATGTTTAAAAATTATTTCTGTTATTGAAAAGGTCATAGACGATCTGAATTATTCCTACCGCCTTAGTACCTCTTAGTACCCTCCAGTAGTAAGGGCCCATTATGGCCAGACATTCGTGACGTCACAGAGTGACGTCACTGGCGCCAGAGTGAGAGAGAAAGAGATAGTGGGGGTAAAGGGAGTGAGAGAGACAGAGGGGAGGTGCGGGGGAAGGGGCGGGTATTTTATAGCCAGACATTCGTGACGTCACAGGGTGGGGGGTAAGGGGAGGGGATAGTGGAATTATGGGATGATTTTTGTGACGTCACAGGTTGTAGTGTGTAAGAGTGGGAGAGAGAGATGGGGGTTAGTGTGAAAAGAGAGATGGCGATAGTTATAGCCAGACATTTGTGACGTCACAGGTTGTGGTGATCGAGGGTGAGGGGTAAGGGGTGGGATGGTGAAATTATAGGAAAAGTTTCGTGACGTCACAGGTGTAATGTGTAAGAGAGAGAGAGAAAGAATGGAGTGGGGGTAATGAAAGAATGAGTTGTCGTGTAGGGGATATCCAATCAGATTGCGTCCTATAAGTGACCACAATGGACACTATTATAATAATTTTAGTGGGTGGTAGTAGTCGAATATTGGAGCCAATGAGATGATGTCCTATATACAACAAGAATACAGGTTATTAGAGGAAGGTTTGAAAAGTGCGATAATGAATTCAGAATGGAAATTTGGGTGAAGGTATTGTTGTGCTCGGTCCCAGCATCTGGGACTAGAATAGAGAGTGGTAAACAGATGGAGAGAGGTAGAGGGGGGTAGTGAAGAAGAGAAGCATGAAAAACGCGTCTGAATGACTAGCTGGCAAAACAAGGGAGAGCGAGTGATGCGGCAGTGAGTTAGAGGGGTAGGGGGAGAGAAGAATAGGAAAGGAACAAGCTTGCCAGGTATGCAAGTGTTTCCCTAAAATAAGAAATATGCAAAGAGTTGAGAAACTAGAAACTTGAAATATTCTACGAGTTGGAAAAAAAAAATTCGTCCAATATTGAAATTTTTTATTTGAATTTAATTTAAAACATTTATAATTATTTAAAATAATTATGAAAAATACTCAATAAATTAATAAAATAATTTATATTAAAAAAAAAAAAAAATTACCTACCTCAAGATTCGAACCCTCGACTTCTGAGTTGGCAGTCCGATGTGCTAGCCACCTGACCACTATGGCTGTGTAGAGACTTAATAGACAGATTTAGTGAGTAAAACTATTATTTTTTTTTTAGTGTCTGAATTTTCTCAAAACTTATATTCTGAAATATTTTTAAATTTATTTCTTTTACGAAATATTAAACTATCTTAACTTAATATGAGGTTAGGTGAAATAAAATACTGTTTTTAA
Organism: Ganaspis brasiliensis; assembly: GCA_037103525.1. Lineage (NCBI taxonomy): Eukaryota > Metazoa > Arthropoda > Insecta > Hymenoptera > Figitidae > Ganaspis > Ganaspis brasiliensis. Next base: position 796,303 of record JAZKLR010000027.1, read on the forward strand.
AGTTACGATATTTATTTGTCCTTTTTAAAAAAAAAAAAAATTACATTCTAACATAACCAAACTATATGAACTAATTAATAACATAAGATAGGTTAAGTGACGAGAGAACTATAATTAATTATTACGTGTACATTTATTAAGATATTTTAGAATGACCACAGAGAGACGTAAAAACATTTCAAACAACATGTTCACAAGCGACGCAGCATATTTTCGAGTTTATTCTATACATTTAACAAGTATTTCGAGACGAGCACGATTGGACACAGCGATGAAGGTGAATATTATTACTGTGAGAGTGAAAATAATATCCACCTTGGAAACTGTGTAATTTTTTTTTAAACATATTATTACAATTATTATTATTATTATTAACCTTTTTTAAAAGTTGTCTATAAAAACAATAAACAATAGAATCATTTTTCACAAAATTTGTGGTAAAAAGTTTAATGAAATCACACAAACTGACACCACTGCACATATAAAAGAGAAACATAATGCAAAACTGACCACATACATCAGAAGAGAAACTTTGTAATTGTTCTGTGTTCCACTGGTATACGGTGCAGTTTCGACGCAAACAATCAACATGTTCAGGAATACGAGGCGGAAAACCGTAGCTGTCGAAGAAGGTTCCTCGGCCATGTTTATCGATAAAGATGGCGATCCAGTGCGTTCCAGGTTTTCGATATCCATCAGTATTAACAATAATAGAGACCGGTTTCATCATGACCCTCGGAATCCGATCCGCTGGAAACACCCCAATTGTGCTTCGTGGAATTTGATGAAGCACTTGCAAAATCTGAAGACTGTTCATTTTTGACTTTTAAAAATGGGCTTTCAAGTGGTGGAAAATTTTCCAGTATTTTATTTACCTCGACTGAGGTGGGTGATTTCATTTCTATACCAGCTGTTATAATTCCTGCTGCTTTTAATTTTTCTTTTAAAAGACTTTCATCATCAAAGTTGACATTTTTTTTTTTTTTATTAATTAGTGAAAAGAAATTTTTTTTTTCTTTTAGCGATGTTTTTGGTGTATCGATGCCACCGTATTCAGCCACATCAGTACCAATTGGTGGTAATATTAAAACTGGATCAGATTTTTGCTGTAGTAACCATTTTTTCACTTTATAGGCATTGTTCACAGCACAAACAAAAGTTTTTTCTTTTTTAAATCCGTGATGTAGGCAGAATTCACTAGTTTGTTCAAGATTCTTGAAACCTGGACATGTAAATAATTCCAAGTTAATAATCTGACGACTCATAATGTCCTGTAGTAGTTTTGCTTTTTCTTGCCCTCGAGTATAAATTTTTCCCGCTGTTCTTGCAACATTGCGCAAGTTTGCGTGTAAAAATTTAAGTGGCACGTCTCCTTCGAACCATTCAATACCATGGAAGGAGCAAGTTAACCAGTTATTTTGTTGTTTCGCACCGGGTGATAATTCGGTAAATGGAAATGGTGGTGATGATATCCAATGACCAACAAAGTTATCATTTAATGCAACAACAGCCACTTCTTTCTCCATAAATTCTCCATTAGCACCACGAAAACCCTGGATATCAATAACGAAATCCATCACTTAACAATAATATTGTAATTTAATGCACAGGCATTGTCCACACTACTCCGCAGACAAGAAAGAAATGAACTTCTTTCTACTGGCTTATATACATTTTAATGAGTGATGCAATAGCTGATAAACTGATGTAATAGAGATAAGAGAAAATTTCCAAATTTAGAAATACCATATGTTACTCTAAGCACCAAAGTCAACAATAACCTGTCGCGACGAGTCTATTTCTGATACATTATCATACTCTGCATATACAATGCAGTTTATAGTATTTTCCAATGGTTCCTCAAAACGAACTTCAATTCTCACACTACCGTTTTTCACAAGATTCCAATGTGAATAACAATTTGCAGATAGATCAGGCGTTAAATCGAAAGCAAAAAGACAAAATCCTTCACTGTAATCAGAACGATCAATGTCATTACCCTCATTCAGAAAATGTATTCCTGTACCAGTAAACAGACTTTGATAAGCCTCGACAAATAGTTTTTTTTTACTAAAATCAGGTTGTAGAGGTTTGGATGGTAGTTGCATACCATCAACATACAGTGAGAGAAAATTAATTTTATAATTTTTAAAATTAAATGGATTAAGTTTTGTGTTTCCATTAAAGGCTTTGTTATCAACAAATCCTATTATTACTCTTTTTGGTAGTTGACCAAGGATAACGTTATCAAGGGTGTCACCATGTACACCATTGTGTAATGTAAAAGATTTTACCTCTACTCGTGTGATTGGATACTTTGCCGTACCATGAGAAAGTGCTTTTGTATGTGCCAGTAAAATACCAGGACTTATTTTTGCACGACGTACGAGAAGAGATGCTTCGGTAATGTGAATGTTACATCGGTTAGTTGGATCCATCAGGACAAAAGAATTTTTGTTACGCACTAAACGAAGACGCATTTCCACTCCATTTAAAAGAAACTTATTTTGGTTAAATATGTCACAATGCAAATGACCAATCAAATCGATTGACCCATCATGAGATAAATATTTTCTTCGTTTTTCAAGACCTGTGTCAGTACTATCTATATCATCCATTTTCTCCGCAGTGTCTACAATCCACAGAGATGAGGTTAGGTGGCTATTTTTTGCTTGTGGGCCGTAATTAAGCAGGGTCTCCAGGTAAGCTCTGTATGCATATGCATTGTTTTGTGGTGAGATAAGTTTTTGGTTAAAATATACATCAACCTGATTAAATAATGAGTGTATTAAATTATTTACAACACCAACTTTTTTTAGTGTGTCATTAGGTAACTCGGCAGTATTATTCCCTTTTAAATCAACACGTATGCTTAGCATAGTGTGCGCAAGATCTATGTATTCTTCTCCATGACCAGGTATAACAAATTCTATAGGGGAGTCGTCGCTTAACGAAGAAACTGGTTTATAGTGAATCCATTGTGAGGTCTCGATAGATGTTTGTGTAGGTGGTAGTGAGAATAGGTCAAGCTCTGTTTTCAAACATTCACAAGAGTGAGAGTGTAGAAAAGACATTTTTTTTACTTTATTTATTTATTATCAAATATGTCAATAAATTTTCGATTTTTTACTTTTTGTGTTTTAGGCTTCTTTCCTTTTTTTCTTACTACCCGTTTCTTATTTTTTTTTGTAGTTTTTTTAATTTTTTTCTTTTTTAGAGTTTTTCTTTTTGTTGTTTTTTTTTTATTTTTCTTAGTACTAGTCTTTTTCCTGCTTACTTTTCTTTTTCTTTTAACAGCTACTTTACGCTTGGTCTTTACCTCTCCGAGTACATTATTCAACTGAGCTCTCAATTTTTTTGTATTAATTTTATAACCAGAACCATTCATGAGATTTTCAATTTTATCAAAAGCTTTTCTTTTTAAATTTTCACGACTTTCATTAAAGCGTGTTTTTATTGCTTGTTTAAATGGTATATTACTCTCAACATCATCAAGCGTGTTAAGACCTGCATGCAATGCTTCTCTACCAACAACACGTGCACCTCGTGTCAATACTGGTAATACACGACGAAAAAGCCCACCAAGAAAACTGCCAATGCCGTGACCTCTCTGATATGGAGATCCGACATAAATTTTTGATATTCCCCCCTTTCCAACCTGCGTGGTGTAATATTCGATATAATGAGACATTTTACTTAATCAATTTTTTTGAAATGTAGTGTCACTGTCAGAGTTCCAAACTCGAATGGTATGGGCAAGCCAACATGATCTCTTATATCAATTTCTATTGTGCGGAATTGTGTGCGAATAAGTGGAATATAATTCGGAGATGATAATTGAGTAACTTGTGTAGAAGCGAAAATATAATTTCGAGTATCAACAGGAATAATTCGTAAGAGAGGTGTCTGCACGTCACCTGTTATTCGAGGCTCGCATACGTCACAATAGACAAACATCTTCTCCGGTAGTCCACGTGCCATGCTGACAGGGTGTTTAGCATAATAGGAACTGCTGGGTAATATTTTCTCAGGTGAGAAACCGAGAATACGAGATACCTTTTCACTAATAACTAGAAAATGCTGTCCATCCAATTTACATTCATTTTTACATATTCTTTCAACTTTGACATATCCATTTCCATCGTCTTTAAAAGACAACATTATATGCTTTTGTCCAATTTCCGTCTGGTTTATCGCTGCTATTAGGTCTTTAACTTTATTGTACACACCTGGCCTAAAAATAGAGACTACAGGTTGACACCATGCACCAGTAAGCACACCAGCTGAATTGTATTCATCTCTAATAGTGTTATCAGCAATTTCATTTGTCTCAGTGTTACTTTTCAAAAGAAAGGGTAGTTTATATTTTTCAAGTAAATTTTCTCCATCTATTGTTAATTCTTTTTTATTTTTTTTATTAATAAAATTTTTTGCCTCATTGTCAGCGTTTGATACCAGTGACATTAGTGCAATACGGTTTTCAATTTTATCTGAATTTTCATCTCTTATATGTAAAAATGTGCGAGGAAATTGTATTTCTGTAAGTGCAATAGCCCATCGACCATTAAGTCTAATTTCATGAGGAAGTTGAGTAATAAAATGTGTAGTTGTGTTATGAGGGAAATATTTCATACTGCTATTACTAGGTAAGATTAAATAAAATTGATCTGATTCCATTATTGTACATCAATTTTATTTATTCGTTTATTTTTTCATTAAATCAGAAGCAGGTATCCACGAATTAAATTTACTAGGATATCCCTGCCACTTTACAAGTAATTGTTTTTTTGTACCTTTACCCTTGCTTCGAATTATTTTTTCAATAATGAATTCAGTATCTCTAAGAATATTTTCTCTCTTAACGACTGAAAGTTCTCGTTCATAGAAATGTCCTTCTATAACCTCCCCCGCCAAGTCATTCAGCTCATAGACAACAGGTGAGTGGTCTCTTTCTTTAAAAACACGCTTTATGACGAAAATTTCTTCCGTCCAACCTGCTTCATAACCTTTCTCAAACACACCTCTCTCTCTACTGATTCGTACATAATCGCCAGGTTTGTATTTAGCTTTTTTCTCACCGTGTAATAAATTTTTATCATATTTTTTAACAATATTTAAATACGCTGCTCTTGCATTTTTTAAAGTCACTGCAGATGGACGCATTTTTGTAGCTGAATGTCGTGCATTATTATACGCATGTACAATTTGTTGTAAAACATCTATGTATCGATGTGTATTGAGATACGTAAAATATCTCCACATACGTTCTTTAAGTGTACGATTAAATCTTTCAACTATGGCTGCTTTATGGTTTGGATCGCGTACAGGGCGAAACCTTATTTCGTGTTTTAATAAACATTGTTGAAACTCTTTAGCTAAAAATTCTTTTCCTCTATCACTTTGCACACATTGAGGAATTCTCTTTCTCTCGTTTTTATCGAGTATACGTTCAAATGCATTTTTCACCTCATTTCCAGATTTATTTTTCAATGGTTCTACCCATGCGTATTTACTCAACACGTCAATTACTACAAGTAAATATACATAATTATCGTTATAATCTTTCAAATTTTTTAAATCAACCAAGTCAACTTCCCAAAGATCATCAATATTTGTAATATTATAAAAAGCACGTTGAAATTTTCGACGTGTAGGGATATGTAAATTATACACATCTTGACTTTTTAACCAATCAATTACATTTTTTCTTGACACTTTACCACGCACTGCATTTACTAGTTTTTCAATTCCAGAAAAAGAAGCCTCATGTAATGGATTGTAATAAATTTCTTCTAAAATTTTCATGGTTTAAGTAAGAGAGAAAACCATTTACCTTTTTCTTCTTTTTTTAAATTTTGCCTGATACGATTTCGACTCCTACTCCTGTGTCGTTGTGAGCTGTGATTATTATTATTATTCTTATAGTCATTATCAGTTGAGGATGATGAATCTTCATCTTCTGTTAAAAGCGGATGCTGTGGAACAGAATTTCGAGTTGTCACTTTCTGTAAATGAATATTTGAAGAACCTGTCATTACAGTTTTTTTCCAGTATTCCCCATTTGTCACAATTTCACGTGAAATACCGATCTCATGAAGGAAAGAGGCAAACTGATGTCTTCCCACAGGATTCACACTTTTTCTATATCTTAATGCATCGTTTATCAAGTCAACAATATTAGATTTTGCTAATTCTTTACCATCAATAAAAACAGTACCGCGTTCGTTCCATCTGAAACGGTTACGTAAATCGGGTTTACTAAGACGTTGTAATAGTGATGCTCCTTTGAGGTTAAAAGTTTTGGGTACAGTAGCAAGAATATCAGCAATATTAATTGAATCTTCAGTATTATCATTATCATTATTATCATCTATATTACTTTTATCATCGTCAGAATTTTTTACATTTTTTTTACTTGTACTTTCTGATTTCGTTTTAAAATTTTTGTAAAAAAGATATTTTTGCAATACTTGTTGGTACATATTCCATTTCTCACGTTCATCTTTAAAAAATGGTGAGTTTAAAATTTGACTCATTTCACTGTCAAGTCGACTCGTAACATTTCCAGGTGTTTGGATACTGTTAGACGGTGTTTGAAATACATTATCAGCAAAAATATTTTCAGTGTGATTTTTTGTTTTCATATTAGCCCCGGTATTAGAATTATTTGTAAAAGTATGAAAATTACTAGTATTAGTTAAAGAAGAAGATTGTTGTTGTTGTATTTTTTCAATTTGTTCGCTAGGAACTAATACCATTTTTCTTGCGTGTTCCATAACCTAAAATTCTGATATTCCTCATGCAAATAGGTTTGATAGAACACTACCAATAATTGGTGCAAGTAGTAATGGTAAAAACCCACTCCCTTTTTGTAAAATAAAATGTTTTTTCTTTTTCCAATTTCCCGATGGTTCTGCTAATTTTCGTAATTTTTTTCTGTGTTTTTTCAATTTTTGTTTTTCAGACGATTTTAACGGTATATTTCCAGCTAGAATATTTAACGCACACTCACAAATACACTTGATTAATTTATGATTGGCTGATGATAAAATTGCTCGTTTTTGACTAGTATCAAGATGATATATTGCATTTAATGCGGCAGCGTTTTTCACGCCAATACACTTACATACACTCGACGCCATTACAATCTTACAACTGGTACCTGATCATTTGTATCAAGTCTTTTTATACTTTTTATTGGCAAATAAACGTAAGAAAAATCGTCTGAAGGAAATATATTGGTTCTGAAACGACAATTATCAGGTGTCGACTGTTTAAGGTCAAGAAAAAGATAACCATGCGGTTTTGAGGTTGCATCGTGATAAGCCTCTTGTAAAAAGCGTGGATTCTCAGGGTAAATTTGGCGAGCAAGATGTTGAAACTGTGCGCGATCCCTAGGATTTTTAAAGACAATAATATAATTTGCATTCAGCGAGATATCTCTTTGTCCATGACCCTGATGAAACAGATTTTGAGAGATAAAAACTACACTGAGATTTTTGTGGTGACTACCTTTAGTGAAGAGATCGACAATTGTATTATTTGACGATTCTCGCATAAGATCGTCAATAATTATTAATTTTGGACACTCATTATCACTCGAGTAATCAACTGGTTGTGGTAATCCTTCTTTAAATTCTATTTTTTTACCATATTCAGAGTACCCATGTTGCCATTCTGAATAATAAAACAGTATACGAGTAAAATGTACATTACACATACTATGAATATTTTTTAAAAATTTTTTTACAAAAAATGTCTTTCCACAACCAGTTGGACCACAAATCATTGATGTAAACGGGTGTTTCCATCTCGTATCCATCTTTCTTACTAAGTAGATAATTAATTTGATACTCCTTTTAAGAAATTATTTCTAAACAAAAGTAATTAATGATATGCTAGCGCATGCGCGTATATGTAGTTCGGAACCACATCAGCTGATTTTGGTTCCGCACGCACACCAGGCTTGATAAGCTTATTTAAGCCTGGTTTGTACGCCGAATTCATGCTTATTTTCGGCGTCATGCGCATCTCGCCTTTTATCAGCTTGTCAAGGCGAGACCGCGACGCGCCGCGACGCCCGCCGACGCCGACGCCCGCTGCTACGCTTACCTTTTTCCATCTTTTTCTTCTTCTTTTTTTTTCCTTCCACACTTTGTTTTTAATTTAACGATTTATCAAAGTTTAAAGAAGTATTTCAGAATTATTGTTTTTGTTAAACATTGAAATGTTACAGTAGTGAGAGAAAATTAATAAGTTTAAATCAAAATAGTTCTAGATAGCATTTTTATTATTATTATTTTATTACTTTTGATAGACTTTTAACTAGGTGAAAAGGTTTACAAGAAAAAACACACGACTCACATGTATATATTCGTTATATTGAATAATAATTTTATTTCATTTAAATTGTGTACAATAACATAAATTGTGTAAGGTTAAAATTGTTTATGATAATAATAATTTTACAATAACATATTATCTGAACAAAATGACGAAAAATAGTTTTTAAGAGTCATTCGCTTCTTTTTTTTTTTTGTTTTCTCGTAACTTCTGACCTATAGCTAGAGACAGAAACGATGTTAAAATACACGAAATTTCGCAAAACACAATTTCAAAGTAACGGTTTACAAACTCAAGTGGTAACTGTTCTTTAACTTTTTCTTTAAAAAATGGAAATTTTACATTCAATAACTGGGTTATAAATTCACTAGATGGTTTCACAATATTTTGCGAATCCAAATAAGAAGACATCTCACTAATAAAAATGTCTTTACACAGTTTAACGTCGTCAGCAATTCTTCGCAACTGTTTTACACGCTCGTCGATACATATAACCAACTTGGTTAACCCTTCAAATGTAGCCATTTGCATCACAATGTTGTTGGAAAAATGATACTCCTTCTTCCCATTCGTGATGTCCAGCAGTGAGTTTTCATCATAATCATCACCAGTAGATTTACCAATTAAAATTGCTCGTGTATTATACGAAGTGGTGAAAATTAATACACATCTGCCAATTCTAACAGCTTCTGGACGAGGATCACCACCACATGATGTATAATTACTTCTTCCATCCAGATATGCACAAATTATATCAAATTTTTGTTGTAGATCCAACCATTCTTCAAAATGTAACGAAATTCCACGAGATCGTTTATCGGTGAAATGAATGGCTGGTAAAAAATCTCCTCCATCTTGTATTTCAAGACCAACAGATATTTTTTTTGAACAAGAGTTATTCAAGTCATAACTCGTAACAAAAATCATAGGATGAAGTGGTAAAGGTTTAAATTTCTTTTGCGATCTCACACCACTATTGCAGTTGGATGTTGAAAATGCCATTTCTTCAGGATATTTACGTTTTTTTTGCACTCCCGAATAATTTACACTTAGATCAACTGGTGCTTGTGTATCGTCACTATCAAAATCATATGTGGCAGCAGACACGATTTTTGAGAAAACACCCGCCATGGTGACTATAGAGATACAAATTTCAGAATAACATGAGTGTAAGATCATACCACTTCTTTTATAGATGTTGTGTGAAACAAGTCCGAGCATGTTATACTCATAACAGGTGTTAGATATACCAATTATCATAATCATAATAGAGAGAATTTGACTATCCGGTTATGATACGTTATCTTTAAAATCATGTTAATACAAGTTTAAACTCTTATTATTATTTTTCAAAATTGAAATTGTTAATAAAACATATACTTTTAAATTCTTTAGAAAACAGCGTGTAATAATAAAAATATAGGATAAAAGAAAAATTTAACCTGAAAGTGCATTAAATACGTCTTGAGTAAACGCAAATTAAAATGTTTTATTATTATTATTATTATTATTTTTATTTATTTAATCAGGATGTTAAATTCTCTTATTTTATACTGACAATTTTTAACATTTTCAAAACTTATTTTTTTTTTCAGAAAAATATAAGATATAAACTGTATTCAGCAAGATATTAAACTCTAGTTTGAATATTGTAATTTCGTTAATAGAAAAGCGAATATTGTAGGAAACAGATCATTTAGGGTCTATGTAAATGAATAGGTAGCCTGTATTGTACACTAACAAACCCCTGTAGCGCAAGTCGCGACCAAGTGTAAACATCAACCGAGTAAGATAAAAGTTCTGCCAGACATACTTTCACTTTTGTCATCATAAAAATTTAAATAAGAGTATGTTTTTCAGAATATATGAAGGGTATGTTTTTACAATATATGCAACACTTCTTTGGTAATAAAGAAACAGTTTTTAGCATATCCCACTCTTTTTCTGAGCAGTTTCTTATAAATTTGAAAACGCCCATTTTTCTGCTGATTAAAAAGTCTTTTGGCTAGTCCAACCTTCTCCTATGGGGTGGTGGAAATATGAAAATTTATAAAACTGAAACTCAATGTGAGAAAAGCACAGTTTCCGTTGAGACATCGAGCTAGAACATCTCAAAAAAAAATTAACTACACAAATTCGCTATGAATACCCAAAAAGTTTCCGAACAAACCGGCGCGATGAACGAAGCGATTTCCGAGTTTCGGAAATTCATCGATATTTTAGAGACGGGCTTAAACGCGGGTGATTTTTCGAAAGAAAAACTCCAACTTCTAACGTGTCAAACGTTAAATTTTATGAGCACGAAGGGATTAAATTCCGTGAAACCTTTGGTCGCAAATGACCAGTGGTTAAAAATGCACGTAGAGAGTTTAATAAATTCTCAAACAAAAATTGAAGAACAGTTTGGGAAAAGAAATGGCATTTCTGGTAAGTAAAACTTAAATAAAATTAATAAATACCTAATAAATAAAAATTGATATTTTATTAATGATTAATTTTATTTTTCAGTTATCACTCGTGTTCAAGATGAAGTAATTAATCAAGTTGAAGAAATGGTACCTTTACCATTACCAAGTACAACATTATCACCACCACCGCCACC
>JAZKLR010000028.1:3000000-3201245 GCA_037103525.1 Ganaspis brasiliensis
CATTTGGTATTTTTTTACGAAAAATACAAAAATGGAGAAACAAAAGTTTGTTTTTTATTTTTCTATTCTGGTTGTAAAATTTTTTATTTTAAAAAATACTGTAAAATCACATGCCTTTTTTAAAAAGGATTTTATAGAAATCGTATGATTTTGAAGGTTAGGTATATATAATATTTGTGAAAGTTGAGTAAAATTCTGTTACTAAAAGTATTAAAAAAAACATGAGACACAAGTTTTTTTTCTTTTTATATTTTGGTTGCTAATTTCTGATGTCGAAAAAATCGTGTGAATGAAATCCTTTTTTTCAAACTAGTGCAAAGAAAAAAAATAGCACAAAAATGAATAATCCGGTGGGGGAGATAAATAATGCTTTTGATAGATTGAAAACAGGCTGGATGTGATTCCGAAATTTTAATAACGCCGTTACCCAAGAGATGGCGCTGTTTACTTTCTAGGCCGACTTGTTTACAAAATACGTTAGAAAAGTGTCAAATCTTCACGAAGTAGTGTCACGTCCTGGCTCGAACGAGATATCGATTATCGAGATATCGATTATCGAGATATCGATTCCTTAAGGTGGATTCTTTTACCTTGACTCCGTTAGAAAACGGACACTGATTTCGGATATTTAATTATATTTAAATTGATTCTGGGTTATTTAAATAAAACACCGAATTTTAATGGAAAACCCTCTCGGGGAATAAAAACCAAATTTATTGTATAAATTTACAACATCCTTCAAATCACAATAAGTCGTTGATGAAAGTTTGTTTCGTAATCAAATTATTGATTAAAGTTAATTCACTATAAATTCGTTGATTATATTCCTTATCATTCCAAATTTACCGATGAAAGTTGGTTTCACAATTAATTTATCGATGAAAGTTCGTTTCACAATGAATCTATCGATAAAAGTTCGTTTCACTATTTATTTATCGATGAAAGTTCGTTTCACAATGAATCTATCGATAAAAGTTCGTTTCACTATTTATTTATCGATGAAAGTTCGTTTCACAATGAATCTATCGATAAAAGTTCGTTTCGCTATTTATTTATCGATGAAAGTTCGTTTCACAATGAATCTATCGATAAAATATTTATATTTAATAACAATCCACAATTTATTTAAATATTAGACCTTTTCGAAATTTTTAGGTTAAGCGATCTTAATACGACCTGTATGTCGCAAAAGACCAAAGCAATCTGAGAGTCACACAGTCAGAGGGAGGCCTTATATACCCAAGTCCCCTTCCATTAAGTTAAATGGGGGAGGTTGCCACACCCTGCTACTCGACCAATCAGAACGCTTTACGTCACATGACCTTCATGACACGTGTACTTTATTCGCCTAGCAACGGTGGTACGTGCGTCACATAACCTTCATAACACGTGTCACTTTGTGACGTCATTTGACCTTAGCTTTATTTCAACCAATAAGAATGCACAGATTCCTCATAGCAACAGTGACTAGTCACTTATTTGTAACGGTTGTTCTATTTATAGTTCCGTGACTAATTTCGCGACGCAGTTGTTCGTACTATACATTCAAACCACATATTCATTAATTATTAACAAATTATAATTGTTATAATTATTGACATATTTATACACATACTATCATATTATTTACATGGTTATTTCACAAATTATAACTAAATGTATTTATTACATGATTAATAAATTATTATACAATTATTGTTTTATTTGCAAAATAAGAGAGAGAGAGAGAGATAATGTTTTTCATAGCTATTATCACATATTTTAGTATTATTATTAAATAGGTTTCGTTTCGTTTTTTACTATTTCTTAACTTTTATCGAAAATTAGCATCATCTTAATATATTATTTTTCAAACTAAATTTCTTTGCTTTATTTAAATTTAGTTTTCTAGTTCCTTTCATAAATATCACTAGAAAACAGACGCTAGACGTCACACCTCCCCACCTAAGAAATTTCCAAACCCAAGATTTTTATATTTGATAGAAATTTACTAATGTTGTCTCTAAATTATGATTTAAAGTTGTCCTGAAATTGGTTATTTTAAATTAGTATTGCCATTTAATAAATAGTTCTTATTACAACAAGTATAGGGTTAAATTTTAATTTTTAAATCAGTCCGAATAATAAATATATATATATATACATGCAACGCAACAATAACTACGGCAACAAATCTTAAAGACGGAGGGTTTTTCTAGTTTAATGAATATATACATATATATAAATTTTTATTTTGTTATATCAAAATTTTCAATTTATTATAAAATAAGCTCTGCAAAGTACACAAAAATAAACATTATAAAATTCCAAGCCTGAAAATGGCAATAAACACATAAAAGGAATTTTATTAAAAGGTTAATAGATCGGACCATTGTGTGGAGCAACCTCTTGTGGATCTTCATCATTTATATGAAGCAATAGTTCGTTTTCTTCACCAATTATGGGTGAATACTGAAGAACATTGTCTACGATGGATATTCGAAGCTTGAAATAATCTTGTACTTCTGGGATTTTTGAAGGAGTAGGGTATCTGCACCGCAGGTACGGCCAGGATCGTGAGTCTAAAATTTGCACAATTCTACTATATGGATCATGGAGATTGAGGTTAAGAGCTCCATAAACCCATTGACATTTCCAGCAACTGCTGAGTGTCATCACATCAAAGACATTTGTCCGCCTGCATCCCGGACAGCCTTGTTCTATGCGAATGCCGGAGTTAGTGCAAATAAAATGTTGAAGGACTGTGCTTCCTTCTTCGTTTGGAGGAAGATTTCCATTCTGGAAGCACACATCACATCTCCATATTCCCACTTGTGAGTTTTTGCCTATCCAGATGTTAGCACATAAATGTACGTAAGGAGACTCAGGCTTTGAGAAAATTTCACGCTCGCTCTAAGAAATAAAAGGAATACTTTTTGTTATTGCTTTGCAGCAATATTTCTAACGAAAGAACTACAAAAGTAGACTTAAAACGACGGACAAAGATTTACAATTAGAAGATAGATTGAAATGCTAAACAAGAATTAGAAGAAAAGAAAACTACTTTCTTTGCAGAAAAAGAGAATTCTACTAGACACAGACTTTCAACAGGAAGAATTAGTGTGGCGCTTTTAAGCACTACATATTTATATACGTACGATTGTTAAATTAATCTGATTATAAGGGGAGTTACGCCACAATTCGTATGGCAAGTACCAACGAGGTTCAATTGCTTGGTATACTTCCATTATTAAATTTGTTTGAAGCACAACAATTGACAACAATGAACGATGATAATGACGCAATTATTATTTTGAGCGGTAACTAAGCATAGTTGGGTAACTGTACCATCTTTTGTTTACCTCAAGCAGAGATGGATCATGGCAGCGAATTCTTAAGTTTTGACCTTAGGGTTTTATTGATAGTTATTTTGAATACTTAAAATGTTTATTTAAAATTTTGACATATTTAATTATTAATAAGGAAATTAGTTACGTAAGCCGGTTGTAATATTAAAAATAAACATTCTTCAATGTAACATCTTTATGTAAATATTTTGTATAAATATTTTGTAACAAAACGTTTATATTTTATTTAAATGAAGACCGGTCATGTCCGGTCATAATGGAAAACTGGTTATTTCACAAAATTCTTGATTTGATCACGTTTATTAATTAGATAGAATAAAAATTAGAACTTTTAGTTATTAAAATCATTGATTTAAAGAGTCGTTAACTGCAATTGATCCTTATGGACAATTTTAACTTGATTATTTTTAAATTTTCTTATTTTTGCATTACTTTCTCCTATTAATTCAATTATTTGATAAGGTCCTTCGAAAAATGGATCAAATTTTTTATCGTTTCTAACACTTATTTTTAGATTAACTATATCTCCAATTTTGTAATTAATGTAATGTACCTTTTTATCATAATAATGTTTGCTTTTTAATTTGGACTTTTTAATATTGTCGCGAGCTAATGATTGAGTGTTGTCAAGTTTGTGAAATAATTCTTGCAAATATCGAGAGTAGGTTTTGTCAAGTAAATCTTGGGAGAAATTAGAGGGAATTCTAGCTTCTCTTCCGAAAACTAAAGTAAAGGGAGCGAATCCTTTTGACTCATGAATTGCAATGTTATAAGAAAATAAAGCATATCTCAAATGTTCATCCCAAGACTGGGCTTCTCCGAACTGACGAAGATACTGAACTAGATCTTGATGGCTACGTTCTAAAGAACCTAAAGATTGGGGGTGATATGCTGTAGACTCGATTTTCTCAATGTTAAAGATTTTACAAAACAACTTCATGATTTCACTCATAAAGTTGCTTCCTTGGTCGCTATGAATAGTTTGAGGACATCCATAACGAGAGATAAATTGTTCAGCAAGAGCATGTGCTATTGAAATTGAATCAATAGATTTTAGAGCAATTGCATCTGCATATTTGGAAAAGATACATTGTATAGTCAAAATATATCTATTTTGTCTAGGGGTTAATGGTAAGGGTCCTACTATGTCAATTTGGATTGTTTCAAAAGGTTCCTTTGGGGTATTAGTAATTATCATTGGTTGTTTTGTTCTTAAATTAATAATTTTATTTCTTTGACAGTTTTTACAATCCTTGATAAATTTTTGTATATCAATTTTCATATTTGGCCAAAAATAAGTCAATCTAATTCTACTGTAAGTTTTAGAAAGTCCTTTGTGCCCCCCTAAAGTAGATTCGTGAAATTCTTTTATAATCGATTTTTGTTTCTCGAGATTTGGGAATTTAATTTCACCTGAACAAACCATGATTTTATAGTTTGTTCCGGAAAAATGTTTACACAGCATTTTTTCAATTGAAAACCAAGAAATTTCGTCTAGATTATTTCCTACTTTTGAGACCTTAACAAATGAAACATTCAAAGGTTCCATAGCCTTTTTAAGTGCTAGAATGGCATCGGATAACGTATTGAGATGGCTTTTATTCTGAAATTTTTCTTTAATAACAACATGAAAAATGTAACGATTCCCATGAGGAATAACAATTACATTTCCAACTTTAAAATCATTTTTATTTAAAAAATCTGGATTTAAAAGATTTTTCTCAATCAATTCTTTACTAATATCAGATCCAAAAACAAAATCAGCTGAAACAAAATGAACAATATGGCATTTTCCCATAGTCAATTTGTCCTTACTAAAAATCAAACAAACATCATGAATTTGGAAAATATTTCCAATTCTATTATCAATTTCATTCTCAACAAGATACACGCTATTTGAACTATGGGCATGATCGAAACCTTGGCCAAGGATTTCCAAAACAAAAGAATCATTAGATTCATCACACAAAGACAAAAGACATGCGTCTGTATTTCTTGATAAATTATCCCGTAATTTCACTCTCGAACGAAACCCTTCTGAACTGTGTTCAGGTATGATCTCTTCCATAGGTAAACCAGGATATTTCATATATTTATTCAAAAGATCATTTAAGCCCCAAACTTCACAAATTCCAAAAGCGTGATCAATCAAATTACTTGTATTCACAAAATTTATATTTCCAATTTCAATAGTGCAATTACTAACTGGGTTTCTAGACAAAGCATCAGCATTAGCATTAATTTTCCCAGGTTTATAAATAATTTTATAATTATATTCACTCAATTTAATTCGCCATCTTGCCAATCTCGAAACGGGATCCTTTAGGCCATTTAACCAAACCAAAGGTCTATGATCTGTCACTAATGTAAATTCTCTACCAAACAAGTAGGGACGAAAATATTTAACACAATAAACTATTGCCAATAATTCTTTCTCAATTGTTGAATAATTTATTTCTGCTTTTTGTAAAACTCTTGAGGCATACGCTATGGGAAGATCTAGTCCAACTGGACCTTGACTAAGAATTCCGCCAATAGCGAAATGAGAAGCGTCGGTAGTTAATAAAAATGGTTTTGAAAAATCAGGGAATTGGAGAACTGGGTGTGTACAGATTTGGTCTCTTAAAATTTCAAAGGACTTTTGATGAATGGAGGACCAATTAAAAGGGACATCCTTTTTTAACAACAAGGTTAGTGGTTTAGCCTTTTTAGAGTATTCATCAACAAATCTCCGATAATAACCGGTAAGACCTAGAAATTCTTTAATATTCTTTTTTGTTTTAGGTACAGGAAATTTTTGTACTGCTTCAACTTTTCTCGGGTCGGGTTCTACCCCTTTATTTGTAATGAGGTGTCCTAAATAAGTAATTTCTTTACGAAGAAAAAAGCACTTATCTGGCTGCAAGGAAAGTCCAGACGATTTTAATCTTCCCAACAACCTTTCTAATTTTTGGGAATGGTCTGATAGACTGGAAGCAAAAATAACTATGTCGTCCATGTATATGAACATTTCTATACCCTGTAAACCAGTTAAAACGGAGTCCATCAGCCTCTGAAAAGTACTAGGGGCGGTTTTTAATCCGAAAGGCATTCTAGTATATTGGAAGTGACCAAAAGGAGTGCTGAAGGCTGTTTTATGTTCACTTTTTGGATCAAGTGGGATTTGATGAAATCCCTGAGCTAAATCAAGTACTGAAAAATACTTTGCTCCCCCACATTGATCGATAATGTCCACAATGCTGGGTATTGGATATGCGTCGCCTACAGTTATTTCATTTAATTTTCGATAATCTATAACCATTCTCCAACGAGGATTTCCTTTGGAGTCTGATTTTTTGGGTACTATCCAGAGTGGAGAATTGAATGGAGAGACAGAAGACTTGATTATTCCTGCTGATAAAAGTTCATTTATTTGTTTTGTTATCTCCTCTTTATGAACAAAAGGATATCTGTATTGTTTTACAAAAATTGGTTTTTCATTTTCTGTCATTATTTTATGTTTTAAGACTTTAGTTGCACCTAATTTATCTCCTGGCAAATAAAACTGTTCAGGAAATTTACTAAATATTTTAATTAAACTCTCCCTTTCCTCTTCATTCAATCCTTCTAAATTCAAATTTTCTATTAACAAGGCTAATCGCGTAGCATGACGTTTCGCTATTTATTTATCGATGAAAGTTCGTTTCACAATTAATTTATCGATGAAAGTTCGTTTCACAATGAATCTATCGATAAAAGTTCGTTTCGCTATTTATTTATCGATGAAAGTTCGTTTCACAATGAATCTATCGATAAAATATTTATATTTAATAACAATCCACAATTTATTTAAATATTAGACCTTTTCGAAATTTTTAGGTTAAGCGATCTTAATACGACCTGTATGTCGCAAAAGACCAAAGCAATCTGAGAGTCACACAGTCAGAGGGAGGCCTTATATACCCAAGTCCCCTTCCATTAAGTTAAATGGGGGAGGTTGCCACACCCTGCTACTCGACCAATCAGAACGCTTTACGTCACATGACCTTCATGACACGTGTACTTTATTCGCCTAGCAACGGTGGTACGTGCGTCACATAACCTTCATAACACGTGTCACTTTGTGACGTCATTTGACCTTAGCTTTATTTCAACCAATAAGAATGCACAGATTCCTCATAGCAACAGTGACTAGTCACTTATTTGTAACGGTTGTTCTATTTATAGTTCCGTGACTAATTTCGCGACGCAGTTGTTCGTACTATACATTCAAACCACATATTCTTTAATTATTAACAAATTATAATTGTTATAATTATTGACATATTTATACACATACTATCATATTATTTACATGGTTATTTCACAAATTATAACTAAATGTATTTATTACATGATTAATAAATTATTATACACTTATTGTTTTATTTGCAAAATAAGAGAGAGAGAGAGAGAGAGATAATGTTTTTCATAGCTATTATCACATATTTTAGTATTATTATTAAATAGGTTTCGTTTCGTTTTTTACTATTTCTTAACTTTTATCGAAAATTAGCATCATCTTAATATATTATTTTTCAAACTAAATTTCTTTGCTTTATTTAAATTTAGTTTTCTAGTTCCTTTCATAAATATCACTAGAAAACAGACGCTAGACGTCACAAGTAGTATAAGGAGACGGGATTCCGTTCTGGACTGATGAGGTGTTCGGACGTTTGTCTGTCTCCTCGTCTAGTTCGAACTGAATATCTTAGAATTTATTAATTAATCAATTGTTGTGATTTGAATTGGCCACACCCCAGCCACAAATTTGAAGAAGAAGAAGAAGTAGTATAAGGAGACGTATCGGCGTGTTGCGCATACACTGAGAAAAATGGATGTTTAGAATTAGATGTTTAAAACAAGATAGTAACGCTTAACCTCAAAATATTAAAGGTTAACATCTAAGATATTAAATTTTAACATCTAGGTATTAAAGTTTAATATCTAGATGTTAACCCTGAACATCTAGATAGCTGTCCCTATGTTAAGTGATAAATATGTTAAGCGTTAACATCCAGATGTTAAGGGTAAACATCCATTTTTCTCAGTGTAGTCCCCTAATCGGACACAGCATATCTCTTTTCTTTTGAGGCTAGCGATCGCAGCACCGTAACGGAAAATGAGTTAACTAAAAATATCGTCTGCTATGTTTTTGTTTTGTCTGAAGTGATCATTTGTTGTTTTTACATTTCTTTATTTTTAAGTAAGTGATTTATTAAAAAGTATTCATATTTAAAGCACAATTAAGAAGAAAAGTGAAAAGAAGAGAATCAGTAAACGCAACAGTATGTATATGTTAAAAACACAAAGTAGTGAATGTTTTTCAAGAAACATATGTGTATTTTATACTAATGTCATGTTTATTTGTAGATTGCAGTTTCGATTTTTTACATTTTCTACAAAGGGAAAGCAATTTGTACGTATGAAATTAAAAAGAATGGAATGTTTTAAGCAAAAAATAACGTTTGCAATATTTAAGAAAACTTATTAGTAAACTCACCACTACCTTCTGAAAACTGGTGTTATTTTGGAGGAGATAAAATTTTTTTTGGATTTGTAAAAGTTGAACAATGATGCCATAGTGAAGAAGAAAATTATAATTCTTAGTGATCTGAGTTTGAAGATTTTTATTGACTCTGAATTTATTCCCCTGTCAACATACTTACATTTTGAAACCGTGAACGTAAAAGTGACAGAGCTTTTTAGAACACTTTAATTTCTTAATTAAATTAAAAATAATAAAATGAGTACCTAATAATTGTGTGAGAATTATAATTTTCTTCTTTACTATGGCATCATTTTCTACTTTTAGAAATCCAAAAAAAATTGAATCTCCTTGAGAATAACACCAACTTTCAGAAGGTAGTAGTGTGTTTACTAATAAGTTTTCTTAAACATTGCAAACTTTATTTTGTGCTTAAAACATTCCATTCTTTTTAATTTAATACGTTATTTTTTACGTACAAAATACTTTCCTTTTGCAAAAAATGTGAAAAATTTAAACTGGAATCCACAAATAAACATGTCAAATATACGTTTCTTGAAAAACATTCACTACTTTGTGCTTTTAACATATACATACTGTTGCGTTTACTGATTCTCCTCTTTTCACTTTTCTTCTTAATTGTGCTTTAAATATGAATACTTTTTAATAAATTGCTTACTTAAAAATAATGAAATGTAAAAACAACAAACGAACACTTCAGACAAAATAAAAACATAGCAGACGATATTTTTAGTTAACTCATTTTCAGTTACGGTACTGCGATCGCTAGCCTCAAAAGAAAAGAGATATGCTTCGTCCGATTGGGGGCCATGTTGTATTTCAAAAATACATGGCCGATACGTCTCTTTATACTACTTCGTGCAAATTTTACTTTATATTCTTTTCATCCTTTTTAAAAACCAAAATAAGTTTGTCGGGAGAATTTTAGTGTTTGCGTTTAAGTCACAGCTATGGTGAACAAGTGCATAATCGTGGGCTGTGATTCTGGTTATGTCAGAAAACATATTAAAAGGAAATAAAAAATTCAGTTTTTATACGTTCCAAACGTTTCAAATAATAATGAAATTATGAAAAAATGGCAAATTGCCATTCTTCGGGATGATTCTTCTAAATAAAATTAAAGTTTGTTATTTGTTATGAAATATCAAGAATAAGTAATTATAAATTTCTTGTAACGATTCAAAATTGTGATGACCGATTCAGTTATTTTTTAATCAATTGAAACTTTTTGATTTTAGCATTTTAAATTTTAAGACTGGGTCATAAACACAAATCCAATTCGATTGTTTAAAGAGACAAAAGAAAAAATATTTAAGCACTAATTTAATAATAAGAATATGATAATTTTTAATTTGTTTTCAATTGGATTTTAAGAAATAAAAATCCTTCAAATTATTAAATGAATTATTTATTTATTATTAAATTAGAAGTATAATAAATTAACTTTTTAATTCTTGAAATTTACGATAATAAATATTTGTTTAATTGGCTATTATTTCCTAAGCAAATTATAATTCTTATTAATTTGCACTTGTTTTAGGTATTCATTGTTTTTTAGGCAATATGATTTGCATATACAAATATTAATTACCTTAAAGATTTATACTATTTTAGACGAACTTAAAGACACCGCAATTCTTGAAACGCACCAATACACTCTGAAAATGCAAAAATTGTTGAAAAAGCAGCTAAATGTTGTCAAGATCCAGAAAATGTCGAAATTGATGAATTAAATTGTAAAGAAAATGAAACTATTTTGCAACCTGAAAACCTCGACGAAAATTATTCACCAGATTCATCTTTATTCAAACAAATCTCTGAAAATGATTGCATTCATATTCCCCAGTATCGTGGATAAAATCAAATGTTTTTTACAATGGGATCAATGTTATCAGTTTCATTGCATTAAGGCCAGGTTCCTACAAACAATTTTTAAAAAATCCAAAAATTTTTTTCCCCGTAAATTGCTAGAATATACTCTTAGAAATAATATAGAATTAGTCTCGAAGGTCCGCACGACCGAGAAGTAGGTATAAAAGAGGAGAGAGCGGTGCGCGCTAAGCGGTAAATCCGGCCGCTCGAGCGGCCACAGAAGCGTCTAAAGATTACAAAACTGCAGCAAGAAATGCAAAAATTCTTGAAAATCACACCTATGATGACCAGGCAGAAGTTGTGTACGCAGCCGGATTGGATATATGTGTAAAATCCACTTTTTTTTACGATTTTTCACGAACAAAAACTTTAATCGCCTTTTTCTCGAAACCACGTTTTTTGAACTGGGTGTCGCTCTTATTTAGAAACTATTGCACTTATCAACATGAACCAAAAGGGCATTTTACTCTTTAAATGTCTCTCTATGGTGTGAACTAGAACCAGAAATATTCATTATCATTTAAAAAAGTTATAAACAATTAAAAGTGAAAAACAGGGATAAAAATTGAAAATTCCGCCATTTTGTTTTTTTTTTTTGGTGAAAATGTTTCATTCTAGTTCACACCATAGCCAATGTCATACAAAATAAGAAACCATTTTGATTTTTGCTGTCAATTGAATGGATCAAGAGATATCGTGACACCCACCAATAAAAGGGATTCTTTTGAACAGCCATTTTCGGAGCCGTCATTTTGAAAATTTTTTTTTTTTTTTTTTTTCAATTAGTATTTTTATGTGTCTTTGTATATGAACAAAGTTTGATTCAAAAATATTTTTTGTAGTCTCAATAATATGTTTGAAAAAACACGATTTTTGGAGGAACCTGGCCTTAATTGCTTATAAACATAAAAATGGGAAAATTGACACTTTTTGTCAAAAGAAAACAACAGTCGATAAAGATTTGAACTTTACTGTTTACATTAACGACAAATGCATAAAGACTGCTGAATTCGGAATGAAGAATGATAAAATTCAGTCTGTCAAAGAACTAGAGAAATTAATTGTATTAATTGACAAAACACGGATCTGACAAGGATGTCAAGATATAGAAGTGAACGAAACAAATTTAAAACTTTTAAAAACTTTTGCTGATGTCAATAAAATTGAATTCATTCGAAGTAAACATTGTCAATTCTTTTTTCTAAAGATGAAAAAAGTAAATCAACAAAGAAGAAAAACCAATGTCACTTTTGCATGAACGTTAAAAAAATTTTAAATAATAAAATTATTAGACGTCAAAATAATAATAAATTCAAATATTTACGTGTTAATGAATTAAGCCTGAGAAAAAAGGAACAAATTATTCGCTTAGAACGGTCAGTAAAAAATACAGAGAGAATAAAAGAACGAGCTACTGTACGTGTTTGTTTGCTAAAACAAATGCTTAATGAAACAAGAAAAAAATTGATGGAATTATCCTAAACATCATTAAACAACTTATTGGAAGACCATCAAAATATCAGTGAAAATGATAAAATTGTCAATAAAGGAGATTTTAAAATCTTCTAAAGTCAAAAATTCTCATGGCAACAGATATTCTGATGAGTGGATTGTCCTCTGTATTTTATTACATATGAGATCACCCGTTACTTACAGAATGATACATGATAATCAAATCTTACCCTTGCCGAATACTAGAACTATCCGCAGGTAATTTCTTACAAATAAATTTTACAAATTAATTATATAACACTAAACTTCACAGCGTTTCTATATTTTAAAAAATTTCCCTTTTATCCCATTTTTTAAAAAAATTTCCTCTTTTTCTATCTTATTTATCCTATCTTATAATGAATCTTGAATAGTCGTAGGGACTGTTGTTCTACAAACACTTATAATATTATTAATTAATAATTTAAAAAATGGCTAGATTAATAGACAACTAAAAAAATAATTGAAAAAATATCAAGGCATAATTATAAAATTTAAAAAGAATAATCGAAAATTGAAAGAATGGTAGGGAATAATTGAAAATTGCTGAAAATAATTCATAATTGAAAGAAATAATTGAAAAATGACGAGAATAATTGAGAAATTAAAGAGAATATCTGAAAAATAACAAAAATAATTGACCATTCGAAACATGACTAGGTTAATACACACCGAAAATGAATTAAAAAAATTAAACAGGAAATATTGAATTTTAAGAAAATAATTGCAAATTAAAAAATCAAGAAAATAATAGGAATAATTCTTAGAAATAATTACACATTAAAAAACTGGAATGGAAATGGAATAAAATAATTGAAAATTAAAGAGTGGAATTGAAATTTAAAGAATATAAATAGAAATTTAAAAAAGTGAATGAATTAAGAGATATGGCTCCAACCTTCAATAAGAACTGTGCTTCATTTCTTGAAAATTTAATATTTGAGCATCATACTTTATATATAAAGCTTTATGGGGATCTTAAGCCTAAACATCATTTCTTAATTCACTATGTCAGATTTATTTTACGTTTAGGACCTGCAAGACTGACGTCGTGTATTCGTTTTGAAGCAAACCATAAATTATCTAAATGTTACTCTAAAGCCTCTACTTCTTGAAAAAATCCAGCTGTGTCTTTAGGAATTAAACAGCAACTTATTTTAAACGATGGATTTTTTCATAATAGAGGTTTCGATTTTCGGCTTGAATTAGGCAGTCAACTTCACGATGATCTGAAAAAGTTGTTTCATTATCCTAAGATAAAATCACTTTCACCTTTCACAAACGAAACTGATTATCTTCATTTTTCCTGGATTAAAGTAAATGGCATCGTTTACAAATCTGAAATGGTTATAAAGTATGATAACGATGAATTGTTTCCTAATTTTGGTAAAATTCAATATGTATTACTTAAAGGAAATGAAGTTATCCTGGTATTCACGAAAATACATGTACTTTGCTTTAGCGATCATTTTCATGCATTTGAAATTGTTGAAACAAACAACTGGGACTATGTGCACCAAAAAAATTTAATTTCTTATAAAACTTCTCACATATGTTTAACCTCAAGTGGAAAACGCTTTATTTCTTGCATTGAATAAAACAAACCTTCGCGATAAAAAAATAAAGCCATACAAAATTTTATATTTTTATTAAAAACAATTTTTAAAACCAAAAAATGTACTTAAACATTGTTTATTTTGACTAATAGTTTTATGAATTTGACCTGGTATAAAATAAGTTTAATTTGAAAAGGAAAACACTTTCTTTATTGTATTGAATAAAAAATAAAAAATGAAGCTACTAAAAATACAATATTATTGTAAAAACAGTTTTTGGAACCAAAAAGTGTACTTAAATATTGTCTATTTATACTAGTTTTATGGATTTATTGTTTAAGATTATAAATTTTTGTTATAAACAGTTGAAAACGGTTAATATAATTACGATTTTTAATTTCTTTTTAAAAAATAGTTTGTGATAAAAAGAAATGTGATATAAATCATGTGATTTAAGGTGTATAATTTGTATTTGATATGTAATTATTTACCTAAGGTTTTTATTCATTGTAAAAAATTAGATGTCATAAGTACTTTGAATTTAATTCCAAAAATAAATTTCATTTAAGTGTAACTAGCTTATTTTATTTAATGAAAAATGTATTTTCCTTACCTACAATACCTATAAACAGTTTTTATTCTTTTTAAATAGGTAATTTTTAGACTTTAATACATTTATTCGTAACTCTTTTTAACATAAATTGACATGAGCTGCTTTTTTCGTACCTTTCTTTCTTACTTTTTCTTTATTATTCTATTTTAAGCCAAAAATTGCTTAACTTAAAATTGAAGGAGCCCGTGAACAAAAAATCCTCAAATGATTTCAGTTTTAACGTTTGTCAATTTTAAAACACAAAATAAGTTGCTAAAGGTCGATTTTAAAAAAAAGGTCAAGTGGAACTATCGTAATCATTTTGTTTTTAATGAGAAGTAAGTATTATTTATAAATAATTTTTCCAAATTTTAAAAATAATATATAAATAATACTTAGCTCTTCTTCGATTCGGAACAGATACTAGAGCATTTGTCGTTTTATTCTTCTATAGTTCTAAAAAATCGACCTTTGACAATTTAGTTTGATTTTTAAAATCAAACAGCGTTAAAATTGAAATCAGATGAGAATTTTTTGTTCTCGGGATCGATTAGCCTTAAATAATAATCTATACAAAAGAATATTTAAATATTAGTTTCATGTTCGACATAAATTTAATTTGATTTTATGTTTGTCTCAGCTTAAAAAACCAGATCTTTTAATTTAAATCTTTATTTAGTTGAATCAATATTGGAAATATTTAAATAAATCAAATACAACTATCGAGTTAATTAACTATGTTCTCAGAATAAGAAAATATTTACTTAACTTAAGATTTTTTATATTTCTAACAAGTCATTCAATTTTTTAATCGAATTCCAAATGTTCTTGGATCAAGAACATATGTTCTTTTCTCAATATCTATAATCTTTTGACTGAAATCCAGAATTACTTGAACCAATATTGCAAGGATTTGAATAAATCAAATACAACTATCGAGTTGATTAAGTATGTTCTCAGAATAAGAAAATATTTACTTGACTTAAGAAATTTTATATTCCTAACAAGTCATTCAATTTCTTGGTCAAATTCCAAATGTTCTTGGATCAAGAACATCTGCGCTCCGCACAATCATACTATGGCAAGACTATCGTTCTCTTGAACCAAAATCATAATGCGCTTGTCCCTATTCAATCCGACCATATACTTGAACCAAATAAAATTTTCTTGATTCAATGAACTTTTTTTTTCAGTGTAGATGTCAAATTGTGTTCGATTTTTTCATTATTCATGTATGCAGCCATTATAGTTTTAAAAAAAAGAGAATAATAATAATGATATTGAATAAATAAAACAAAAATAAACTATCAGGCATCACAGTACCTTTTATCTTCAAAAAAGGTGAAAAGGTGAATTTTTTCCAGGGAAAAAATTGGTAGAAAGTAACCTAATATAATAAATTTTTTTGAAGTTTTATGATCTACATAACATAAACAATAGGTAAATAGAGTAACTACTTTAAATTGTTTCCGACGCGCCTTCTTTTATGAACTTTTCTATTTTTCGAAATTTTATCATCATTAAATATTAATAAAAAATTTTAATATATTTTATTCAATGAGGTTCTATCGGATGAATCCATTTCAAATCATGCAGGCCGACTAACTTCAAGTTGTAGATTTAATTTCCACTAAAATATCACACAAAATCTAAAAAGCTCAAAACGTTGCATAATGATACCGTTTTTTGATTCATTTCACAAATTGAATTAAAAAATGGCATTATTATGCAACGTTTTGAGCACTTCAAGTTTTGTGTAATGTTATTCTATGTGAAAAATTAAACGACAAGTATTTTTTTATTTTTGTTAAAAGTTATTTAAAACGAAGTTAGGAGTACTTCAATTTTGAATGGTAAAACTCAAAATAACAATGAAAAAAATTTGTTTCACTTGTAATTTTTTTCCTAATTTATATTAGTATATTATGCATCAAGGGAGGGAAGTCCGTGTTTTTTCGTAACGAGTTCGGAGAACATTGTGCGAGACAAAAAATCGGCCTCCCGAGGTGCATATGCTATTTTCTATCACATATGTACGAAAACACGAGGTTTTCGTGCATGTGTGGTAGAAAATAAATTTTTGTTTATTGGATCTTTTAGGTAATATTTTCTTCTTTAAAAATGCCGTTTGAAATTTTTGAAAGGTTTTAAAATTAACAAAATTATAGACGACTTTCCAAAAATAAATAAGGTCTATTTTCTCAAAAAACCTACCTTTTTTTTCTTTTAAATTTTGATCATAAATTCTTATCAATATCATGAAATATTCCTATAAGTTTCAAGCATGCTAAACTATAGTCGCATCCACAACATTTTTTTCACAATTAATTTTTTATTTAAAATTTGAGATTTTTAGTAAGCAAGTTTAAGAACAAATGAAATTTAATTAATTCAGCTGAAGTATAAGTCCTTTTATAAAATCAATAATAATTAATGCACACTAACAAACTCAAATTTTTGTGTAAAAAAGAATATTTTGGAAAATATAAAAAAATTCTGCTAGCTGACAGAATGGTTTAGTACCTCTTTAAAGAGATGGATTTGAGAAAATGGACCTTATTTATTTTTGAAAAATCATCTATAATTTTAAACGGCAGTTTCAAGAAGAAAAGACCACCTAAAAGGTCCAAGGAACAAAATTTGATTGTATTAATTAGGAAAAATATTACAAGCGAAACTTCGCTAAAAATAACTTTTATCGAAAATAAAAAAATGTGTCCTTTTATTTTTCATATAGAACTACTTTGAAATATTTACAAAAAGTTATATATTTTTGACCCCAAAAAAAGTGAAAAAAGATGAAAAAAGGTGCCAAATCGTCAAAAAAGGTGTAAAAGGTGACAAATCATCAAAAAAGGTGAAAAAGGTGACAAAATTGAGAAAAGGTGAAAAGGTGACTGTCTGTGATGCCTGAAATATGCGTTATTAAATAATTATTTAATTCCCAGCTTTTTTTTTAAGTCTTCATCGGCTTTCAATTTATCATCGAAATCTTGGAAATTATTTAATTCATTTGTAAAAAAACAGTATAAAGGAACTTGATCTGTTTTTAAAATATTACCTTTTTTTTCGCGCGTTGAGCTAGATTTACTTTTTTCTTTTTCTAGAATTAAAAGTAAAATTACATTAACATACATTAAAATTAAAAAAAATCATAAAATAAGAATAAAAAGAAAATTTTACTTTCAGGTCTTTTTTCACTTTTCGCCAATTTAAGAGAAGAATTTAAACTTAACAATTTCTTATCTAAAAGAATTAAAAAGAACAAAATATGTAATATTGTTAGTGCAAAAAGCATTGCTGTATATTCACAATGTTGATTTGTTAAACTCACCTTTGTCCAGTGGATTTTCTTTTGAAATATTTTCAACACTTGAAGATGACGAGGAAATATTAATGGACGCAAGTTTCTTATTGTTTTCTGGTGATAAAAATGTTTTCTTTTTCTTTTTTGGACTCGGAGACGTTGATGATGAACTTGTGTTAGATTCTCCTTTAGCTGTCAGTTGTACGTGATCTGCAATCATAGTTTACCAGTAAAATAAAAACTGTAAAATTTATACAAAATATAGAGAAATGAATTTATTTAAATTTAATTTTAAATACATACGAGTACGTTTACGTTTAGTGTAAGACTTTTGTTTTGCCTTTGTAGGCGAAGAAGATGAAACGACAGTATCGCCATGGTCTGAACTTGATGCATTTATTTCACTGTTATTACCTATTTTATGAATTATGTATATTAGCAAAGAGCGAATAAAAATCTTATAACGTTATTTACAGAAATAATAAATTTTGTTTTTTTAAAATAAAAGAAAATAAATGAGGAGCTGGCGGTAAAAATCGAAAATTAATACAATTAATCATTTAATTTTTCAAATAATTAATAAAAGAAATATAAACATTAAATAAAAGGTTAAAGATAAGTCTAAAAAAAATTTTTTCCTCTAAAACGACAAAATCTTAGAAAAAACAATGAAAAATTGAAAAATATTTTTATAAAAAACCAAGAAAAAACTAAAAAAATTGTTTAAAGGTTTAAAATATTATGAGTGTTTATAAAATAAAAATTTTTAAATTTATATAAAATTTATGTAAATTTATAAATTTATTTATAAAATAAAAACTGATTGGTTGATTTAGATTACTTAAAGCTTAAGGTTTTCTCAAATTATAAGCTTATTTGATTATAGTTGTAATCAAAATCAATTACAGTTTGAATAAATTGAATTTAGAATTTTTGTAATTTGATAAGAATTAAGAAAAAAAGGGACAGTTAAAGAAAATTTTAATTATTTTTGAGAATTAATTTGAAGGTACACCTATATTTTCAATACATCGAAATTCACTTTGCCCAAAGGTACCGATTTTTTTTCTACTATGAATTAGGACGTATAATTGTCATATGTTAAAAACTTTAAGTTTTTACCAGTTGAGAATTTTTATTCTAAAAAAATGCCAATTTTGAAAATTGAACTCCTTCCACAATTTTTACTATTTTTTATCCACAATTTTTCTACACATTTTAAATAATTTTTTTAAAATCTAGAGAATGGATTTAGAAAAATAAAAAAATGCAGTCTTTTATTTTTTGTTAATATAGGGCAATTTTTACTATTTTTTAACTACCTTTATTTTCTAGGTAAACAACATTTTTACATAATTACGGATGGATCGTAAAAAAAATTTTATCTTTTACCCAAATTGAAAATTCATTTAAAGGTCAAAAAAATTTTGACTTTTTTTATTTTATGACCAATACTTAATTGCTCGCAAATAGTTAAATACAAATATAAGCATAAGTAAAATTTTAAATAATTATTTAAATAGCTGAAAAAGCGTGTGTCACCTTCTTTCTTAAAGTAATAAAAAGGTGAAAAGAGAATAAACTATATCACTTTGGGTGTTTTAGGTGATTTCTTTTTAAAAGGAAAAAGGGAGAAATTTAGGAGGAAACGTGAAAATAGTAAATTGGGT
This sequence comes from Ganaspis brasiliensis, assembly GCA_037103525.1. Lineage (NCBI taxonomy): Eukaryota > Metazoa > Arthropoda > Insecta > Hymenoptera > Figitidae > Ganaspis > Ganaspis brasiliensis. The sequence goes on from JAZKLR010000028.1 coordinate 3,019,363, forward strand.
AAAAGAGAAAACAACTTTTATCTCTGATATTAATACTTAGAAAATATGATAAATTATTATAGTTAATCGTAGTTAATTATTATAGTTAATCGTAGTTAATTATTATAGTTAATCAATTTAAAAAAAATGAAAAACGAAAGTTTTTGTTTAAACTAGAATTTATATTAAAATTAGTCCAGAGTAAATTATAATGAGATTCAATAAGTCTTGTTTAAAAAAATCTGATATATGAGAATTTAAAGTAAAGAAATTACATAAAAAAAGATATTGTTAGAAAGAAAAAATCAAAATTAATTAATTTGGGTATATTCTTTTTACTTTTAGATAAAATAAAAATTATAAATGTAATAAAAGTTCAAGAAAGTTCATTTGAAATGATTACCAATGTACGTTTGTTTATATATGAAGTAAATTAATAAAAATAGTAATAATTGTACCTTTATTTTCATTAGTAGAAACTGGCTTCTGAGTATTCCAATTATTAGGAATGCTTTGGAAAACATTTGAGACTTCTTGAGGAGTAAATTTTACAGGACTGTTCTCCTTCTCAGAACTATCATAATCATCTATTTGACTACTTAAAATGATGTTATCCGTGTAGGATCGCTCCAGCCTTCGCCTCGCTTGCTCGTAGTTTGCTAAAATGTAAAATTTGATTATAAAAGTTTTATTTATTTAAATTTTTTCCAAAATATTTACCTGCTTCTTTTAATTTGGTAATTTCAAATCCCTTCCAAGATTTTGGAGGCTCAGATGAATTTTTGGACATTTGCTCCAAATTCTCATATTCCTCTTTTGGCGAATAATAAGTGAATAGTTTGTCATCCATTACATATACCCAACTGACTGGGACGACATCAACTAAAATTTTACCGCGTTTATTTTTGCGGACAAAGGAGAACACAAGATGAGTCATTGCTTTTGAGAATTTCAATCCTTCCATTTTTATGTTCCTAGAATATAATTTTAAAAAACTCAGTTAAATTATCGATAAAGTTTATTTTTAAATTTCCTGTTAAATTTATGTGATTATTATTAAAATATAACTAAAAAGAACAGTTGAAAACTTTGTAAGTGCATTCTTATTTAATTTAGTTTATACGTATCGAAATTCGTCAACAATGTCAAATAGATTATTACCTAACAGTTTCCAGAAAAGGAACACAATTAATTGTGCAGTAATGATACTGCGAAAATATTATTTCGATTTTCAAAAATAACACATTTTCTTTTGATATTACTGACGGAAATAGTTGCTTCTCTACTAGACAATCTACCAAGCTTCATCAGTCCAACTTTCTTAGAATCACAAGGAAATTTGAAGACATCCGTTGTTGTTTTAAATAAATGACCATCCACGAAAATATTTCCTGATTCTCCTCTTATTCTTTTGATTTGAAGTATATCATTATTTTCCAATTGGACAATACTGTCAGCTTTTGAGGAGCTTAACTTAGCCCCGCGTAACACTATATTTTGATATTCAATATCAGCTTGATCAGCATTATCAGGATAAGTGATTATATTTTTCTTCCGACGTACAACTTTTCTTTTAGCAGTTTCATGACAAGCTTCTTCTACCGAAATTCGTCTTACTAATTGTTCGAGTGGTTTACTGCGTCCTTTAATTTTACGTTTAATTTTCCCTAGAGCATTTTCGAATGAGAAAGTGGAAATAGAAGCTAAGTCCATGTTTGCATGATGTACATCATCAGCGATGTGGATTAAATTGTGATGATTCATCACTTGTGAATCTGAGCCATAAAATGTCGGAAGGAGGTTAAAAAAACTAACCAGTAAGGTTTTGGCGTAATCAGCATTCTCTACCGCTAATTCGACATCACAAAAAATTCTACAAGCAACTGCTAGAAAAAGAAAGTGTCGGTACATATCTTTTGATAGAATTTCATGTAAAACAATAGGTCCCACGTAATGAAAAAAGAATCGAAATTGTGTTGCTTTCCAAAACCCAAATTTATCGAGATCCATTTCTTTCCTCTGGAATTCATCAGGTACATACTTTAATAATGTATTCAAAAGCAATTGCAACTTTTGTTTTTGTTTTTCACCAAGTTTTATTTTTCGATTTACTTTCTTCTGGGATCCTAGCAGTTGCTAAAGTATCCACTTCATAATACCGAGGTACAATAGATGCATCGAGTCTAAGAAGACTGACTTAACCGGATCGAAGTTTGTAATATTTAATAAAGGCGAATTTCCTTCTAAATGATGTTTTTTTTGTTCTTTTAGAGCAAATGATTCTTTAGTACGAAGTTTCGAAGAGATACTTGCAAAGACTCTCTTATTATTTTTAGTTTTTCCTCTTGTTTCGCACCGTTCACAGCTATAGAACCCACCATGGCCTTTGCATTTTTTTACAAAAGCTCTGGCAGGAGTATCAGAACTCAAACCCTTGACTTCTACTCGAAAGACACGGTTTCTTATCGTTACAGAATTTTCAATTAATTCATTCATTTCATTTTTGAAATCTAAAAAGAAGTCGTCAACCTTCTTTGGTTTAGAATTTCCACTAAAGACTGCAACTATGAATGGCTCAGACTCGTAATCTTTATGTAAAACTTTTCCTAGAATAGGCCAGAATTGCTCGTGTGAACCGTTGTACAAGGGTAGGCCATCAATATTAAAAAGAAGGCTTATAACATCTTCGGTATATTCTTCTGTAATTATATTTTGTAAACTTCTTTCTACTCCAAAATATACAAAACGACCAGTTTTATTTTTTAAACTTTCCATCATCTTGATTTCTTTGTTCGATTTGGTTCCTAGTAAAGAGACTGCTGACTCTGGTAGCTCTGGATGATACTCTTTTAGTACACTTAAAAGCGATTTAAGTGCATCAATAGTAACATTATTCCTAAATGTTGCTGCCCAGTTTTGTAATTTTTGTCGAAGTGTCAATACTACAGGAATTCCTTCTTCATTTTGTCTTCTTTCATCTACATCTGAAGTTTCCGAAGAAGACGGAGAAAGTGGAGGAGTCTCAAGATCAGATGTACATTCTGGCGACCTATATTCTAGAGAATCATTAGTATCTTCGCTATTTGAAGAACTATTTGTCTCGGCAGACAATGGCGAAGCAGCAGCAATATTTAAATTATTTTCTGCATTTTCAGCAAATTCTGAATGAAGGACATCGTGTTAAGAGACAAAAGAATAAGAGTTATTCTCATTTATTTCAGCATCGTTATTTAGTGTAAAATCCAAAGGCTCAATATCCAATGGAAAGGAAGCCCAGCCAATCAGGAGCCATTTTCTTATGGGACGAAGCGACGTTCGTAGTGGAGACCCAGTCGGTGCTGCCAACTACCGAAGGCGGACCCGAAACTAAATCGGCGGGCTGCGCATGTCCCCGCGCGCCGCTTGGGACCGGCGTCCCAGCAGTACGAGCTTGGCTGACGCGCTATACGGTCGACTGACAGATTGTCATTTTTGGTGTTTGCAAACGACGCACGAGGTAGATTCTCACTACAAAACCCGAAGAATCACGGGGAAATGGAGTACCAGCGAGTCCTTCAACAGCTTTGAGCTTGGTGACGTTCTTCCCCTTATCTCCGCCTGGTTATTTTGTGGGTGCCGGGTTGCACCAGTGCCCAGTGTGCTGAATCAGCTGACCAGTCACCAGAAGTGCGGATCTCACTTGTGCGTTTATTCTGTGGATTTCACATTAAATCAGTTGGATTAATTTTTATGTGCCGTGTTTTATTAAATTCAGAGTTTCCCTTGTGTCGTTGTCTCTCGCGAATGGTGCCTACGACCGCTGAGAGTGCGGTACGAGTCCCAACACGTGGTTCGAGCTAGTCGTGAGAGGCTTGCGGTGACGTCGGTGCTCGCGGGGTCCGGACAGCATCCCTGTCTGGCGCCTGGAAAAAGTTCCCGAAAATAAATAAACGGTCCTCGTGGGTTGTTGGCGAGTTCAAAGTGTGGAACTCGTCAACCCGAATTTCGTAGCTGCCAACGTCGCCATTTTTGTGTCGTGGTTTCCGGTCATTCACTGACCAACGTAGTTTCGTCAGGAACTACGTCACAATGTATACATGTATTTCATAACTACTCAAAAGTTCATTCATTAATTTTTACTTTTCTGTAAAAATAGTTTTTATAAATTGGTCCGAAATATTGGATCCACCATTTTGAATTTTTAAAATCGGACTTCAGATTCGTAATCAGCGACCTCAAAAACCCCTGAGTAACAAGCTTCAAGCAATTTTAATAAATTTTGCTTTCTCATAGAGGAAGCTTTGTGATTGTTAAGATTTTCGATTTTTCAAAAATAGTCTTAATCGACTCATTTTCATCTAAAAAGCGTAAATTTTCATTCCTAAGCAAATGTCCAGATGTATGTGTGTGTGTGTGTGTGTGTGTGTGTGTGTGTGTGTGTGTGTGTGTGTGTGTGTGTGTGTACGTGTGTGTGTATAGCGTTTTTTGTCGCCAGGATATCTCGAGAACGCTTCAACGGATTTCAATAAAATTTGGATGAGTTTTTAAGCTCGTGAATATCTAAATTTGGACACAGGGATTTTTGAAAATACCCAATCAAATTTTGTTGAGCACCTTTTATCGTCGAAAAAAATCGTTTTTGCCAAAATTTTTTTCCAAGCTAGTAGTAGAGCAAGGGGGGTTCTGGAACATCCTCACCGGACATGTCCGGTCAGATTACCGGTCATGACCAGTAATTTTACCGGTCATGCCCGGTCATGACCAAAACGGTAATTCTGCTAGGGTGCTTTTACCGGGGTATGCCAATTTAGGCAATTGGGCTAGAGTGTTTTTAGAGGGGTGGGGGTATTTCAAATAATTGGGCTAGGGTATTTTTACAGAGGTAATGCTATTTCAATCAATTGGACTAGGGTGTTTCTAGAAGGGTGAGGGTATTTCAGACAATTGGGCTAGGGTATTTTTACAGAGGTAATGCTATTTCAATCAATTGGGCTAGGGTGTTTTTACTGGCGTAATGCTATTTTAGAAAATTAAGATAAAGTATTTTAATATTTTCATGATGGTTGCCGCTAGATAGCGCTACTTCGTGCAATTGAGCTAGAATGTTTCTGCAGGGTGATGCTATTTCAGACAATTGGGTTAGGTGCTTTTAGATGCTGCCACTTCAGGCAATTGGGCAAGGATGTTTTAAGATGCCGATATTTCAGGCGATTTCGCTAGGGTGTTTCAAGATAGCTGTTGCTACTTCAAGCATTTAGGCTAGAGTGTTGCAAGATAGCTGCTGCTAAATGGGGCTATTTCAGGCAATTGAGCTAGAATATTTTACTATTGTCAAGATGGTTGCTACTAGATGGCGCTATTTCAGTCAATTAAGCTACTGTATTTCACTCTTTTAAGATGGCTGCTGCTAGATAGGGCTGTTTCAGGCAATTGAGCTAGAGTATTTAACTATTTTCAAAGTATTTGCTGCTAGATGACGCTATTTCAGGCAATTAAACTAGATTATTTTACTATATTCAAGATGTCTGACTCCAGTGGTCGCATTTGAGTTAAGTTCACCGTTACCAGTACCATCAGCCGGTAATGCAGATTCCTTTAGTAAAATTTGAATTTTACCATCGAATAGAGCCTGTAGCGAGTTACCGACACTTACCAGTACCATCAGCCGGTAAAGTAAATTCCTTGAGTGAAATTTGAATTTTCCCGCCAAATGGAGCCTATAGCAACTTTTCTACATATAGTAGTACCATCAGCCTGTAAAGTAGATTCCTTTAGTGAAATTTGAATTTTCCCACCAAATTGAGCCTGTAGCGAGTTTCTAACACTCACCAGTACCATCAGCCGATAATACAGATTCCTTTAGTGAAATTTGAATTTTCCCGCTAAATGGAGCCTGTAGCAAGTTCCCAACACTTACCAGTACCATCAGCCGGTCAAGTAGATTCCTTTAGTGAAATTTGAATTTTCCCGCCAAATGGAGCCTGTAGCAAGTTTTCTACATATAGTAGTACCATCAGCTGGTTAAGTGGAATCATTTTATGAGGTACAACTTTTTACCACCAGGTGGCGCTTTAGGTAAGTTTTTAGTGATAAATCTACCTTACCGACACTTTAGGATACTTACCTGATGTTATTTAGTGTCAAATCTACCTTACCGACCCTTTTTGATAATTACCCTAAGCTATTTTCAAGATGGCTACCATTTATTTTGAATTTATACTTTTTAACATTTAAATATTGGTGCCTATTCAAGATGGTTGCCGTTTAACTTGAACTTTATTTTGAATTTAATATTTTTAACATTTAAATATTCAAGCCTTTTCAAGATGGCCGTCATTTAACATGAAAGTTTTTTTTTCAAATAACCACTTTATTAATAATCCACACCTAATTTTTAAGTTGACTGCTAAGTTAACTTATAAATATATAATATAAACAATGAAATTACATATAAACAATATTTATTGTTAATTATCTAATTATTATTTTAAAGTTTACAATACATATTTAACAGATTTTATTAGTTATATCACATAATTTTTAAAAGAAACGAAATTTTAATTTTTGAATTTGAATGGAATTTCGCGCCACTTCAGTGATACCACAAGACTTTTTGTAAATATGTAGGAAATCTATTTTACCATTTTTTCACTTCAACTTTGTTATTCCCCTTTTATTTGAATATTCCTGCTGCGACTCACTTGTTTATTAAGATTTACATTTTATTATTGAATTTTTAGAAGTGAAATTGTGATAAAAAAGTTAAAGGTGTTAAAATAGTTTGTCAAAAAAAATTTTTTGCAAATGTTAGCAGACTACTTTTAAATGCCAGGTCAGCGTGACGCATTTATCATGGTAAGTGTTTATTATTTCAAATTTTGCTATTATTTACTAATAATATTAAACAATATTTAGTTAATTCATTAATTTTATGTTTCAGACACAGCAGAATAATGAAAATAAATCCCAAGAGGTTCAAAATCTTCAACAGGAAGAAAATGTTGTAAGTATACAATGTCAAGCTGTATAATAGTTTTTTTTATTTTTTAAGTGTTAATGTTCAATTCTATAGTATTAATATAGATTATTAGTAAATAAATCAATTTTTTTACAATTTTATCCTTTTTTTTCAGATTCATCCTGCTGCAGCAAAAGCACCTTGGGAACGGCAGCGTACGCTCCCAAAAAAAATAGCTTTGCCCCGCAGACCTGTCCTTGCTCAACGTGCCGGTAATGTTCAAAATCAACCGGCACCAAGAGGTGAAGGTCTACCGGGTCCAATAAGAAGGAGGGAGGATCCTTCCAGACATTTTTTTATTTTTTTATTATTTTATACATATTTATAGGTTTTTTCAATGTTTCCTTTCCTCTAAAAAAAGTTTTTTTTGTTTGTAAATATGTATATTCATTAGTTTTTAATATATTTTATAATTTAATAAATAAGACTGTTTTTATTAACCTAAACTTAATATAATCCTTATACCTAACTAGTTTTAAATCTAAATTAAAAATAACCTTAAATCTAAATTAAAAATAACCTTAAATCTAAACTAACCTAAAATTAAACTATTAACATTAATGTCATCCTGACATTAAATCTAAACTAAACATAACCTTAAAACTAAACCAAACCTTAAAATAAACTATAATAATAATTCTGAATTAAAATTTAACTCAATTTAACCTAAAACTAATTATGAAATTAAACTTAAATATTTTTTTTCAAATAATTTCATAATATTTATTTACTTTTACCTCTAAACTGAACCTAACCTAAAAAATAAACAATAAAATTAATCTGAACTTTAATTTTAACTGAACCTAACCTAAAAAATAAACAATTAAATTAATCTGAACTTTAATTTTAACTGAACCTAACCTAAAAAATAAACAATTAAATTAATCTGAACTTGAATTTTAACTGAACCTAACCTAAAAAATAATGAAATTATAATTTTTCTACCACACATGCACGAAAACCTCGTGTTTTCGTTCGCCTTAAGCGGGGCAGAACTCACATATGTGATAGAAAATAGCATATGCACCTCGGGAGGCCGATTTTTTGTCTCGCACAATGTTCTCCGAACTCGTTTCGCACTCGCTACGCTCGTGCTACACTCGTTCTTCGAACATTTGTGCTTGACAAAAAAACACGGACTTCCCTCCCTTGATGCATAATATACTATTTTGCTTTTTTCGTTTTTTTTATTCTTTTATTAAATGTATAATATTTATTTAATCTTAGATCTAAACTTAACCTAAACCTTAAATATAAACCTAAATCTAAATTAAATCTAACCTTAAATTTATTTTAATTACAATAAGAACAAATTAATACATTTATTTAATTCTAAATTCAACGTGATTGTATGGACCGCCAATGAACTTGAGACGTAATTGACCAGCTGCTGCAGCTTCTTGCATCTCGTTTAAGCTGTTTAACTCATCAGTGAACAATGGCACAAATCTTAAAGGTAGGAGTGTATTAAACTTTTTATCTACCTCAGCGACCACCTTGACACCATATTTAGTATTTACAACCTGGATCTTAGTGATTGGATACTTATGTCCAGGAGTCAACTCAGAGAGCGGCTTCGTAGGCAGAAAATTTTGCATACAACCAACTGCATTGATTTTGCTGAGAACCATGGTAACAACCTCTTCAGATCAGTCAACAGAGAAGAATGAAGAACCTAACTGGAAATCCTCCTTTTATAGCCACAAATTCCCGCCTTTTTGCTACGCATGCGCAACCCCCACTTTTATCAACGCATGCGCAGAACGCTCTTTCTCAACGCATGCGGAGAACACTCTTAATCAACGCATGCGCAGAATGCTTTTTATCAACGCATGCGCAGAACGCTTTTTACAAACCCATGCGCAGAACGCTTTTTTTCAACGCATGCGCAGTGACATCTGAGTGCAAAAGAATATTTTATACTTAAAACTAAAGAGGATTAGGGTAGTTAATAATAAGAATAATTTAATTAAGTTTAAAAAACATTTATTCTTTTAAAAAGTTTTCACAATCAGTACAAAAATCTCTTAAATTATCAACTTTATCACGTGATACAATGCTTTGTTTAGGATATAACATCCAGTTTCGAAGATTAAGTACATTTTTTACAGCGCAGTTACTCAAATTGTGTGAGTGATGTGTACATAATGTAAGTTGATCAGATACAAGTTTATTCAATGAAGGGCAATCGACATCATCTAGGTTATGTACATTTAGTGTAAATTTTTCTAACCATAATTTTTTCTCACATCCTTTTACATAAACTGTAGGTGAACCTACAAGTAATTCTTTTAATATAGGTTGCAGCTCTTCATATGGAATTTCACCAGCACTCCAATTGATGCCATGATAGTTGCACTCCAACCATCGATTCACACTTCTATACCTAGAAAGTAGTCTGCTCCAGGCGTATGGTGGCTCGAAGAGGTATACTATAGGTTGAGAATCTGCCTGAAGAGGGAGGATGGCCAGCTCCTTGAAGACAAATTCATTGTAGGGCCGCTTAAAGCCTTGGACGTCAATGATGAACTCCATCATACTTGTAACAGAAAAAGAATGACCTTTTCTGCTCAAGTTACGTCTTTTATATTGCTATCCCCACCACTACCTCATCTCGTGACCTACCCCCACCACTACCTTCACCATTACCCCCACCACTTAGGCTACCTTTTTAACAACACCGCTGATTGGTGTATATTGAACAATACGATCATGAATTATTAAGCAATATGCTGCCGTATTAGCTGGAAAATTAGCGCTTGCCTCAAATTCTAAACGTACATCTACGGAAGCTTGTTTAAGAAATTCATTTTGTTTTGAACAATCTATTACGGTCAACGGTGCATAATCCTTGAATATAGTCTTCTTCAATAGAGGATCAGGATCTTTCCCATAAAATGACGATTGAAAATTGCAATACATCTCATACAAAACAGAAAATTGATTTTGTTCAAAATTTAAATTTAAATCACCGTATGGATAATATTGAGAATTTAGGAAAAGTTTTTCATTTGTTAGATTACAGTGATCAAAGAAGCTAGCATATTACGTTCGAGTATCTTTACGATCTGTTTGGAAACCAAGTATAATATATCGAGGTTTCTCAATTTGTGATGATGTTTTCACAGTCCATACGTGTTTTTGTGTAGCTGGAAGCATAGAATATTCATACATTTCCCATGATCTAAAACACATACTTATGAGTGGATCTTTTTCAATAAATTTTAACAATTCAATTTTATGACGATCCCTAGGAAATAAGTAAGGAACTACCCATTCTATCTTATTGATTACAATTTTCGTTTCCTCACGATCTCCTCCTGCTGCGATTGCAACTATAGCATTAAGATCGTGGCGTGATCTTGTCAATATTAATTCATGTTTTGCATTTGCAATAATTTTTTGATAATCTTCAGCAAATCCTAGAATTAAGCTTAGTGGTATGTTTACATCAAAATAACCATCAGCATTTGTAATTCTAGCATTTGCATCTAAATCGAGACAACCAGCATTTTCTGTATAAATGATTTTATTAGGTGTTTGAGAAATGTAAGTTTTCATAGCAGTAGTGAGACCAACGTTCTTACAACGATCAATCTCAATTCCATTTAACTCATAGCGAATCTCATCAAACAAGTAAAACACACCATTACCAATAATTTTAGTATTTGTCACAGCAGCTCCGTCAGTTTTCACTAATTGTCCATGTATATGTAATGAACTTTTACTGGGAAGAATATGTAAGTCTTAATGTTGTACTGTAATTCAAATTTCATCACTGTTATTAAATGCTGATGAGATGTAAGGTTGATGTGCATGTAACTCATAGTGTGCTATAGAGTTATCATACTTTACTGGTGTTGAGATATTTAGTATTTCTTCCATTTTTATAACAACAGCAACAAATGAAAAATATATAAATTATGGATTTTTCTTTCTTCTTTCTTGGTAAACTTGAAGTCCGAGTTGTTTCAGGAATAATATGTTCTGAGGTGTTAGCCTCTTGCGAACTGATTAAAGACTGAATGCTTTCTTACATGGTTACACTCTTATATAACTTCCACCAGTTTTTCTATGAAACACAATTCCCATTATGTGGATTTTAAATGTAATCGAATTGTTATCGTTTCTCCTCGGAAATTTACCAACTCTCCGTCTTGATCAACTATTTTAAGCTGAATAGTGTGTATTGTCTTCACGGCGACTGGAAGATAAATGATGTGTGATGATACTTCCACTATCTTATATTCTGCTGAAACAATTGGAAAAAATTCATGAATTGTGTGAACTTTTTTATTGTTTATATAGGCTCCAGTTGTGATACTACACTCAACTCGAATAGCATTCACCTTAAGAATTGCTGCTGGTAAATCTGAGGTATGTGTTTTATTGGCAGATAGGATCTTTGTAGTGAAACCTAGCAATTCTCCAATTGAATCTTTATGTTTAAAATTAATTTTGAGATTACTAGTAATTTCACTACGTAATGTATTATTATTAGGTTTTATACTAATAGTTTTAATTCCATCTGCTATAGCATTTTGAATATATTTTTCAATATCTTCAATTTTATAGCTCCCTGGAGGTATAGTAATAACCTGATTACCAATATAAAATTTATTTTTGCCCCCATCAACATTAGGAATAGAATTAAATGTTAAAAGTTCTACAAGACCAAGAACATAATTTTTATTGGGTAACAGTTGTATTGCAGGAAAATACTCAGCCTCTAGAACAGATGAGCTACCAGATATTGTTAGAGTAAACGATTCATCCATTGTGAAGTCTACTTATGAACTGATTCTATAAATGCTCTTACTTCCGTTTATATAGTTTATCACATAAAAATTTAAGACAGAGATGACCGCAATTGAAAGTGTTATAATTTTGGTAATTGTCATGATTATAATTTATTAAGGAATCATCACCAAAATATGTAAATAACTCAAATGGAGGTTGAAGATTACCAAAACTATCAAAATATATAATTGTGTTATTATTTTTTTTATAAGCAACCCAATGAGTGCCAGGTCCATCTTTATCATCAAGGTTAATAATGGCTGATTCGTTTTTTCGTGGACCTTTTATTGGTAATTCATTTCTCATGAAAACTCCTCGAAAGTAGGGAATTTTTACTTTTTTAGCATACTTGAGCAAATCAAGGTTAGTTAATGCTCGATGTGGTAATTTTACATCGATCTTTTTTTTCATACCTTGACCTTTTTGAGGTTTTGAGTAAAGCCCCTTACCATGTTGATAAGGTTTCAAGTGAAGCCCCATACCTTGTCGATATGGTTTCAAGTGGAGACCTTTTCCAAGAGGAACATCTTCCATTGCTCTATTATGACGATGAGCTTCTTTTAATTGTTCTTTAGCTGCACTTGCATCATTTACAGCTTTTGCGACAACTGCAGCTCCTCCAGCAAGTGCTCCAAGAGCACTGAGACCAGCAAAAATTGGAATTAGTGGTAAGAGACCATCAACTTTTGAAGGCACTGGTAGAATGCGAAGTGTTGAAATTTTACTTCTACCACCTGCTCTTCTAACAGCTTTTCGAGCACTAGTAACTGCAGCTTTGATTGTTGATTTTACATCATTTCCCGGAATTATAGATTGTCTAGCTGCATCAACAATTTTCCTAAGCTTCATTTGTTTCTTCTTACCCCCTCTACTCTTCCTTGACTTAGGTTTCTTTACACCCATACCGAGCTTGGATTTAACCTTCATAATGTTAGTTATAGCTAGTGCAGATGCTTTTTCACCAATACTAGCGTCCTTGGAAACTACTCGTTGCCACGCTTTATCTGCAAGAATACTATCAGCAAAGTTTCTTGCCTCTACGTTTTCTCGATTTTTTGAATATGTAATATCGTGCTCTTTACAAGCCTCGTCCAAAGGATTTATACCTTGATCACCTCGTTCTAGACGTTTTGCCAATTTTGTACCTGGACCACAATATTGATAACCAGGTAAATGTAACTCAAATGGTAATTTGTTGATTAATTTATTAATTAAACCTTTACCAGATGCTTTTTTGTTAGAATATATAATCATACCTTACTCTACGACTGTTGAGCTAAGACTGACGTAAAGCCTATAAAAGCGCTGTATTTATACTCTCCGCGTCAGTCAACGTCAGAATGCGATTCGATGAACAACCACAAAAGCTTCCAATCGTTAACCTGTACTCAGTTGTTGAATCTCAACAAGAGAATAAGGTGAAGCGTCATGGAAGCTTATTATCAGGTAGCATTCGTGCAATTTTCTGCAGTCCATCAAATTGTGGTAAAACAAATGTACTACTTTCACTAATTTTACATCCAAATGGTTTAAGGTTTGATAATATCTATCTTTATTCAAAGTCACTACAGCAACCCAAGTATAAATTCTTGGAAAAAGTTAATGGTGAAGTAGACGGAGTTGAGTATTTACCGTTTAGTGAACATGATGAAGTAGTCTCTCCAGAGGATGCAAAACCAAATTCAAACTTTATTTTTGATGATACTGCTTGTGAGAAACAAGATAATGTTAAAGCTTTCTTTTGCATGAGGAGACATGTCAATGTTGATAGCTTTTATTTATGTCAAACCTATGCACGTATTCCAAAACATCTTGTTAGAGATAATGTAAACTTGTTAGTGCTTTTCAAACAAGATGAAATGAATCTTAAACACATTTATGATGATCATGTGAATACAGATATGACTTATCCAAAATTTTACGAGTTATGTTTAGCTTGCTGGAATTCGGATAAGTATGGATTTGTAGTAATAGACAAGGATAGCAGTCTTAAGGATGGTTGATATAGAAAAGGTTTCGATAGCTTCATAACATTATAAATATAAGAATTTAAACGAAAGAGTATTAGTTTAAATTGAGCCTTTGAAACGTCAACATGTTTAATAAAGAGAAAGAGTATCTCCGTCAAGTTGCTAAAGCTAGTGAAGCAATTAGACGGAAACATCGACTTTTCAAATTGGGAAAAGAAGCTGCAGAAAGTGTTTTAAAGGAAACTTTTAATCCTATAGTTAAACCTTTAGAAAAAATAATAAGCATAGCTAATATAAAACAAGAAGATAATGTTATAATTGAAAAAGATGAAGAAGATTATTCAACTGCTGATGAGGATGAACAGGATAAATACATGTTTTTACTACATCACAATAAAAATCAGTGTTTGGATACAGTGTATGGAATACGCAAGTTGAGTGATGGATCCCTCATGATTGGTGTTACACCTGTCAATTATGAAAACAAGACAATTAGAATTGGTGATGAAGAATACATTAAAAGTGCAGGTCTACTGGAACTTTTATTTAAAAAAAAAAACCAGACATGTCTTTGGTGACAAGTGATGATGAAAATAAATATAAAGAAATCCTCATTTCTACAAATGCACATAAAAATAAATACAAGTCATTTGAATCTATTAATAAAAATCGCAGTCACAAGTACTTGAATGTCATTTCAAAACTTCTTCCTAACAAAGAAACAGCTAAAAAGGGAAGCTCACTACCTCACTTTATGATTGCTCGAAAAACTTTTCAACCCGACTATATTTACTGGGATGATCCAAATGAGCTGGTTGATCGTCTTCGTCTGCTAATAGCATCTCAATCTGCTGGTAATCCGAGTCACAATAACGAAATAATTTCAATTATTGAAGAGTTACGTAAAGCTCGAATCATATATTAGGAGGTGTTTCATCAAATTTTCTTCATTTGCAATATGAGCATTGATGTGTTCGGACATCCTCTCAGAGCAACTGTAGCTCCACAAAGAGGACCACCTGGACCTTCTGGAGTTGGATTTAACGTTGATTCAGAAGGGAATTACAATATTGATGGTAAAAGAATTTACAACGTTGCTGAAGCTGAAGAAGAAAACGATATTGTCAACTTAAAACTTGTACGACGTATTGTTGAAAGTGAGCTGAAGTTAGTGTATCAGATAACATCAAATATACGATCAGAAATTTATAATAATAAAATACTGTTAAAAATCCTTAGTGGTTCTATAGATTTAAAATTAAAAAATTTAGAATCACTTATAAATCAAGATTTATCTTATCGAAACATAGAAATTATTAACTAATTGAATACTCGATTGACTGCTCTCGAAAATGGACGACAAAAAGCTAACAGTAGTAACAGAACTTCATAAACAAGCTAGAAGGAATTATCATCGTCGCCGAGTTGAAATGCGTGATATAGATGAAACTTGGCAAGCTGATTTAGTAGAAATGATACCTTATTCCAAAGTGAATAAAGGTTATAAATATTTGCTAACAGTTATGGATATATTTTCAAAATATGCTTGGGCTGTACCTGTAAAAAGCAGGAATGGAAAAGATGTCACTAAAGCAATGAAATCTATACTTGTTGAGGGACGAATTCCAAAGAATTTGCATACTGATAAAGGTAAAGAATTTTATAATTCTCAATTTGAAGCTTTAATGAAAAGTCATAAAATTAATTTATATTCAACTTTTAGTAATCTGAAAGCATCAATTGTTGAGCGATTTAATCGTACTTTGAAAAACAAAATGTGGATGCAATTCAGTTTCAGTAATCTGAAAGCATCAATTGTTGAGCGATTTAATCGTACTTTGAAAAACAAAATGTGGATGCAATTCAGTTTACGAGGAAATTATAAATGGAATGATATATTACCAATCCTTGTTTCAAAATACAATGACACAAAACATCGAACAATTGATATGAAACCTAAAGATGTTACTACTCTTGATGTTGAAAGATTGAAGCAACGTTTTCCAAAACAACGGAAAATACCACTCAAACGTTCAAAGTTCAAGATTGGAGATAGAGTTCGAGTCAGCAAGCATAAAAACATGTTCGAGAAAGGATATACACCAAATTGGTCAACAGAAATATTCACAGTGGATCAGGTTATATCAACAGAACCTACAACTTACAAACTCAAGGATTATCAAGACCAACCAATCTGTGGAGGCTTCTACGAAGAGGAACTTCTCGAAGTGATGTTATGTTATGTTAAATGGCTTGGTTTTGAAAGCTCTCATAATAGATGGATGAATAAGTCAGATGTGTAAAAAGTTTTTGTAAAAGAATTGGAGGCGTGGATAAGCGTTTGTCATCAAGCTTAGGGGTTGAGGGTTTGATTCTTAACTCATTTAAATATTTTCTCAAGTTATTTAATTGAGATTTTAATTGTTAAATATGTCAGCTTGATAGCAGACGTTTATTCACGGCTCAAATTCTTTTACAAAAACTTTTATTATTAAATTATTGTTAAACTATTGTATATTTGAAGGTTTTTTAAATAAAGAACACAAGAAATTAACTTGACTGTACCATTTATTATAACATTTATATCATTATACATTTTACAATTTTAGAATTACTTACATTTATTATAACATTTTACAATTTTCGAATTATTTACATTTGACATTAGTCGTCGATTTTCGAGATTGCATAATGTCCCCACGGTAAGGTGTCAGTGATCTCAGGGATTAAGTATCTCTTATCATCTTGAGGACTAAGCGCGATTTTCGTTTGCCTTACCGTTTCGACATTATGCAATCGCGATCTTATATTACATTGCGTTCTGGTCTGAGTTGTAAAATCACGCAAACACTCTACATAATCGTCAAACTTGATTGTCTTCTTCACAACACCAGATTTTACACCCTTGGCTTTTTTAATGATGTCTTCACCTTCAACGCGGACGCTATACATCTTACTCCGCAAGCCAACAAATTCAGTCACAACTCGACCGTTGCATTCGTCTTTCATAAGACCTAAGACCTTTTTGTTGGCTTGCGGAATACCGTACACGTTGCCAACCGGGTAATCTGATGTGTCGAAGCGGTTAATATCATCTTTAATGTCTTTATACAAATCGCTACATTTGATTTCGTAGATTAAACTATCAGTGTCTGTGTACATGAGTTTACAAGAACCGTTGTATTTCGCGAGCATATAATTGTAATGGAACGCATACATCAAGGTTTTTGATATGTCCAGCACACTTAACCCAACATAAATGGGTTTGTTTAAGAGGACCTCTACTTTTCGCAATTCAATGGCAACCAGATCTTCGTCAAATATTGACCGACTGTGAAAATTGGGTCGGGAAATAAGAGCTTCGGCACCGTATCTACCAAACCACTTGGTAACCAATTTAACATCGACATGCTTGCGAACATTCTCCATAGTCTTTCCATACACCGCGTTGTTCATGAGCTTGAACAAATTCTTCTCAAACTCATTCTTCGCCGCGGTTCTCATTGCCGTGTTGTAGTCGATGTACGGCTTCCACCATGTAGCTTGGTTGAACTGTAGAAGCATTAGCGAGAGCTTGCTTGAGAGCACGATAGTGGACGACGTACTTCGTTTTGCTCTCGAGGGTTGTCAGCAACTTCTTCTGTTTGCCCGTTGGAGGTTTGGTGTTCTCCGGGCAGAATGGTAAGTCCATGTGGACATCGTGGATGGCTTCCGGGTACTCCAAGTCCACTTCAAGGATGTAACCAATTGGCGAGTCATCCAGCACATTAATGTCGATTGCAACATTGACTTATACCGCCTCTAATTCCCGACTCAACAAATATCATCATGTCAATATCCGTTAAAAGTTCTAGTCTAACCTTTGTAAAGCGAAGCATAGCATCCCATGTTAAACCCGCTGTTGTGAAGTAATGGGCTGGATCTAAATCATACGCCTTGATACATTGGTTCCTAAAGTTCTCGAAAACATCGTCGAGCAACAAAACATCGGTTTTCATATACAATTGTACATAGTCATGCAGACTCTGACAGTTAAACTCAGACCAGACTTTCTGGGCATGCGCGGACTCTTCGTCAGAGATGCCTCCATCGTAAAGAGTGCTGTAGAATTTCCCTTTCGCAGGCAGCTCTGACTTATTGAGTTTACATTTATTGTCGAGATATTCGTACGGAAAGACTCCTTTTCGAGTAAGCAATTCAAGTTTTTCGTCATCCTGACTGGCAAATACCAATTTGACAGTCGGGTACCCTAATAGCACTGAACGTTATTTAACTTCCAGATAACGTTACTTTTTAACGTCCCTGACGTTAAAAAGTAACGTTGCTGAAGGTCGATTAAACGTTAAAATGTCCACAGCCATTTAACGTTCGGCTGGAACGTTATAGAACGTTACTTTGAGACCTTCAATGGACATTCAAAAATGTTTAAAAATTAAATAACGTTAATACTGTGCGCAGTAGTTTTCTATCACAACTAGATCTGCGCAGTTGATTTTAGCGACCACTGTTCGTAAGAAGCAATAACATTATCAACATTGATTATAATTAATAAAAAAATTTACAGATTTTCCGCAACATTTTTCCGCAACCCGCACTGCGATTTTTCGAATGTCCATTGAAGGTCTCAAAGTAACGTTCTATAACGTTCCAGCCGAACGTTAAATTGCCGTGGACATTTTAACGTTAAAAAATAACGCCTGGAAGTTAAATAATTTAGTAATTTAGTATATTTAGTAAAGGAGATGTATTTCTCCTTGTTTAAGGGGATGATTGAAATTCGACCTTCAAAATGAGTTGAGATCGCGTGAATAATAAAATGTGCATCATACCCGCTAAGATTGTGAAAGACAATTGGAATCATTTGACTGTCCTGGTAATTCAAATTACAACCCTCATGGGCAGGACCTCGGTATTTACCAGTCAGATGACAATGGTCTCGCACTTTCTTTTCGGTTGGAGCTATCGCAAGTTTACAAATGTGGCAAATCGTTGCGCGCTTGAAATCAGTGATTTGCTAAGGAGTTAGGATGCTCATTGGGATTGGATGTTTGAAAACCGAATCAAACTTTTCACCCAATTGCCGTAGCTCCTCAGCGAACCACTTCGCCGGATCGTCCTCATGTTTCGGACACGCTAAATACTTTGAGAGAGTGTCATCGTAACTACATTTCAAATAGTAGCCTAAACTTAACAATTTATGTCTTTGAAAGACCTCAGTTTTGCTTAAATTATCAAGATCTTCTTCTTCGGGAAGAAGCAAATTTTCGCAATCCGCGTAAATTACAAAAGGGCACTCTCTCTTTGTTTTTAAAGTTCTTAAACTCTATTACATTATTGTCAGGTTTCGGCAGCTTAATTTTACACTCATTCACCAGTTTACAATTTTCAATGTGTTCATTTAATTTCAATTCAGATAAAAAGTAATGTAAACAGCGATCACAAACATACTTTTTACATTTCTTTTCAGATACTTGATTAAATATAAGAGCAGACAGACTTTTTATCCATACATAGTGAAAATTAGTAAGATCAATGACATCATTCAGTTCAAATACATTTTCATCTTCGCTTTCGTCAACATAATCATCTACAAGGTATAGCAAGTTTACGTGCCTTGCTCTTTTCTCATCGGTGAGCTGAAGAGGATGTGCAGTAAACTTGCCACACCTTTTTACAAGACCGTAGATATTAATAGAAATATCATTTAACTTTTCAAATTTCGGGATACATTTCAGTTTCATTGGAAAGTCGAGACCATCAAATTTTAATTCATTTTTAAAATCTTTGTAGCAAGCAACACGATTAGAAGGGCGTACTTCGGGATGTATCGCTGACAAAATCGCCCATTTAAAACATTCATTATCTTTTCTGTTTTCTACATTAATACACGCTTTTTGATTTTTAATTTCGTCAGGCAAATCTATATAGAAACTCGCACGCATAGGATTAAATTTATTAACGTTAGTCGCAAGCTTAACTATTGAGTGAAGAGTCCAGCCGAATCCCTTCTCGTGGAACTCCTCCACTTTCCGCAAGATGACCTCCAGGATGTTAGTCTGGTACCACTCTGCAACCGCCGTCGTTGGGTAGATGCTCTGCCCTTTGGTCGCAAAGTTGATCGCCTTAACCTCCTCCTCTCCGTTGACCATCCTTTTGAAGTTGGCGATGAGGACGGCGTTGATGAACATTGGACCCTTCTTCTTCAAGGCGTCCTCGATGTGCGGCTGGAATAAGGTCGCTGCGTCTCCTAAAAACTCACTTATATCTACATGATTAAGATTTATAACTACATTAGTGTACATTCGACACTGGAATGCACTCTCACACTCTGCCCAACGGACACGAGCACTTGCACTTCCAGTGCCGACTTTTATCTGAGATTCAAACAGGACCTGGAATCGAATCAGGTTCTGAATCAGCTCCTGACAGCGTTGTTTCTAAGGAGTCCAGTACATGGACTTCAGAATCCGTGTCAGAAGCTCCACATTCCGCTGACACTCGTCAATCCACCGCTGTAGGAAGTGAGACTTGGTGTCTCCGTCCTGCAGCAGTGGAAGCAGCTCGAGAGCATCCTGGATGGGAGGAATCATTAGTTCACATTCATCAAGGATGCTCTTGTAGTCAGGACGCTTCGATGGGCCCTGCGCTCCGGCCGCCTTCCTCTTGCCAGCCATCTCTATACACACTTAAAAACTAATACTTACACACTTACAAGCGAGGCACACAATAAAAACACAATAAATATAATACAAAATAAGAAGATGAAAAAAAAAAGATGATACAAAAAAGATAAATACAAAATAGATACAAAAACGTTATAATACAAAGCTCTCCTACTACTGCTACTGCTGATGCTACTGCTGCTACTGCTGCTGATGCTACTGTTGACAACCTTCTGGGACCTGTGAACAAAAACAAATGAAGAATCTGGCTGGAGATCCTCCTTATATAGCCAGAAAATCCCGCGTTTTTTCTACGCATGCGCAACCCCCACTTTTTTCTGCGCATGCGTACAAGACTCATACAATTATCTTTATGAGCAGAAAACTTATTCATTAGTGCGCATGCGTAGAAAAAAGTTGGGATGCTCGGAGCAGGAGTTTTAGCTCTCTCCTCCCGCGGTGGTGTTTGCGGAAAGCATTGTAAGAAATAATAACTATATTATATATAACATTTACTTCCTAAGGAGAAGACAGAAGTTGGAAGCTGACATTTCAGCCTCCAACTTCTGTCTGTCGAGTACTGCCTCTTCCAGACCTCCCCCATGTAGGATTACTTCTAACTCTTGGTCATCAATCACCAACAGTGGTGGGGAATGTGGAGGTAAAGGTGGTGACATTGGAGACCTTCCAATTTCTTAAAATAAAAAATTAATTTTTATATATTTAATTTAATTATTTGTTTATTTAATTATTTATTTAATATAATTATTTATTTAACTTAATTATTTAAATAACTTACCCTGTAGAAGGTTTTCCAGAAGATCTGGCACCCGCAGTTCTCCATTGCTGCTGCGTCCGCCACCATCCCAGAACCTGAAAAGAATGATCTGAGCTCGGACGCACTGCCATTAATATCTTTTCCCCACCACTGCACGATCGGCGGGTCCGACAGTTCTCCAGTAGAACTCAACCGAGGCGGTCGATCATGGAAACGCGTCTGGCAGCCATCTTAGACTGGACGCACGAATATCGTAAGTTCAAAATAGAGGTTAGGTACTTTTTCGGCCATGTTGAAAAATGAAATATGGGGCCAACACACCAATTTAAATGGTAAGTTTAGGTTAGTCAGCAACCATCTTAAAATAGGACGCTAATATTTAATTTTGAAAAAATGGTAGCCATATTGAAATAATATAAAGCGCGAATATTTAAATGTTAAAAATATTAAATTCAAAATAAAGGGGCACGCATGCATTCTTCCCGCAAGTCATTTGCTCGACTCGACATTTCCGCGACTGGTCATTTCCTCGACTAGTCATTTGCTCTACTCGACATTTTAATGAATGGACATTTTCGCGACTGGTCATTTCCTCGACTGGTCATTTGCTCGACTCGACATTTTAACGAATGGACATTTCCACGACTGGTCATTTCCTCGACTGGTCATTTCCTCGACTCGACATTTCCGCGACTGGTCATTTGCTCGACTGGTCATTTGCTCGACTCGACATTTGCTCGACTCGACATTTCCGCGACTGGTCATTTCCTCGACTGGTCATTTGCTCGACTCGACATTTTAACGAATGGACATTTCCGCGACTGGTCATTTCCTCGACTGGTCATTTGCTCGACTCGACATTTGCTCGACTCGACATTTCCGCGACTGGTCATTTCCTCGACTGGTCATTTGCTCGACTCGACATTTTAACGACTGGTCATTTCCTCGACTGGTCATTTGCTCGACTCGACATTTGCTCGACTCGACATTTCCGCGACTGGTCATTTCCTCGACTGGTCATTTCCTCGACTGGTCATTTCCTCGACTCGACATTTGCTCGACTCGACATTTCTGCGACTGTCCATTTCCACGACTAGTCATTTGATCGACTCGACATTTGAAAGAATGGTTTTTTTTATGTGAGTTTCCTCTCTATTTTGTAGTAGTTTGTGGTTTCTATTTATCAAGCGTTCTTAGTGTGTATAGTGTTGAATAAATTGTCGACAGATGGAGCCAGGAGTATTATATTCAATATATTCAACACTATGCACACTAAGAACGCTTGATAAATAGAAACCACAAACTACTACAAAATAGAGAGGAAACTCACATAAAAAAACCTTTCTTTCAAATGTCGAGTCGATCAAATGACCAGTCGTGGAAATGACCAGTCGCGGAAATGTCGAGTCGAGCAAATGTCGAGTCGAGCAAATGACCAGTCGAGGAAATGACCAGTCGCGGAAATGTCGAGTCGAGCAAATGTCGAGTCGCGGAAATGTCGAGTCGAGCAAATGACCAGTCGCGGAAATGTCGAGTCGAGCAAATGTCGAGTCGAGGAAATGACCAGTCGTGGAAATGACCAGTCGCGGAAATGTCCATTCGTTAAAATGTCGAGTCGAGGAAATGACCAGTCGCGGAAATGTCGAGTCGAGCAAATGACCAGTCGCGGAAATGTCGAGTCGATCGAATGACCAGTCGCGAAAATGTCGAGTCGAGCAAATGTCGAGTCGAGCAAATGACCAGTCGAGGAAATGACCAGTCGCGGAAATGTCCATTCGTTAAAATGTCGAGTCGAGCAAATGACCAGTCGAGGAAATGACCAGTCGCGGAAATGTCGAGTCGAGCAAATGTCGAGTCGAGGAAATGACCAGTCGATCGAATGCCGTGCGATCAAATGTCGAGTCGAGCAAATGACTTGCGGGAAGAATGCATGCGTGCCGCCATCTTGGAAATTACTTAGGGTAACTATCTAAAATGGTTGGAAAGGTAGATTTATCACTAAATATTGTTAGAAAATTATCTAAAATGGTTGGTAAGGTAGATTTATCACTCAATATTGTTAGAAAATTATCTAAAATAATTGGTTAGGTAGATTTAACATTAAATATTGTTAAAAAATTATCCTAAGAGGTCGGTAAGGTAGATTTATTACTAAATGATGTTATAAAATTATCTTAAAGTGTCTGTAAGGTAGATTTATCACTAAATAATGTTATAAAATTATCCTAAAGTTTCGGTAAGGTAGATTTATCACTAAAAACTTACCTAAAGCGCCACCTGGTGGTAAAAAGTTGCACCTCATAAAATGATTCCACTTGACCAGCTGATGGTACTACTATATGGGAAAAACTCGTAAGTGGCGCCATCTGGCGGGAAAACTCAAATTTCACTAAATCAATCTACTTGACCGGCCGATGGTACTGGTAAGTGTTGGGAACTCGCTACAGGCTCCTTTTGTCGGAAAAATTAAAAATTCACTAAAGGAATCTGCATTACCGTCCAATGGTACTAGTAAGTGTTGCAAGTTGCTAAGTGACGTCATTTAGCGGAAAAATTTAGAATTTACTAAAGGAATCTGCATTACCGACCGATGGTACTGGTAAGTGTTGGTAATTCGCTACAGGTTACATTAGTCAAGAAAAATCAATTTTCACTATAGGAATCTGCATTACCGGCCGATGGTACTGGTAAGTGTTGGGAACTCGCTACAGGCTACATTAGTCGAAAAAATTAAAATTTCTCTAAAGGAATCTGCATTACCGGCCGATAGTATTAATACGCTCACTCAATTGCTTAAAATAGTGTCAGCCATCTTAAAAATTGTGGTAACCTACTCTAGTTCAAAAATATCCTAGCTCAATTGAATAGCGCCATCTAGAGGCAGCCATCTTGACAATAGTAGGAATCCTAGTCAGTAAGGTAGAACTTAGAATACCTTCACTCAATTGCCCGAATTAACGGCAGCGATCTTGAAAATTTGGGGTATTCCCTTTAGGTCGGTAAGGTAAAACTTAAAATACCCTCACTCAATTGCCTAAAATAGCACACACCAAGCTCCTGAGGTAAATAGCTTTTACAAAAATGAATGCAAAATCGGCAACTGGGGTCTAATTTGTACTCATTTTCACTCTCAAAATCTGTTTAGAACGAAATCCTAGCTGCTCGGTTTCGCCAGAAATACACGATTAATTAAATCAGCGAAACAGCATTAGTTGATTTGAGATATTTAATAAGTTTATTCGGGGAATTTATATAAACTAACAACATCATACATATATAGCCAAATTTTAACTTTATGCGTTATGTAATTTCATAAATTAAATAAATCAATGAATTAATTACTTCATCTTTAAATACGTTACGAGGAGAATTCGACTTCTGCCTTTCTAAGTTGTACAAGTCTCTGTTATCTTCAACCAGATTGGTTTTGAAAAGGTTTTAACATTTTTTTAAAAATACGTTATAAACTGCTGCACCAGTTTATTCCGACCATCCCTACTGTAAAAACGTGCGTGAGATCTGTCGTAAGAAGGTAGGTATGTACTTACATGTATACGCAAATAAGATCTCAGGTGACACAGCCGAGGTCTCGTATAAGATCTTATGTGAGAACATAGGGACGAACTCATGTAAGTTTTTATATTAAGTTCCGTCATGCGCCGCGTATAATGCTACTCAATATGAAATTTAAACAGCGTTCTTATATCAGTTTGTATATGAGTTTATATGTAAGAACGCATGTGAATTCGTATTAAACAATATTAAATATTAAATATATTAAATCAAATATAATATTAAAAAAAAATTCTCGCCAACAGGATTCGAGCCCATCTAACCTGGGCCCTTATTACGTAATTTTGAAAACGAAAACGCAAATTCGATTTTCAAATTTTTTGTAAAATGTCAGTTTGCTTTTGAGATCATTATGATCATTGTTTATAATTTGAAATCGTCACTATTTAGGGGTTAATAGAATTTTACAAGATTATAAAATTAACCACTTCGTCGGTATGACGCCAAAATTGGCGTCATTCGTGAAGTGTCCCAGAGCTGTCAAAAATAAGCATAATGGCGTCATGACTATTTCTCGATTATTAATGTCTGTTGTGATTTTTTATGTTTGTAAACATAGTATTCTTATATTTTCAGATTCGGTGATTAGGAATAAAATACTAAAAATTCAATTTTTTAAGGTCTTTATTGTTTTTTAGCAAGTTGCATATAGACGATTTTCAATAATTTTCGCGAATGGCATCATATGTTTCTTCAGTTATTGTCCTTGATTTTCAGTTTATTTTTTTTTTTTAAACTTATTTTTGGCAACAAATATGTTGTCTCAGGATGATCCAGCGGGGGTCATTTGTATGTGGGGGGGGGGGGCTACTTGCACCCATGTGAAAATTCAAATAAAAAATTTAAAACTTATTTTTGTCAACAAATATCCTGTTTTAGGATGATCCGCTGGGGGTCATTTTTATGCGGGGAGTGACTTGCACCCACGTGAAAATTAAAATCAAAAAGTAAAAAAACTTATTTTTGACAACAAATATGTCGTCTTAGGATGATCCGCTGGGGGTCATTTTTATGCGGGGGGTGACTTGCACCCACGTGAAAATTAAAATCAAAATATTAAAAACTTATTTTTGACAACAAATATGTTGTCTCAGGATGACCCACGGGGGGTCATTTTTATGTGGGTAGGGGGACTTGCACCCACGTGAAAATTAAAATCAAAAAATTAAAAACCTATTCTGTCAGCAAATATAGCGTCCAGCATTACCTACCCCCACATAGAAATTCTTCCGTTGCCCCTTCCCCCGATTGACAAAAAAAGTTTTATTTTTTTTTATTTTAATTTTTACGTGGGTGCAAGTCTCTTTACCCACATAAAAATGACACCCGGTGGGTCATCCCGAGACGACATA
Source organism: Ganaspis brasiliensis (assembly GCA_037103525.1). Taxonomy (NCBI): domain Eukaryota; kingdom Metazoa; phylum Arthropoda; class Insecta; order Hymenoptera; family Figitidae; genus Ganaspis; species Ganaspis brasiliensis. Next base: position 3,045,474 of record JAZKLR010000028.1, read on the forward strand.
TTTGTTGTCAAAAATAAGTTTTTAATTTTAATTTTCACGTGGGTGCATGTCACCCCCCGCATAAAAATGACCTCCAGCGGATCATCCTAAGACGACATGTTTGTTGTCAAAAATAAGCTTTTTTACTTTTTTATTTTAATTTTCACGTGGGTGCAAGTCCCCCACCCACATAGAAATGATCCCCGGTGGGTCATCCTGAGACAACATATTTGTTGCCAAAAATAAGTTTAAAAAAAAAAATAAACTGAAAATCAAGGACAATAACTGAAGAAGCATATGATGCCATTCGCGAAAATTATTGAAAATCGTCTATATGCAACTTGCTAAAAAACAATAAAGACCTTAAAAAATTGAATTTTTAGTATTTTATTCCTAATCACCGAATCTGAAAATATAAGAATACTATGTTTACAAACATAAAAAATCACAACAGACATTAATAATCGAGAAATAGTCATGACGCCATTATGCTTATTTTTGACAGCTCTGGGACACTTCACGAATGACGCCAATTTTGGCGTCATACCGACGAAGTGGTTAATTTTATAATCTTGTAAAATTCTATTATTATAATTATTATTATTCGATTTCAAATTATAAACAATGATCATAATGATCTCAAAGGCAAACTGACATTTCACAAAAAATTTGAAAATCGAATTTGCGTTTTCGTTTTCGTTTTCGGTTTCGTTTTCAAAATTACGTAATAAGGGCCCTGAGCCTAAAAACGCCTTAAGCCTCTTGGACATCGTAGTTATAGAAACAACTTTACAAAGATTTACTCATGTCTTGCCTGAGAAATTTATGTATTAAAAATGACCAAGATTTTGTAAAGTTTTTTCTATAACTACGGTGGCCGAGGTGCTTAAGGCGTTCTTATGTTCAAGTTAGAAGGGCTCGAATTCCGTTGGCGAGAATTTTTTTAAATAATATATTGAATTTAATATATTTAATATTTAATAATGTTTAATATATTTTAATTTAATAATGTACTTTGGTGTGTTTACACAAGAGTTCTTACGAGTAGACGCACATTAGTTCTTAAGTGCAGACGCACATGAGTTCGTACATTAAGACGCACATGAGTTCGTACATGCGTACGCACATGAATTCTCACATGTGTTCGTACGTGAGTTTTTACTTGAAATATTTAATAAGTAAATTTTTGTTGAACAACCGACACGATATTGCATACTTACATATGAACTCCATATACGAACTCATATAAGAACGCTGTTTCAATTTCATATTGAGTAACATTATACGCGGCGCATTCTCACATAAGATCTTATACGAGATCTCGGCTGTGTCACCTGAGATCTCATATGCGCACACATGTAAGGAAATAAGACACTGGGACAAGTGCTTTACAATCACATGGATTTTTAGTGTCTCGGTAACTCCTGTTGAATAAATAAAAATAAAATAAAAATAATGCTAATAAATAATAATAATAACAGTAGTAAAATAATAACAATAATATTAATAAATAAAAACTACCTGTACTTTTAAAATATATTTCCAATTCCCTTACATGTTCTTTACAATTGATATGTACTTTTCTAGTGCAGACAGAAGCATTCACAATTTTGTCCACGATTTTTAAAGAAGAAACGAAGGGTACTAATTTTAAATATTCAACTTTGCCACAAATTTCAGATTCTCAAAGTTTGTCAGGATGTTTTAATAGTTTTCTGCATACTAGAAAATATACATATTAATTGTGATGAACTTGTAAGGGAATTGGAAATATATTTGAAAAGTACAGGCAGTTTTTATTTATTAGTAGTAGTGTTATAATTTTATTATTATTACTATTATTATTTAATATCATTATTTTTATTGTATTTTTATTTATTAAACAGGAGTTAGCGAGACTCTTAAAATCCATGTGATTTTAAAGCACTTGTCCCAGTCTCTTATTTCCTTGGATAAAAGAGGTCTTAGAATATGTTCGGAACAAGCTGGTGAAGCAATTTATAACGTATTTGAAACCGATACAAAATAAACCTGGTTGAAGATAAGAGATACTTGTCAAATTGAAAAAAGACGGTAGTCGAATTCTCCTCGCAACATATTTAAATATGAAGTAATTAATTCATGGATTTGTGTCATTTATGAAATTACATAACGCATAAAGTAAACATTTTGTTATATATGCTTGATGTTGTTAGTTTATATAAATTCCCCGAATAAACTTATTAAATATCTTAAATCAACTAATTCTGTTTCGCTGATTTAGATAATCGTGTATTTCTGGCGAAACCGAGCAGCTAGGATTTCGTTCTAAACAGATTTTAAGAGTGTAAATGAGTACAAATCAGACCCCAGTTGCCGATTTTGCATTCATTTTTGTAAAACCTGTTCACCTTAGGTGCCTGGTGTGAGCAATATCTAGAGGCAGCCATCTTGAAACACTCTAGCCCAATTGCCTGAAATTGCATTACCCCCTGTATAAGCAACCAGGGAATCCCAACCTGGTCGGTAAGGTAGAATTTTAAAATATCCTCACTCAATTGCGCCATCTAGCGGCAGCCATCTTGACAATCAAAGGATCCCCCTCTCGGTCGGTAAGGTAGACCTTTAAAATACCTTAGCTAAATTGCGCGATCTAGTGGCACCCCTTTAAACACCCAAGCACAATTGCGTGAAATAGCAATACCCCCTGTATAAGCAACCGGGGAATCCCAGCTCTGTCGGTAAAGTAGAACTTTAAAATACCGGCTGAATAAAAACCCCCAGCAGAAACCTGCATTACCACTGCTGATAAAATAGAAATATGCTTTACCGACTTAGCCGAGATCAGAACCCTGTTCCAGAAGTGGGATAGCTCTACTACTCAAGCTAATTGATGTTTTTTCATTTTTTTGCACTTAAAATTCCTTTTTTTAAAGAATTTCTCGAATTAAATTTTATATTATTAATATATTGCTTTTTCTATAAAGAAGCAAATTTGTCTGCTAACTTTGAAACGAAATATCCACGAAATGGACATAATTTTCACCTAGTAAAATAATGATAATAATAATTTGATGATAATAATAATTATCAATAATGATAATAATAATGCAAATTAATCAAATTTTTGTTTTTATTAACTTAAAATATTTAAAATATTATTAAATTATTGCTTCCTCTATGATGAAGCAAATTGTTTTGCTTCCTTGGAAGCGAAGTGTCCATAAAATGACAGAATTCACACCTAGTTTATAAATTCGTCCGCCAAATTAGATATGCCATTTTGAATTTTCAAAATCGGACTTGAGATTCGTAATCAGCGACCCCAAAAATTCCCGAGTAACAAGTTTCAAGCGATTTTAATCAATTTTTATAAATTCGTCCGCCATATTGTATCCGCGAATTTAAATTTTAAAAATATTAAAAATCTGACTTCGGATTCTTAATCAGCGACCCCAAAAACCCCTTAAAGCGTATTTGATTGATAAGTTCTTCAATTAGAAAAATGTATGCTTCAAAGGGTTTGAACCAATAAAATTTTTTAAATAAAATCAAATAAACAATAATAAATAAAAATAACAATTTAATAACAAAATGGTGCCAAATAACTTTTAAAATTAATCGAACCCCATGATAATTTTGGTTATTTAGTTAGCTAGATGCTGAAATTGTATCAACGTTGGGTCTGTATTAAGTCTGTAGTGTGCCGACACACAACCAGTACTGGCGCTGTACTGTCCCAATAGTTTTGTTTACATTGGATTTGACAATCAATGGAAATTTTATTGACTTTCTTTAAAATCTTAATACCTAAGTATTTCTTCCTTAATTGACTTTCGACTGTATCCAAAAGTCGAGTATTTAGTCAAGGAAAAAAGTATATACCTTTTTTCCGTGTATGTATAGGTAACAATGTAATTGCTGTTAAACTACTCTAAGGAATTTGTTTTGTGAAAATCACATTGGTGTTCATTTTTTAAATTATTTTATTATAACATTGCTTATAATCTTCTTAAAACTAAATAAAAAATTAACATTAATTAAAACTCGTAATAATACATTTAGCAGACGTTCTTTATTTTCGATGAGGCTAAAAAATACGTCGTCTGTACCGAATAGCTCAGTATATATTGTACCATCAACGTAACCGCATTAGGCTCGTTTGAAATCGTTAATTATAAAACTCTACTGTAAAAAACCTTTAAATAAAAAAGTTATGATTTTTAATTTTATAATTTTTATAATTTAATTTATATATAAATTCTTATAAAGCAATTAAACCTTCTATCATTAATAGTTCCTAAGAAACAAAGACTGAAATTTGAAATTAACATTTAAAAGAAAGTTAATTTATATATATTTCATTCTGATAGAGGAAGTATTTACAAAATAGTACTTTTAATAAGAAAAAAGTAATAATAATGTTTTAAACTGTGTTAAATATTTTTACTTAATAATCAAATAATAGTTTGCTCTACAACTTCCTCCGGTTTACTAAAATAACGTGTATCTTAAAATAATGACGGCTCTCGGTTGAAAGTAGTTGCTTAGTTGGTGAGATATTTTTATATAATTTAAAAAAATTTTAATATTGAATTGTGTAGGACTTTTTATAGTATACTAAATTTTATTTCTTGCAATTAAAAAAGAATTAAAAATAGTAAAATACGATGGTGATTGTAACAGTCAGTATAATCTAAAATACAATAAACTGTTATTATTAAATAGAAAATTATTGAAACCATTGAAATTTCTACTGATTCTCAGTCAAAATGTAACTGATTGAATCAGTGGCTTATTTCGCACTGATTTACCAGTGACATTTCACTGATTCAAATTAAGAGAGTAACTGCCGGAGAAATACCTTAAGGGTGTAGTCCGGTGTTCGAGCCTGTTTTGAAAGCTTATTTTAATATTTTTTTTTTATTATAAAATAATTTTTAATCATATCAAATCTTTTAACGTCTTTTTGTTCTTATTATAAATTGTTAAAAAAAAATTGTATTCCAATATTTTTAAATTTAAATTGATATATATATACTAGGGTGGTCCAAAAAAGGTCGATTTTTAAAAATTATAAAAACTGTCGCAGCTTTATATTCCGCAACAAAATACAAGGCATAACTCTTTTTTTATAATTTTTTAAATTAATAATTGGCTTGTCCCTGCGACTTTTTGTCTCTTATGGGAATTAACACGTAAAACAAGCAATTTATTTTCAATCTTATTTTTTCCTGCTTTGTTGATTTCCTATTGCAATGTATTTCCGTAAACTGTTAGGTGACAATTAAAATATTTTATTGAAACAAAAAAATTTTTCAAAATGATATATTTATAGTTGTTATTCAGTTAGAAAAAACCTGAAAAATCATTAAATAGGCAGTTTTTAGAGGCAATTTTTTACCAGTAAATATAAATTAATTTATTTAAAATTTACATGAAATAAAAGTTTATTCTATTGACAATATTACATGAAAAAATAAAATTGATTTATAAATATTAAAGAGACACATTCTTGAATTGAAGTTTACGGTTTTTTGCCCGTCGTCGGTTTACAGCCATCATTATGAGCGAAACTGATATAGGCCTGTGCATTGCTACTGACGAAAAGGAGAAGTAAAGAGTCTAGGATTGAAGTCGACCATTTCTACCTACTCAGAAGCAGGTCTATTGTATTTTTTTCACCCGCAAACCCTTTCCAGGATACAATTTAGATTATTACCCATAAGTGAAATACGACGGATAAGTAGAAGAAGCACTGAGAACCTTTCAAACCCTAGGGACAAGTCAATTATTAATTTAAAAAGTTATAAAAAAAGAGTTATGCCTTGTATTTTTTTGCAGAATATAAAACTGCGACAGTATTTTTAATTTTCAAAAATCGACCTTTTTTGGACCACCCTAATATATACTTATAATTAATGTTTATAATAAAAAAAATGAAATTGGGTGCTGGCGCAGGTGATAAAATCCGTTAGAGTTATCTTAAACAAAAAAATCAAATTGATTATTGTTCTGTATGTAAGTGGCTATCGCTCGAACTAGAATAAAACATTTTTGTTAATAAATAACAAAATGGCAGACTATCATACCAAAAAAATTAAAAAGTTAACCGTTTGTTATTGATAAAAAGTTAAGAATTAAAAAAGTTATTAATAAAAATGCATAATTCTAGTTCGTTCTATAGCCACTTACATATAGAACAATAATCAATTTTGTTTTTTTTTGTAGATAACGCCAACAGATGTCATCACCAGCGCCAGCGCCCTACTTCATTTTTTTATTATAAACAATAATTATAAGTATATATACCTAGTAATATTAATTTAAAAATAGTGGAATACAATTTTGTTTAATAATTCATAAGAAAAACAAAAAGATGTTAAAAGATGTTATTTGATTAAAAATTATTTTATAATAAAAAAAAAGAATGTTGAAATAAGCTTTCAAAACAGGATTGGAACACCAGACTTCCCCCTTAAAAGAAATATAAAACTAAGATAAAAGATGATGATTGTGTTAATGAATATTACAAATTATTTATAAGAGTAAAAATAGAATAATGATTTAAGATTAATTTAGATTTATTGTTTAAATAAATCAATTACATTTTACAATATATTAAAGAACCAATTTAAAATTTAGGTAAACCAGAATTATAACTTTTTATTTATTTATAACATGAACGGACGAAAGTACAAAATGTAAAGCGCCCTTTCGTTACAATTCAGGGCATGGGATGAAAAATGTCGTCACTGGTATAGACAAAATATGCCTGTAAACTATCTCCTAAAATACTAAATATTTTGACACCAAGTTTTGTAGAATTACTTTTAATATCATAAGGAAGGTCTGCCTGGTCCAAGTTTCTTTAAGTTCTCAATTTAAGTTACTTTTTTAACAAATTCACTTTTACAGGCAATTCTCTACAACCCAGGTGCGAATTGCGGTCGGCTGCCAGAGTTGAATGGTCGGCCCCCGGTTGGCCCAACTCTGGCTGCCAGAGTGTCGGCACCCAAGGTTGGCCCGACCGGAAATACCTAAGTTGGGACAACTTTGGGTGCCGACCAAACTTGCCAACCAAGTGCCGACAGTCGGCACAACTGTGGCCAGAGTTGGGCCAACCGTGTCTCTGTCTCTTAAATGATATAATAAAATAATAATATAAATAAAAACTAAATGAAAACCATCACTAGAAGGTCGGCCTAATCTGAGGCTGATAGTTGGGCCAACGGTCTGTGTTACTCTATTGTCTGGCTATAAGGTTCATTTAGTATTGTTCACTCATACCTCTGATGGGCTGGTGGTTAGCCTACTGGACTGGTATCTGGAAAACCCGGGTTCGAATCTTCATGACTAATGAAATTTTTCTGTTTCAGGTTTTCATTAAAATTAAATTTCTACATTCTCATTTGTGTAACTAAATTTATAACATGTGAATTATGTAATTATATGTGTCTTCATTAAATAGAATAATTTGGTACAAGTAATCTTCAGTTGGCACAACCTTGGGCCGACCGTGAAGTTGCACTTCAGATAGAAGGTTGGCTCAACTTTGGTTGCCGACGGTCGGCATCCAACGTCGACCATGGTGTTCATCTAACAGGTTGGGCCGACCTATGAGCCAAAGGTGGGCCAACTTACTGCACGGTTGGCCCAACCATGGGCCGACCGAAAATTCGCACCTGGGAATGGACTTCTCTACAACGGACAAATTTTTGGTATAACCCAATGTCAATATGGTTCATTAATGGCCAATAATGGGAGCCGGAGATTCCAGTAATGGAAAACTATTGGCAACCATCTTAGGCCCATTATTTGGCCAATGGTAACCGTTGGCGATTTTCTATTGGGTAGGTGGTGCGCGGATTTAAAAGGGTCACTAGCAGTGAGAGTTCCTTCGTTTGATAATTTGCTAATGATATTTAAAGTAAATTCCAGAACGTTTTGTGTCAAAATATTTAGTATTTTAGGAGAAAGTTTGTGGTGACGTCATTTTCCATCACATGCCTTTAATATTAAATTGTCACCCAGGTAAAAAAAGAAACAAACTGGCATGGTACCGGCCCGCTACCAACGACGTTTTTTGATGTCTGGGGCTGTGTTGGTTAAGTCAACAATCATAACACCATTTGCAGCCGGCGTCGTACAGGTTAAAAACTAGGTCTGCACACGAGACGAGAAAAGTCTCGGTGTTGTCTCAGGTTTTAGTGACGAGACCGAGACGAGACCAATCGAAAACATCCGAGTCCGAGACAAGACTAACACAAGTCTCAGAATCTCTCGAGAGTATCGTCAGGGCCGGTTTTAGGACTATTAGCGCCCTGTGCAAAATAACAAACGGCGCCCTCCCTTATTCATTTTTTAATTTTCATTGCAGTATCGGCCGAATTTGTCAGTCCACCCATTTTTTAAAAATTGAAAAACTTCTTTAAGCGTACAAAGTATAATTATTAAAATCTTTTTATTTTTATTTCCTAAAAGTAGTTAAAATTCTAAAGAAAAATAGAACTGAGTGGAGTGATTTAGTCCATTTTTCATTGAAATATATTTAAACTAGGTGAAAATTATGTCCATTTCATGGACATTTCGCTTCCAAGTAAGCAAAATAATTTAAGAAATTAATAATATATAAGTTAATTGGGGAAGTTGTTAAAAAAAATTTTTTAATGCAAAAAAATGTAAAAATATGAATTATTTTACGAATTCTGAATCAATTATAAAAGTTATATAGGTCAATCGATTCGTTTTGAGATAAGCAATATGATTTTTGTATTCTTTAGGTTGTATTTTTAGCATGAAAAATTTTGTTGGCAAAAAACGATTTTTTTCGATGAAAAAAAGTGCTCAAAAAAATTTGGTTGGGTATTTTCAAAAATCCCTGTGTTTAAATTTAGATATTCATGAGCTTAATAAGTCATCCAAATTTTATTGGAATACGTTAAAGCGTTCTCGAGATATCTTGTACACAAAAAACGCTATATACACACACACACACATACATCTGGACATTTGCTTAGGAATGAAAATTTACGCTTTTTAGATGAAAATAGGTCGATTTAGACTATTTTTGGAAAATCGAAAATCTTAACGATCACAAAGCTTCCTCTATGAGGAAGCAAAAGTGGAATTTATACTGTTTCACATAAATTCAAATTTCTGACGAAATTACGATGGTTTTTTAAAGTTCCTGTGCTTGTTCTCAAAGTAATTATCTAAGGAGTATAACTATTATATAAGCATTAAAGTGCAGTTTTTATCTTAGAATATGTACGGCTCGAAATAACTTCTATTATCCCAGGTGCAAATTGTCCGTCGGCCCACGGTTGGGCCAACCTTGCGACGGTTGGTCCGACTCTGCATGCCGTAGGGCGGGTCAACTAGCAAAATGATAACGGTTCTCCGACCAACGGTACTGACAGTCGGCCCAACTACTGAGCCCAAAGTTGGGCCAACCTCAAAGCCCAAAGTTTGGCCAACCCAAAAGTCGGCTAAACTACTGAGCCCAAAGTCAGGCCGACTACTGTTCCCAAAGTTGGCCCAACTATTCATCCCAAAGTTGGGCCAACCAGCAAAATGATAACGGTTCGCCGACCAACGGTATTCATAGTCGGGCCAACTACTGCTCCCGAAGTTGGCCAAACTACTCATCCCAAAGTTAGGCCAACCTACTACTTTATCTAAATTTTATCATTAATTAAAGTACATATAATTACATAATACAAATTATAAATCCAATTACATAAATATTAATAGTTTAAATTACATATATTATCAGAACCTGAAATAGAAATATTTTTGTAGTCACGAAGATTCGAACCCTGGTTCTCCAGCTGACAGTCCAGTACGCTATGCACCATAGTATCACTGATTGTAATATGAAATTATAAATCAACTATATAGCTTAACTCATTACCGCCTCCAGGTACGAATTGTCCGTCGGCCCACGGTCGGACCAACCTTGCGGCAGTTGGTCCGACTCTGCATGCCGTAAGTCGGGCCAACTAGCAAAATGATAACGGTTCGCCGACCAACGGTACTGATAGTCGGCCCAACTACTGAGCCCAAAGTTGGGCCAACCTCAAAGCTCAGAGTTTGGCTAACCCAAAAGTCGGCTAAACTACTGAGCCCAAATTCGGGCCGACTACTGTTCCCAAAGTTGGCCCAACTATTCATCCCAAAGTTGGGCCAACCAGCAAAATGATAACGGTTCGCCGACTAACGGTATTCATAGTTGGGCCAACTACTGCTCCCGAAGTTGGCCCAACTACTCATCCCAAAGTTAGGCCAACCTACTACTTTATCTTAATTTTAACATTAATTAAAGTACATATAATTACATAATACAATTTATAAATTCAATTACATAAATATTAATAGTTTAAATTACATATATTATCAGAACCTGAAACAGAAAAACTTTTGTAGTCACGAAGATTCGAACCCTGGTCCTCCAGCTGACAGTCCGTATCAAAGTTAACAACAGACAGCTTTACAGGTTGTGCTTCGAACTCCATCTTCTTTTATACTGAACGTAAACCAATAAATATGCGACTTATAAGTAATATTTCTTTAGTTTTATTTCAGCTTTTATAGGAAAATGATTTTTTACTTAAGAGTCAGTCGTAAACAAACCGCGAAAGCTATAAGACGTGGTACAGGTTTTTTAAATAAATTGATAAACAGTTTACCAGTGGAGTTACACTTCCCTGGTTATCAATATTGTGGTCCAGAGACTAAATTGACTAAAAGACTTTTTCGTGGTGATCCAGGAATTAATAATTTAGACAAATCTTGTAAAGAGCACGATATTTCCTACTCTAAAAGTACAGAAAATATTGAAACTAGAAAATTTGCAGATAAAGTACTAGCTGAAAAAGCTTGGGATCGTGAAGTTACGCCAGATTCTGGTCTCGGTGAAAAAGCTGCTGCTTACTTAATAACAAACGCAATGAAAATAAAATCTAAAGTGGGCATGGGTTTAAATAAGAAAAAAAAAGCCCACAACGGCTTTAAGAAATATTGTCTTAGCGGCCAAGAAAACAATGATTCCTGATAATAATGTAAATAGAGTAATTAAAACTGCTCTTCTTGGAGCACGAGCAGCTGTTAAAAAAGCTGGTGGAAAAGGAAGAGTAAATAAACCTCGTGTTCTACCAGTACCAAAAAAAGTGGGGGGTGTTTTACCATTTCTTATTCCTATTTTTGAGGGACTTAGCGCAACAGGGGTTCTAGCAGGAGGGTCTGCTGGTATTGCAAAAGCTGTTAATGATACAAATTCAGCTCAACGCCAATTAGAAGAAAGTAAACGCCATAATGAAGCAATGGAAGCTATTCCTTTAGGCCAAGGGCTTTATATGAAACCTTATAAACAGGGACTAGGACTACATTTAAAAAAACGCAAACAAGGATTGGAAAATAAAAAAAAGTAAAAAAAAACTCAAAGTGAAGCTACCTCACCCAGCACTGACGGATAGAGATTTCCTTAGATTTGCAAAAAGATTAAAAATTCCACATTTTCGAGGTGTTTTTATGAGAAATGCGTTACCATTGATCGGTCCTAAAAAATATGAATCGGGAATAGTAAATCTTGATGATAAAAATGGTCCTGGAACACACTGGTGTGCTTATAAAAAAATTAGTGATAAAATAATTTATTTTGATAGTTTCGGTAATCTTCGTCCACCGTCAGACTTAACTAGGTATTTTGGTGATGGTAGCGTAGTATATAACCATGAAAGGTATCAAGATTATAATACGTTTGTGTGTGGACATTTATGTCTGAAGTTTTTATGCAATCAACTACATTTTTATAATATGTATTTTATTTTGAGGTGAGAAAAAAATTGAAACTGAGACAGTATTGCGCTAGTTTTCAGCATTATTTGGCCCAGTATTGCACCATTTCTGAGAGTAAATTTGTGTATAAAAACAACATATTAGTAAATTGTAAGTCAGTCAATAACTGCAATTCATTATGGACGATTCACTTATATTAACGTTGACAGGAAATTCGTCAATCCTAGAATCTCAGTACTTTCCGCCAATTGAATTGTCCCCTTTTAAAACTATGCACTTGGACTTGTTGAATTTCTTACTTTTAATTCGATTCCTAACGTAGATATTGGCGAAAATCAATTTTACATTGACAATAAAGTCATTGATATACCAACAGGAAGTTATGAAATGAATGACATTCAGCAATATTTGCAAAGCTGCTTAGAAAAAGATGGTATTATTGTTCACATTAAACCAAATAATAACACTTTAAAAAGTGCAATTTTTTGTAACAGAGAGATTAATTTCATACCTAATGATTCTATTGGTCGTTTATTAGGATTTTCTCCACGTAAATTAGAAGCTAATAAATTTTATGAGTCTGATCAGCCTGTGTCGATAATTAAAGTAAATTCCATAAGAATTGAGTGTAACATAACTACAGGGGCATATATAAATGGTGAAAAAGTACACACAGTACACGAATTTTTTCCTATTGTGCCGCCTGGTTATAAGATAGTGGAAGTTCCAGCTCATGTCATTTACTTGCCAGTCGCAGTAAAAACGGATATTTGGTTAATTTTCGTAGTGAAACTTTAACAATTAGATTACACATAAAATCTGTTAAATAATGGGCATCGTTTTTTATAACAGGAAAAAAATTGGATTTGGTTATAAAAATACTGTACCATGCCAGAAAAAAATCAGTCAAAAACGCAAGTTCACGGCATTAACACCTCAAAACGTACAGCTGCTAAAAAGTCTGGGTCTCAAGCTCAAACGAAAGGGAAAAAAGCCACAGAATACAAAGGTTAAAAATTATTTGTAATTGTTTATGCTTATTCGTTTATAGACGTATAATTATTTGTCATGGAAGAGCAAATTTTAAATATTGAAGCACCAATCATCTTTGATGAATCTATTGCTCATTGTGAAGTTCACGCATATCAGCCATACGCTTTATCTACTTTAAATAATAGTGACGAAATTCAAATCACTGTGCAAAATCAAGACCATTGCCTATTTCCAGGCAATCGTGAAATCGATAAGAATAAAAATTTAGGTTTAACTACTTTAATGAAAAATTATATTTCTTTAGATGCTAGTCAAAACAAATCTCTTGAAAATGTTGGCTGGTTAGAAATTGTTGGTGATCATACTTTAACTACCCAGGTGCGAATTGTCCGTCGGCCCACGGTCGGGCCAACCTTGCGGCGGTTGGTCAAACTCTGCATACCGTAGGTCGGGCCAACTAGCAAAATGATAACGGTTCGCCGACCAACGGTACTCATAGTCGGCCCAACTACTGAGCCCAAAGTTGGGCCAACCTCAAAGCCCAGAGTTTCGCCATCCAAAAAGTCGGCTTAACTACTGACCCCAAAGTCGGGCCGACTACTGTTCCCAAAGTTGGCCCAACTATTCATCCCAAAGTTGGGCCAACCAGCAAAATGATAACGGTTCGCCGACCAACGGTATTCATAGTCGGGCCAACTACTGCTTCCGAAGTTGGCCCAACTACTCATCCCAAAGTTAGGCCAACCTACTACTGTATCTAAATTTTATCATTAATTAAAGTACATATAATTACATAATACAGTTTATAAATTCAATCACAGAAATATTAATAGTTTAAATTACATATATTATTAGAACCTGAAACAGAAAAACTTTTGTAGTCACGAAGATTCGAACCCTGGTCCTCCAGCTGACAGACCAGTACGCTATGCACCATAGTATCACTGATTGCATTAAGAAATTATAAATCAACTATATAGCTTAACTCATTTACTGCCTATTATTAGAGAGACTGAGATACTAAATAATTGAATAATGGAATGATGACGATGGACCAAATAATGATTTTTGACGTTAATAATTATTTAAAAAATAATTTGTTTAAACAAATTGTTATAAACAAATAGAAATAAGATGAAAATTATTAAAAATAAATCAATGCAATTGATAGTAAAGAAAAAATTACAAAATAAACAAAGTGATTTCTTAAAATTTCCAATTCTGTTTATTTTAAATAGTTAATAAATAATGACAAGGACTCTGTACTCATCTCAGCTTACACTTAGGAATACAATGATATTTCTAAAATCATATTAAAAAACGATTATAGGAAAGAGCAGAGTGGAATAAATAATGACTTTGAAGTTAAAAAATGTTTGAAAATTAATTTGTTTAAACAAATTTTTATAAACAAATGGAAGAAAAATAAAAAAATCAGGTCTGCTACTGATTTATCACTTTGATTTAATTCATCGCATCATCATTTATTATAAGATTACAACATTCAATAAATAAATGTCTATTTCTTTGTAAACTTAATTATTATTTTCAAAACATTTTTGATTGTCAACAAGTTTTTAAAATTGATTTTAGAAGTGTTTTAAGACTATTATTATTAGAATATTTTTGGTTTAATTTTCCTAAACTTCTTATTGTTGAAATATATTTACATTTCTTTTGTAGACTTCTTTTTATCTATTTAAATTTAAAAAAAATATTTTTGCTACTTTTTAATTATGCTAAATAAATAATTAAATAACATTTTTAATGTTTCTAAAAAAAATCAATGATTTTCTCCAACGATCGGGGAAACTCTGGGCAAAGTTGGGCCGACCTCCAAATTTAGAGTCTTTTAAACTGTGTTTTACAAAGTTTCCCCAACGGTCGGGGAAACTCTGAGCAAGGTTGTGCCGACCTCTAAATTTAGAGTCTTTTAACCCGTGTTTTACAAAGTTTCCCCAACGGTCGGGGAAACTCTGGGCAAGGTTGGGCCGACCTCTAAATTTAGAGTCTTTTAACCCGTGTTTTACAAAGTTTCCCCAACGGTCGGGGAAACTCTGGGCAAGGTTGGGCCGACCTCTAAATTTAGAGTCTTTTAACCCGTGTTTTACAAAGTTTCCCCAACGGTCGGGGAAACTCTGGGCAAGGTTGGGCCGACCTCTAAATTTAGAGTCTTTTAACCCGTGTTTTACAAAGTTTCCCCAACGGTCGGGGAAACTCTGGGCAAGGTTGGGCCGACCTCTAAATTTAGAGTCTTTTAACCCGTGTTTTACAAAGTTTCCCCAACGGTCGGGGAAACTCTGGGCAAGGTTGGGCCGACCTCTAAATTTAGAGTCTTTTAACCCGTGTTTTACAAAGTTTCCCCAACGGTCGGGGAAACTCTGGGCAAGGTTGGGCCGACGGTCGGGAAAACTGCGAGTGCCATAGTTGGCTTGCAGAGTCGGCCCAACTTTGGGAACTTGAAAAAAAATATAGTTGGGCCAACTCTGGCAGACGTAACTACGCATGTCAGAGTTGTGCCGACCTTGGCCCGACGGACAAACTCTGGCTGCCGACCAAAATTCGCACCTGGGTAATAACCAGGGCTATTTTGATATCTGTATACCACTTAGTATGATATTTGGCTTTGCTGAGGATTATCAAAAAATTATTACTAATGCTAAACATGAACTGATTTTTATTAGATCAAGAAATGATTCAAATGCTGTTTTACAAGTGGCACCTCTTGAAAATTATAAAATTACAATTGAAAAAATGGAATGGCTATTACCTTACATTAAATTATCTGATATTAGAAAATTTCAATTATTAAAATATATTGAAAGAGATCCATCAATTCAAATAAGTTTTCGAACTTGGGAATTATATGAGTATCCATTACTACCAGCTACTACAAAACATATATGGACTGTAAAAACTTCTACACAATTAGAAAAACCAAGATTTATTGTTTTAGGATTTCAAACAAACAGAAAAAACGATACTTTGCAAAATTCTAGTTACTTTGACCACTGCAATATATCTAATGTAAAGTTGTTTTTAAATTCCCAAAGTTATCCTTACGGTAACATGAATCTTGATATTAATAGAAATCAGTATTTAACCTTGTATAAAACGTTTGAAATTTCCAAACAAACTATTATGGTAAAGAGTCTCGGCCACTTTTATCAAGAACAGAATATTTAAATTATGCTCCGTTGATTGTCATAGACTGTTCAAAACAAAATGAATCTTTAAAAAGTGGCCCTGTTGATATCCGTTTAGAATAGGAATCAAAAGACAATTTTCCCGCCAATACATCAGCATATGTGACGCGTCGCGAAGAAAAGCACCTAAGAAGGAAAATCGATTTTCGGATTTTGATAAAATTAGGTTAATTATATGTTCCTTTTTCATTATCTAAAGTCAGAAAACATTTTCATTTAATATTTTTCACGTATTTAAGACTTAAACATCAGCGGTTTGTACAGAATCCACTCTCCTGTAAAATTGCCGTTTGGCTTCTTAGGTGCTTTTCTTCGCGACGCGTCATATATTGTTTAATTATACATGATAGAATTGTAGAATACAAACCTATAAGTGGTATAGTAAAAAAATTAGTATAAATTTATCGTAATTACGTTGAACTAGCTCAGTTGCTTTTAAAATGGATTATGTTATAGACATACGAGGATTTAAACTACCGGTTAATAAATTTGTTTTAAAAGAATTGGCTATAATCTCATTAAATAATGATGACACACAGTCACTTTGCATTATGTTCAAACCACCATGCGAATGGAAAAACATATCCAACAACTATAAAAGAATTAATCGTTGGTTAGAGAGTAATCTTCACGGTATTAACTGGAAGGATGGAGATGTACCTTATTCTTTAGTGAAAGAATTAATAAAAACTCTATTTAAAGATGCAAGTAAAATTTACGTTAAAGGATTAAAAAAAAATTGTGGTTGAAAAATTTTATCACTCAAAGTTCTACTCAACTTATAGACTTGCATGACTTAGAATGTCCCTCGTTGAAAAAATTGATACATAGCTTTTCTGATAAAAATTGTTCATATCATTTATGTAAAAACGAATTTTCTTGTGCATTTCAAAATGTAAACGTCTTAAAAGAATGGTTACAAAAAAACTATTTCACATTCTGGTATTTAAAAATATAGTAAGCAGGAAGAATAATCATAATAAGATGTTTCATGTATCCATTAGATAACCTTGACATTGTGAGCAAAGGCCTTGTCTGGAATTGCATAGTAGCATAACTCTTCATTCACCTTCTTATGTTTAGTAAAACAAAGTATAAGAGAGGAATCTCAATACGTATTGATAATTTAAAAATATTTGCTATGTATATTGTACTAAAATTATTTCGCAAAGAGTTTTAGCAAGCAAAATTCGATTTTTAAAATTTTTATATATCTTAATTTATTTGACTACTTTTAATGATTTTAATAATCAAATTGATATAAAATTAGTTTTTAAATTATTTTTTAGAAAGAATTGATATAATATTAAGGCTGTTGGAAGGAGAAAATTTGCAGTGGTCTTCAAACACTTTCCCCTCCGCTGGTCGAAAATTTGGACTTATGAATTTTTTTTAAAAAACCCAGACACTTTTTTGAAAAAAGGGCTCTGGCTGACCATAGTTTTTGAGATAAGAAATTTTTTAAACCTTTGTTTTACTCGAACCGGTGTTCCTACGAGCGTCAAAATGATCCCCCGTTTTGACATTGACAGATTTTCTGTAGAAGATGGGCGCCCCACGTCACCTGATCATATGGCAGGCCGGAAGTAGCGTCACCGTCACCATGGATTCCGCTCGGGCTATGACAAAATGGACTCCGTACTCTGTTTACAATCTGTCAGTTTTGATTTCGAACGTGGAGATAATTTATTTATATAATTATATAATTATATAATTTATATAATTTATTTCTCGCCAAAATTTGACAAAAAAATAATCATTATATTAAAAAGTGTCCAGTGTTTTGTAAATCGAGACACTTTTATGGAAAAAATGATTTTATTGCCAAGTTTTTGAGATAAGGAAATTTTTCAATGTTTCTTTTATGCGAACAGATGATCCCACGAGCTTTAAATTTACCTCCTGTTTCGACATTCACAGATTTTTTGTATCATCTGCAACATAAACATTAACATAACATAAAATGTCTATTCCTATTAAATAAATTTTTTCCAAATTCCTAATTTCCCAAACCTTGAGAAAATCATAATCATACTTTCAAGAACGATTCTACTATTAGAGTTTTATGCAACAAACGTCAAAGATCTTGTGTTATTTATAAGTCAGGTTTCATTCGAAAAATTTTCTCTGACAGAGAAAAGCAGGTTTTTTTCTTTTTTATCTTTTTCATTCTTTCTCTTATTTGTAAAATTCAACAAGTTTCTATTTCTCTTTTTTCGAATAAAATTCTCGGCAATGATTTTATTCAGCAGTCCCCTGACTTATCAACCTTATTCCACAGCAAGCCAAACATTTGCCACATATTTCACAATTTTTTCTTTTTTAATCAAGAGATTTGTCCGGAAAAAAATCTCTGTGTTGCCAAACTTTGTGCAATTACGAATTTTTCTACATATTTCTTTTCAACGAAGAGATTATTCTACTAGCATAAAATTGATCACCCGTTTTGACATTAACAGAGTTTTTGTTCAAAATCTCGTCAGACAGGAGCTTCACGCCTACAGGCACAGGTGGCGCATGCTACATACAAAAATTAAACTTCAAATTCATTTTTTCATCCACGAATATGTATGTTTTATATTATATTAATTTTTTACAAATTTCTAATTTCCCAAACCTTGAGAAAATCGTAGTCATACTTTCAAGAACGATTCTATTAGAGTTTTATGCAACAAACGTCAAAGAACTTGTATTATTTATAAGTCAGGTTGCATTCGAAAAGTTTTCCCTGGCAGAGAAAAGCAGGGTTTTTTTTTTCTTTTTTATCTTTTTCATTCTTCCTCTTATTTTAAAAATTCCAACAAGTTTCTATTTTTCTTTTTTCGAATAAAATTCTCGGCAATGTTTTTATCCAGCAGTCCCCTGACTTATCAACCTTATTCCACGGCAAGCCAAACATTTGCCACATATTTCACAATTTTTTCTTTTTTAATCAAGAGATTTGTCCGGAAAAAAATCTCTGTGTTGTCAAACTTTGTGCAGTTACGAATTTTTCTACATATTTCTTTTCAACGAAGAGATTATTCTACTAGCATAAAATTGATCCCCCGTTTTGACATTTACAGAGTTTTTGTTCAAAATCTCGCCAGACAGGAGCTTCACGCCTACAGGCACAGGTGGCGCATGCTACATACAAATGTGGGGAGTTTGAAGTAGATTTCTGTTCCTAAGATTTTGTAAGAGCGTTCTCGCTCGCACCTTAGAAAAGGACAGAACGACGAGACCGTTTCTCTCTCTTATGATTGCGATGTGTGCGATGCATGATTGTTCCTTCTTTGCTTTGTGCGGATATTCGTCGCGAGTCATTTAGTCAGGTGGAAACCACGATCAAATCTAGTCTGAAATTTAGACTGAATAAATTATAAAGTGACTGTTTAAATAAAGTCTCATTTATTTATTCCCTTAACACGCAGAAGTTGGGGAGCTTTCTGATTTATTGGGGAGTCGATAATCCGCCCCACACAAAAATCAAACTTTAAATTCATTTTTTCATCCACGAATATGTATGTTTTATATAATATTAATTTTTTCCAAATTCCTAATTTCCCAAACAATTACATAAAAATAAAAATTACACAAAAATAAATAAATAAAAATAAATTTAAGAGAGCAGGTTTCTATTTAATTTCGGGACAGCCGTCTTTGTTTCTTCAACAAGAAGATTTGCAATTATTATCATTATTATTATTATTATCATTTTTGCTTTTTTGCTTTCTTTCCACTTTTAAGTTCTCTTCTCAGTGCATTTTCGTTCGACAAAGGCATTTTAGTTTATGCTCACTGAAGTCATCTGGGCGTTTTCTATTTTGAGTTTAATTCTTTTTCTATTTACTTTTTCTAAAATGCCCACGGACAATAGCGTGGGTGACGCGAATGCGGGGGGGGCCGAAGGTAGCGTACCGACTCTGGGACATGTGGCCGCCAGTTCTTATCGCATTCCAAAGCTACCTGGTTTTTATCGATCTGAGCCCGCAATTTGGTTTTCTCAAGCGGAACTCATGTTTGACTATGCTCATCTTTCTTCCGAGAAAGCTCGAGCAGGTGCAGTCATATCAGTTCTCGACTTTGAGGTTGTAATGACCATTAGCGATTTAATTCAGGCTGAACCTCCAATAGCAAACCTTTATACGGAAATTAAAAGTAGGTTGATTGCTAGTTTTTCGATTTCTCCTGAATCTCGCTTACGTCAACTGTTAAAAGGGGAGGTCTCCAGCGAGGGAAAACCCTCACTTTTGCTTAGCAAAATTCGAAATTTGAGCCAGGGTAAATGCTCCGATGACGTCATCAAAGCAGTCTTTTTGGATCAACTTCCTAATGCTTGCAGAGCAACTCTAGCCGTTAGTGAGGTTACTGATTTAATAAAATTGGCCGAAATGGCCGATCGCTTCGTGGAAGCGTCTGATTCCATTCAATCTTGTGCTGCCGTGGCCTCATCATCAAATGGCATGGACGAACTTTTAGGCAAGATTGATGCTCTGTCTTTTCGCGTCGATGCCTTAGCCTCCCACAACTCTCAAAATCGCCCTAATTTTCAAAATCGTCCTAATCAACAAGGTCGGCCTTTTTACAAAAAACGTTTTAACAAGTTCAATAAGGGGGATCAAAAGTCCTCAAATCAGGACAATGATCTTTGTTATTATCATAAAAAATTTGGCGAATCCGCATACAAATGCGTTAAGCCTTGCAACTTCGTTAGTAAAAAACCTTCGGGAAACTAGATTCGCCGCTGCATGTCGACTCAACTCTCGATATGCACACTAGCAAAAGATTGCACGTTAAGGATAGAGAATCTGGGCTTATATTTCTTATCGATACGGGTTCGGACGTGTCTCTAATACCGGCCAATGCTAAGACAAAGTGTCTTCCGCCTCAATATGTGCTTTATGCGGTGAATGATTCCCGCATAAACGCATATGGGGACCGAAGACTGATCCCCAACTTTGGTCTTAAGCGTTACATGCCGTGGAAATTCCGTGTCGCGTCCACTCCCTATGCTATACTTGGAGCCGATTATCTCTATCACTATGGCCTCATCCCAGATTTAAGAAGACGAAAACTGATCGACACGCTCACCAATTCACACGCACAAGGTTTTATTAAAAACGCCACTATTCATAGCGTTAGTGCCATTAATAAAAAACTGCCCGCCTCTCACATACTGAGCAAATTTCCTGAGATAACTGGACCATCACAATCTTCAACATTCCTTTCACAGGAAGTTTATCACTATATTGTGACATCCGGTCCTCCTCTAGCTCAGCGTGCCAGACGTTTGGCACCAGATAAGTTGAAGGCAGCAAAGGACAAATTTGGAGAAATGGTAGCGTCAGGTGTCTGTCGACCTTCCTCTAGTCCTTGGGCATCACCAATACATATGGTGTTAAAAAAAGATGGAACTTGGAGAGTTTGCGGCGATTATAGTCGTCTGAATACTGTAACGGTTCCTGACCGTTTTCCAGTCCCTTTTCTGCATGATTTTGCAGCAAATCTTCGAGGTAAAACGTGCTTCTCGAAGCTCGACTTGCATGCGGCTTATCACCAGATTCCGGTGCACCCGGATGATGTTGCCAAAACTGCCGTAATCACGCCTTTTGGCCTTTTTGAATTTTTAGGCATGCCATTTGGCCTACGAAATGCTGGCCAAACTTTGCAGCGATTTGTATTCCGCGCCTTAGGCGATCTAGACTTTGTTTTCGCCTACGTTGATGACATCCTCGTAGCTTCTTCGGATCCCAAAGAGCACGAGGAGCATCTCAACATCGTTTTTGATAGACTTAAAAGATTTGGTCTTCGATTAAATTTGGACAAATGTTTATTTTTCGTTCCCTCTATTGAATTTCTTGGTTACATGATCGACCAAAATGGAGTCAAACCGACTCACGAGAAAATAAAGGCCATTTCTGAATTTGTCAAACCTAAAACAATTAAAGACCTTAGATGTTTCTTGGGACTGGTCAACTTCTATCGTCGTTGCCTTCACCATGCGGCCCAAATTCAGGGACCATTGTATTCTTTTCTTAGAGATACTCGAAAAAACGACCAGAGAGAGGTCGAATGGTTCCCAGCCGCCGAGGAGGCTTTTGAAAATATTAAAGAGGAACTACAGAGAGTTACCATGCTCGCACATCCTTCTATCGACGCCCCTACTCGCCTTGTCACGGATGCCTCCGATAAGGGCATGGGAGCGTCTTTGGAACAATTATTGGATGGCTCATGGAGGCCCTTAGCATTTTTCTCGAGAAAATTTTCTCCGGCTCAGATGAAATATAGCGCGTACGACCGTGAGCTTACGGCAATTTATAAAGCTGTTGAATACTTTCGCTACTTTTTAGAAGGGCATCATTTTAAGATCTGCACAGATCATAAACCCTTGATTTTCGTTTTTCAAAAGAATTCTGAGAAAGCGTCGCCTCGCCAACAGAGGCAAATTTCCTTTCTTTCCCAATTCACAAATATAATCGAGCACCTTCCTGGTAAAGAAAATGTCGTTGCGGATTACCTATCACGAGTAGATGCTGTAGTTCTGCCTACAGAATTTAGTCTTCCCGAGCTTGCGCAAGCTCAGGAAGACGACGAAGAACTGAAGCTCCTCGTTAGGGACAACAGTAGTTCGTTAATCCTGAAAAAGTTCGCGTGGGGTCCTGATCAAACCTCTCTTTTTTGCGATACCTCAGGTGACACGTTACGTCCATTCATTCCAAAAATTTTCCGAGAGCGCATTTTTCATTTATTCCATGATTTATCTCATCCAGGAGGAAAGGTCACTGACCAAATAATACGTAAACGTTACGTGTGGCCTCGAATGAATAAGGAAATCAAGGAGTGGTGCAGAGTCTGTTTGAAGTGTCAAAAGGCAAAAGTTTCTAGACACACGACTTTATTACCTTCTCATTTTGTAGCCCCTAACGGCCGTTTTCGCCAGGTCCACGTGGACATAGTTGGCCCGCTTCCAGTTCGTGATGGTTATCGCTATTTATTAACGATGATCGATCGATTTTCGCGATGGCCAGAGGCTGTCCCTCTCAAGGACATCGAAGCTATAACTATTTATCGAGCTTTCGTCAGTGCGTGGATTTCACGTTACGGAAGTCCGGAAATTGTATCTTCTGACCAGGGTGGTCAATTTGGTTCTCAAATTTTTACTTCCTTGTTGAATCTCGTAGGCGCTCGCAGGATCAGGACGACTCCTTACCATCCTGCATCGAATGGGCTTATTGAACGCTGGCATCGCCAGTTGAAAGCCGCTCTTATGTGTCAATCGAACAGCGATTGGGTTCTTACTCTTCCAACTGTAATGCTTGGTTTGCGGACCAATGTCCTAGACTCGGGCGCATCACCGGCCGAATATCAGTTCGGCACCACTCTAAGAGTTCCCGGTGAATTCGTTTTGCCCGAAAGTTTTTCTGAGGAGAGACACTTCTTTTTGGAGGAATTTAGAGAACAGATGCGTGTTGTTAAACCAGTTCCGGTCGAACACCGGCATAAACGCAAAATTTTTGTATCGAAAAATTTAGCAACTTGTTCTCATGTGTTTTTAAAATGTAGTCCTATCAAGAAATCCTTGGAATGTCCTTATTCAGGTCCCCACAAGGTCCTAAATCGAGTTTCTGACCGAGTTTATGAAATAGACTTTAATGGTGTCAAAAAACACGTAAGCGTCGAGAACGTGAAACCAGCTTATTTTTTAAATAACGATTTCGACGCTGGTACCAATTTTAGTTATGTTAACCACAACCCTCAGTTGCCTTCGCAACCGAGTAGTCGTGATAAGACTGATGTCGTACCAAATAAAATTTTTCGCACATATGTTAACAAGAAAAAATTAGCTGCGGAAAATAAAAAATAGAATTCTAAAAGATGAGCTCATCATTAAGTTATATGGGACTTTATTTCCCTTTGTTTTTAATCACGCGTGAAAATTATATTTTTTATATGTATCTTTTATAATCTTCTAACATATCTTGTTAAATCTTTTTGACAATGACATTATCTAATACTAATGTTAAACGTGCATTTCATTTAGTCACTTAGTGGTTTTTTATTCACAAATTCGTTTTTTAAACTGTTAAATTTCTTGACTTCTCGACCCCATAATGTTATGCTAAACAAGCTCCCTTTATTAAAATTTATAAAACAATTTGTTTCTTCCTTGCACGAATAGCAAGTGCATTTGTTTATTTTCTTTTTTCTATTTTTTGACATGGTATCGTTGCACTTGGGGGGAATACTGTGGGGAGTTTGAAGTAGATTTCTGTTCCTAAGATTTTGTAAGAGCGTTCTCGCTCGCACCTTAGAAAAGGACAGAACGACGAGACCGTTTCTCTCTCTTATGATTGCGATGTGTGCGATGCATGATTGTTCCTTCTTTGCTTTGTGCGGTTATTCGTCGCGAGTCATTTAGTCAGGTGGAAACCACGATCAAATCTAGTCTGAAATTTAGACTGAATAAATTATAAAGTGACTGTTTAAATAAAGTCTCATTTATTTATTCCCTTAACACGCAGAAGTTGGGGAGCTTTCTGATTTATTGGGGAGTCGATAATCCGCCCCACACAAAAATCAAACTTTAAATTCATTTTTTCATCCACGAATATGTATGTTTTATATAATATTAATTTTTTCCAAATTCCTAATTTCCCAAACCTTGAGAAAATCATAATCATACTTTCAAGAACGATTCTATTAGAGTTTTATGCAACAAACGTCAAAGAACTTGTGTTATTTATAAGTCAGGTTGCATTCGCAAAGTTTTCCCTGGCAGAGAAAAGCAGGGTTTTTTTTTCTTTTTTATCTTTTTTATTCTTCCTCTTATTTTAAAAATTCCAACAAGTTTCTATTTTTCTTTTTTCGAATAAAATTCTCGGCAATGTTTTTATCCAGCAGTCCACTGACTTATCTACCTTATTCCATGGCAAGCCAAATATTTACCATATATTTCACTATTTTTTCTTTCTTAATCAAGAGATTTGTCCGGAAAAAAATCTCTGTGTTGCCAAACTTTGTGCAATAACAAATTTTTCTACATGTTTCTTTTCTACGAAGAGATTAGAGTTCCGAAGAAGTAATCCCAGGCGCGAGAAACCAATGCTGACGCTGGATGGAGCCTTGATTCTTTGACACCCAGAGTGGGTAACCGAGACTGGGAACAGTCTTTAAATCACTGTCGTTCAATATTGGTTGAAGATTGGACACCAATGCTCGTTCCATGCTTGATTCAAGACGGCTTGAATCCTAATGCCCGAAGCTTGAACATCCAATCTAGATTCAAGCTTGAATCAACTGTGACACAATTGCTCAACTTATCATATTACATATTTCTTTATATATTGAAGTATATACATATAAAAAGTATTATTAATTAAATAATAAATATTACAACTGCTGCAGATTTAGTAATTTTATGAATATTTACTATTAATTTTGTATAAAATAAACTATAAATAAACAAACAAAAATTATGTAATTTTACTTAATTGTAAGATATATTAGAAGTAAATTAAATTTGTAAACAATTATTTTCTTATTTTAAAAAAATAAATTTCAAAGAATCATAACCAAACGAAATAATTTAAAGACCATTTTCAAATTTGAAAAATATTGAAGATATGATTACGTGCTCGATAGCGTAATTTTGTAAAATCATTGATTTCAAAAAAACTTTAATTATACAAATTGAATAAATTTCCTTATTTAAATAAAAGTGCGCTTCAATACATTATATATAAACAATTTTTATAATTTACTTTTGTATTATATATTATTGAAATTAATTATTTAAATAATATTATTTAATTAAGGTTATAAATAAAAATGATAAATTATTAGTTAATTTAGTTTACATATTTTGCAAATATTTTACAAAAATATTTATTTATAAAATATTAATAAGTTAGGATCGAGATTGGATTATATAAACTGTATATCAGTAAATACAAAGGATACATAAATTCTATTCTATTTATTTAAATAATATTTAATTTTTAAATAAAAACATTAAATTAAAGTTATAAATAATTAAATAATAATTAATCATTATCAGTTAATTTTGTTTACATATTTTTCAAATATTGTATAAGAATATTTATTTATAAAATATTAATAAGTTAGGAGATTGGATTGTATAAACTTTATATCAGTATAAACGAAGGATAAATAAATTCTATTAATTTATTTTTGATAATGAATATGTTCCAGAACTATTAAAATGTAAATAGCATATAATCCAGGTCTGAACCTCACAAAGTTATTTCTATTGACTCTCAACTACCCGTCGTAGCCGAGTGGTACTAATATCGTGCGTTCACCGCGAGCGAATTCGACTATAGGGCCGTGGGTTCGATCCCCCCTTGAGCGTGCGAAATTTTATTTCATAGGTTAAGTGTTTATATGTATTAAAAATGTTAATTAATCTTAGATCGATAATAATTAAGTGTATAAATGTGCAATTAATCTTAAATTATAAAAAAAACAATCTGAAGAATATCAACTTAAATAATTATAGATGAACATTAAAAATTTTTTTTATTTTATT
Source organism: Ganaspis brasiliensis (assembly GCA_037103525.1). Lineage (NCBI taxonomy): Eukaryota > Metazoa > Arthropoda > Insecta > Hymenoptera > Figitidae > Ganaspis > Ganaspis brasiliensis. The sequence goes on from JAZKLR010000028.1 coordinate 3,071,961, forward strand.
AATTTTATGATAATCTGCATCAGTACAGTAATTAAGAAAAAATGATCATAATAATATTATTATTGTATTTATAATTATAAATAATATAATAATATAATTTATAATAATAAAATAATATTATTATTATTATTATTATTATTATTATAGAAATTATCATTATTAACAACATAATACAACAAGAATATTATTATATTAATAATTATTTAACGTTCTGTCTTCTGTAAGCGACAGTGGAATCTGGCTTGACGAAGCTGTAATCGGACTTCCGAACATTGATTGAGTCTTGGACTCCAATCCTCAACCAAGCTTGGAGCGTCAGGCTTGAATCGCTGTTACATTCTAGCTTGGACGAGTCTTGCTTCCTCCGACTCACCAATCCTCAATCAAGATTGACCAGTCCTCCGTCAAGCTTTATAAAGCCTCAAATCATCGTCCCTGCGCGCCTGGGATATTACCTGGAGAACGGTAATGAGAACGAGAATATAACCGGGAATATAACCGACCAAAATTCTAATAGAGAATTTATAAGAATTTAAGTTTTTTATTTATTTATCAAATTAAGTCAAATTTTCTCAATCAAAATATGAAAATAGAATCTATAGTGTCATTCTTATTAATAATGATTTGAATTTCAATGTTAATAGTAATATGTATTTTAATTACTTTCTCTTTGACAATAAAACAGTTTCATTATTTATTGCAAATTTCATATTATTTATGGCAAAATGAAATTCACTGTTTTAATTCACCATTATTATTTTTATTCTGCAATTATTATCTTCAATTAAAATATGGAAAAAACCGTGATACGTTGAAAAAAATTAATGAAATTTAAAATAAATAATTGAAAAAATTGCAGAATTTTTTAAAAAATTTTAAAATATCCGTTTGCCTGTTTCAACGTTTGTATGGTCCCCATAATGGTCTATTTTTGACTGCGGGATATATTATAAAATCATTGTAAATAAATGAATAAATACAATTTTTAAAAATTGAAATTTGAGAAAATTAATTGAAAATTTGAGAAATTAATTGAAAAAAATGAGAATAATTAAAAATTGAAGAAAATAATTGGAACTTAAGATATAATCAGTAAAAATGTTTGGAAATTATGAAAATAAATGAAAATAATTAAAAATTAATTCAAATAATTGAGATTTGAGAAAAATTCTTAAAAATCTTAAAAAATAATTTTATAAAATGAGAATAATAATTAAGAATTTAGGGAAATAATTGTAAAATGACAAAAGTAAATTAAAATTGAAAAAAATAATCGAAATTATTTATTTATTTATTTATTTATTTACGGGCAAAAGCCCATTACAATATAAAATTAAAAAGTTTATCTCACGTAACAATAAAAATGAAACTTGATACAACAGTAATAATCAATATTTATAATTAATCAGTCAATTAATTGGCCGCATTCATTCATACAGCATGAAATTATGATGAAAATAAATTTTAAATTTTAAAAACTAATATCATGAAAATAACAGGGACTGACACGAAAACCGAAAAAAAATATATTTTATTTTTGTTTCGTTTTGGTTTTGAAAAACTGAAACAAAATATCAATTTAATTTTGTTTTGTGTTGAACCTGAAACGAAAAGGCTCTGAATTACGTTTTCGTCTCATGCCCGAAACGAAAAGGCTTCGAATTTTGTTTTCGTTTCATGCCCGAAACGAAAATCCGCTCCGAATTCCGTTTTCGTTTCTCATAAAAAAGGCTTAAAATTCCACAAAAACAATTTTAAACACAATTCTTTTCTTGCAGGAGACGAAAACGAAATTCAGAATCTTTTCGTTTCGGGCATGAGACAGAAACGAAATTCGGAGTTAATTTTCGTTTCGGGTATGAGACGAAAACGTAATTCAGAGCCTTTTCGTTTCAGGTTCAATACAAAACAATATTGATTGTACATTTTTGTTTCGTCACAACAATTCAAAACAGAAACAGAATTCGGTTTTCGTGTCAGTCCCTGGAAAATAATTAAAATTTCTGATAAATTATTGAAATTTTTGAAAATTATGCAAAAAGAATGAAAATAATTAGAAATGGGAGAAAATAATAGAAAAATTACGTAATTTATTTTTAAGCGAAAGAAAATAATTGAAAATCGTTTAAAAAATTGGAAATTGAAGAAAATAATCTAAATTTGGAATAATAACTGAAAATTTAGAAAATTAATTGAAAAATAATTAAAATAATTAAAAGGTAAGAAAAATAATTAAAAATTGATTATAAAATTTTAAAGTTAAGAAAATAATTGAATTATAAAATAAAATGATGATAGATTGAAAAAATAATTTAAATTTGAAATAAATAATTTAAAAAAACTGCAGAATTTTCATTTAAATAAACAATAATAATTAAATTTTGAGGAAAATACTTGAAAATCTGAGAAATAAATAGAAAAAAATGAGAATAAATTAATCAATGATTAAAAGAATTAAAGAAAGCTAAAAATAATTAAAATTTAAGAAAATTAATGAAAAAATTGGAACATTATGAAAAAAAAATGAAAATAATTAAATTTTGAGAAAAATTATTAAAAAACTTGAAAAATAAATTTACAAAATATGAATAGTAATTACAAATTTAAGGAAATAATTGATATATGATGAAAGTAATTAAAAATTTAGAAAATTAATTCTGATAAATAATGAAAATGATAAAAAATTGAAGATTATAATTGCAGAATAAAAATAATAATGGTGAATTAAAAAAGTGAATTTCATTTTGCCATAAATAATATGAAATTTGCAATAAATAATGAAATTGTTTTATTGTCAAAGAGAAAGTAATTAAAATACATATTACTATTAACATTGAAATTCAAATCATTATTAATAAGAATGACACTATAGATTCTATTTTCATATTTTGATTAAGAAAATTTGACTTAATTTGATAAATAAATAAAAAACTTAAATTCTTATAAATTCTCTATTAGAATTTTGGTCGGTTATATTCCCGGTTATATTCTCGTTCTCATTAATATTCTTCACGTAATATTACTTCTTCGGAACTCTATTCTCTTCGTAGAAAAGAAACATGTAGAAAAATTTTGTTATTGCACAAAGTTTGGCATGCTGGATAAAAACATTGCCGAGAATTTTATTCGAAAAAAGAAAAATAGAAACTTGTTGGAATTTTTAAAATAAGAGGAAGAATGAAAAAGATAAAAAAGAAAAAAAAAACCCTGCTTTTCTCTGCCAGGGAAAACTTTTCGAATGCAACCTGACTTATAAATAATACAAGTTCTTTGACGTTTGTTGCATAAAACTCTAATAGAATCGTTCTTGAAAGTATGACTACGATTTTCTCAAGGTTTGGGAAATTAGAAATTTGTAAAAAATTAATATAATATAAAACATACATATTCGTGGATGAAAAAATGAATTTGAAGTTTAATTTTTGTATGTAGCATGCGCCACCTGTGCCTGTAGGCGTGAAGCTCCTGTCTGGCGAGATATTGAACAAAAACTCTGTAAATGTCAAAACGGGGGATCAATTTTATGCTAGTAGAATAATCTCTTCGTTAAAAAGAAATATGTAGAAAAATTCGTAATTGCACAAAGTTTGGCAACACAGAGATTTTTTTCCAGACAAATCTCTTGATTAAAAAAGAAAAAATTGTGAAATATGTGGCAAATGTTTGGCTTGCCGTGGAATAAGGTTGATAAGTCAGGGGACTGCTGGATAAAATCATTGCCGAGAATTTTTTTCGAAAAAAGAGAAATAGAAACTTGTTGGAATTTTACAAATAAGAGGAAGAATGAAAAAGATATAAAAGAAAATAACCTGCTTTTCTCTGTCAGAGAAAACTTTTTGAATGCAACCTGACTTATAAATAACACAAGTTCTTTGACGTTTGTTGCATAAAACTCTAATAGTAGAATCGTTCTTGAAAGTATGATTATGATTTTCTCAAGGTTTGGAAAATTAGGAATTTGGAAAAAATTTATTTAATAGGAATAGACATTTTATGTTATGTTAATGTTTATGTTGCAGATGATACAAAAAATCTGTGAATGTCGAAACGGGAGATAAATTTGAAGCTCGTGGGATCATCTGTTCGCATAAAAGAAATATTGAAAAATTTCCTTATCTCAAAAACTTTGGCAATAAAAATATTTTTTCCATAAAAGTGTCTCGATTTACAAAACACTGGACACTTTTTAATATGATGATTATTTTTTTGCCAAACTTCGCAGGGAATGGGGAATTTGGGAAACACAATTTCACCATGAGCGAGAAAATTATCTTCACGTTCGACATCAAAACTGACAGATTGTAAACAGAGTACGGAGTCCATCTTGTCATAGCCCGAGCGGAATCCATGGTAACGGTGACGCTACTTCCGGCCTGCCATAGCCAGAGCCCTTTTTTCAAAAAAGTGTCTGGGTTTTTTAAAAAAAATTCATAAGTCCAAATTTTCGACCAGCGGAGGGGAAAGTGTTTGAAGACCACTGCAAATTTTCTCCTTCCAACAGCCTTAAGTTTTACTTTAGTCTATTTTCATAATTAAATTAATTAAAAAACTTTTTTAAACTTTTTTTGTTTTAATCGATTTTTTCAAAGACCTTCGCTGATGTAGATTCTGTCTCCTTCTCATCTTCTTTCTCGTCTACTACTTTTATAGAATTTACAGCTTCCACTATTTCTTTTCTTTCTTCCTCACAATCAGTGTCCATAAATAAATACATTTCTTCTTCTATGTCCATTTCCGATTGTTCTTCTGTCCCTTAGTCTAAATTTTATCTTGCCTCATGTTCAAAATTTTCCTCTTTTACTTCTTTCATGTCCAATTCCGATTGTTCTTTTATCCCTTCGTCTAACATTGAACTTGCCTCATGTTCAAAATTTTTCTCTTTCACTACTTCCATGGTATTGCCTGATGCAGTTTCTTTTACGCCCTCTTCCTTCTCATCTACTTCCATGGAACCGTCTGTTTCTTCTTTTCTTTCTTCAATAGTTATAGTGTCTAAAATCCGAACTCTTTCTTCAACTTCTATTTCCAATTGAGCAAACGGTTTACCAACATGAGTTTTTTGACTTCCGTCCATTATAATTGTCATATTTTCTTCCTTTTCATGTCCTACCAAATCAGGTCGATTTTTAAGGAAGTAACACCTGTTACTCATTTGGATTATTTCTGTGATATAGCCTTTAGTTCTTATGAAAAATGTATCGTCGTCATCCATTAGCTCCTTATACAACTTGAATTTTTCGACAGCTGCTGACAAAATAAGGAAATTCCTCAATATCGAAATATTCGGTGCACCAGTTAACCACTCTGATGGAAGGTAGAAGGATATAGGGATGCAAACTGATTGCGACATTTCCTGAAAACAAAAAACAATATTTTAATTTTAAATTGACGGATAACTAAATTTTTTATATTTGAAAATACAGCCATAAAAAGACATATAAAATTTCTTAATTATGAAAAACTTATGCAATTTTTGTCTTCAATTTTTCTTTTTAAAACACTTGAATATACATTTTAGTGAGAAAGATTTTTATAATGACTCTTTAGCTCATTCTACAAAATGTTGACTACATTAAAAGACTTAAGTTACATAATTTTGATTACAGTAGGTATATTATTTAATTTTTTATAAAAATATTGTGTAAATAAATAATAAAATATTTAACTTCAATAAAAAAATTCATGTTAATATAAGTTAATAGTTCTACTCACCACTAAGACAGATTTACATTCAGATTTATTAGCCATAAAATGAAATCCACTTGGCACTTTCAATATTAGTACTTTGAAATTTTGGAAACTGACATTTACTTCAGACTCCGAATCAATAAAGCCTAACATGATGTCCCGTCTTCTAATTCCAATTGCCATCATTGCGATTTTTTCACACGTTTGAATACTAGTAGTTAAAAACCACTGTCTTGGAATGAAGATATCGATGTGTAATTTTGAGTAGTTTTCCATTTCGTCTTCTTCTTTCTGGTGAATTCTAAAATGAAAAAAATATTTGGAGTTAAAAGAAAGTTGTTAAAAGAAATAGTGAAGTGAATTTAAAAAAATAAACATTTCATTTTAAAATGTTCTTATTGTTGAATTGCAATTAAGTTTTAAATTTAAATAATTCATTAAAATAATTTAATTAAATAACACTTATATTAAACATATATAAAATAAATAAGATGTTTTAATTATTTGTAAAAAATTAAGTTCCTCAATTAATATTTACTTAATTTTAATCTTGCAACTTATTCTTTGTTATTAACAAACAACTAAGAACAAAATTTTTGAGGCATTGAAAGGTGAAAAGATGTTTTCTTTATAAAAATCAAAATTAACTAATAAATACTTCTAATAAAATTAAAAATTAATTAAATAAATGAAATATTTAACTTATTTTTAAAAAATCAGTGTATATTTATATATTAAATTGAATTTTATTTTTGTTATTAATAGCAAATGCATAAAGCAGATTATTTTAATCATTCAAAGTTGAAAAGAAATTCAAGGTAAAAATGTCAATTAAAAGAATAAATACTCATAGATATATAAAATATATTTTTGAAAAATAAATAAAATGTTAAACATTATTTTAAAACATCATCGTATAAATTAAAATTTAATGACATATTATTTTCTAATTTATTTTTAATCTATTATATTATATTGTTATATAATGTTCTTTAAAAAATTGTTGAAAATTAAAAATTATTATAAACATGAAATGTTAAAAAGATTAATCAAATTATAATTTAAGTTTAAATATTGCTTACAGTTTCAGTGGATTTAAAAGTTAATTAAATAATTAACTTGATGCTCTTTACTGCAACTCAAGTTGTTGTTCTTCTTGTCACTTTTAAAATGATAATCTACCCCGTACATCAGGTTCCTTTTTATACCCGAGGATAGTTTAAAAAAACTTGAGACCGAAGACATGTGATAATGAATTGAACGAAGAAGGTGCATAGAGATAACATTTTTCAATCTCTTATGACCAGACTAAACATATAATATAATATAATAATATAATATAATATAATAACACCTTTAGCTTTATTCTGTTCTTCTTTTTCACCATATATTTTAAATGTATGCAATTCAGAACGCAAACCAATAAATTCTGTTACAATTTTTCCATTGCATTCGTCTTTTATCAATCCTAGAACTTTTTTATTTTTTAAGGGAATTCCGTGCAAATTGTTTAATAGATAACCAGAGGTGTCAAAATATTTGACATCTTTTTTAATATAATCATATATATTTGGCACTATTATGTGATAAATTAAACTATCAGTATCTGTATATAGCAACTTTGATTGATTGTTGATTACTTTTTTTACGTAATTATAATGAAAATCATAAAGATATAATTTTGATATGTCCAAAATGCTAAAGCCAACATAGATCGGTTTATTAGATTTCATTTGAAGCTTATTTAGCTCAATTAAAACTAAATTTTCATTGAATATGTTGCAACTGTGAAAATTGGGTTTAGCAAGAAGAGCTTTGGTCCCATATCTACCTTCCCAATTTGTAACAATCCTAACATCTTTATGTTTCCTTATGTTTTCCATAGTTTTACCAAATACAGAATTATTCATTAGTTTATAAATTTTTTTTTCAAATATATTTGTTGAATTTTTTCTTAGTTCTGTATTTATCTATATATTGTTTTAACCATGGTGATTGTTTGAACTGTAAAATTCTATGGATTTTTATCAATTTCATTCCTAAATGTAAATAATATTTTAAGCTCCTATAATGAATAATATATTTCTTTCTTGGTAGTAAATGTATTATTAATTTTGGTGTTTTACAGTCAGGAATTGGCGGAATAATATGTTCGGGACATAATGGTAAATCTTTGTGTAAATCTTGCAATTCAGATGGGTATTCTAAGTCTACTTCCAATATGTATCTAAAAGAAGAATTATCTTAGTATTTTTAAAACATCAAATTCTCTTAAATTTGTCACCCATTGAAAATCTGAGTAAGGCAAAAATTGGCTCATTCCTGCTCCATATAAATTATTAATGTCGAAATACATAATATAAGATTCTTCTAGATTTTCATTAAAATCTGTTCCCATAAATCTATTGTTGGCTTTTGCATACCTATTCGAACACTGTGAAATCCCTCCGCGTATATCTCTTTCAATAAAAAGAAGCTTTTCTATATCAGTTAATAATTCTAAGTTTACTTTTGTTAATTTCATAGTTGCATCAAATGCAAGCCCTGGCGCTGTAAAATAATGTAAAGGATCTAAATTATAAGCAGGATAACATGTTTTTCGAAAATTTTCAAAAACATCAGCTAATAGTAAATATCTGTTTTTAAATTTAGATCCGAATATTCTCCTAAGTTATTTAAATTAAATACTTCCTATACATGACAAGCGTGTTTATATTCATCTTTTGAAATATTTGAATCGTTTAATTTGGAATAAAATTCTTCTATTGGAGGTAATCGCTGCTCCTGCAATTTTTTCCAATTATCAACGTACTCGTAAGGAAAAACACCTTTTCTTATTACAACGTTGAATTCATTAATTTGTTTCTAATATTTTTTTGTAATTTTTTTTTCATCATGTTTTAGAAAATTTACTAATTTCTCTAATCTATTTGGCATAAATCTAAATGAGTCTAAAAATCTAAAACATACGTTTTTAACTTCTACATATTTTGTGAACGAAATATATTTTTTTTTATTTATAGGCAACAACTTAACAGCACCATTAAAGTTCGTACATAATTCTTTTATAAAAAAATTAGCATCGTAACCTGATAAATTATGAAATATTACTGGAATGACATGTGATTTCTTATAATTAATATTACAACCTTGGTGACTAGGACCTCTAAATTTTCCAGTAAAATTATTATGATCACAATGCTTAATATCACTTTTATTAAATTCTTGTTCACATATGTGACAAATTGTTGCATTTCTAAATTCCATTTCTTGTTGAAAAGATAATGTTTCTATTGGTAGGGGAGAGTAGTCAGAGTTGGACAGTGGTCAGAGTTGAATCATCGCGTTTAATTTTGTTTTATCACAGTAGATCCATATGTCGTTGTGTGTAAATACTTGTTAGCAATGCCAGCAAACTTTTTACATGGATTGCAGTGAAGTGTGCGAACTATATAGACGTATTAAGCGAGTCCATGTTATACGCTCAACAAAAAACGTTATTGTAGTTTCAAAATTAGATAATTAGATGTAGAAGAAATATGCCAAAGACAAATTAAGTTGACTAAAATTGTTCATTAAGATGTTTTACGAAAATGTGGAAGGTAATTTGGTGTTTGTATAAAGCGTTTATGGTGTGTGTGTGTGATATGAAGCTAAACGACGCTTAAGTCAAGGTTGGTACACCCAAAATTTTGCAATTCTGAAGCATTTTTGCAATGAAAATGAATTTGTAAACTTAAAAAAGTGTCAAAAACTTCATTTCTATTTGAAAGAAAGAAACTTCAAATTTTTGGTAATACTTTTTCACTTTCAAATCAATTTCGCGATACAAGAGGAAATATGTTTTATTTCAATTTCATGTTTCCTTTTGTCATTTCCAAATGTATTTAAGTGTTGTTCTATCATGCGAAGGCAAAGATATTGTCATTTTTAAAAATTTATCTTCATATTTAATTGATTTTCTACAGTGACCCAACTCTGACTACCATGGTCAACACTGACTACCTTTTTTTTTTTAATTGCCTATAACTCCAAAACTTATGGTCCAAATTTTTTGCAATGTTTAGCAAAAACATTGCATTTTAGTAGAACTTTCAAATAATATAAGAGACATTGCAAAATTCGGCCTACAGGAGAAGTTAAAGAGAAAAGTCAAAACTATATCCAACTCTGACTACTCTCCCCTACTACTCTTTTTAAATAAAAATCGACTAAATCTGCTTTTTTTTTAATTTATTTACAAACCACTGAACACAATCTTTGCCTCTGTAACTTTCAAAAACTGACAGAGAATCATCAAATTCACATTTTAAATAAAAGGCAATGCTGTGTGGGACGTGTTTTTGATATACTCCAGACATTAATTTATTATCAAAAAAAGGTTCTAAATTACTTTCTGTGTCAGCATAAAGAACAAAAGGAACTTTTTCCTTAAATTTAAAATTCTTAAATTTTAAAACATTTTCTTTTTTCTCAGGTAAAATAACACGGCAATTGTTTAAATTATAACAATCATTTTTGTGCTTTTCTAATGAACTTTTGAATTTAAAATGGCACAGACATCTTTCACAAATCCATGTTTGACAATTATCTTTCGTCAATTGTGATTTTAATAAACGAGATAAATTGCGAATCCATGCAAAATGGTAAAAATTGACATTATTTTCTGGATGTCTAATCATTAATAAATGAATAGTAGTTTTTCGCAGAAAACTGTTCACTCAAGTAAAGCGGAACAATTTTTTGTCTATTATTTTGACTACTGTCTATTCCATAAATGTTTATTTTTAAGTTATTCATTTTTTTAAATTTGGGAATATCAGTCAAAGTAATTGGAAAATTTATGTTATCATATTTTAATACTTTTCTAAAATGAGGATAAGAACTTATTAAATTTGAATTTGTTTCAGTAGGATAAAAAGCTGCTACTACAGACCATAAAAAACAAAATTCATTTGCATTTTTTAAATTAACCACTGCATGTTTATCTACAATAAATTTTGGCAATTGTGTAAAAGTAGAAAAACCTATTTGAGTAGGTGCATATCTGTTAATATTAACCATTAAATTTATAATTTCTTTTAAAGACCACCCTGATTTTTTGGTATTAAATTCCTCCACTTGTTCTAAAATTTCTTTAATTACTTCATGAAAAATTAAGTTAATGTCTGTAGATAAAAATATAATTTTATTTTTCGTATTGAAAAATTTTTTGTCTTTAATGATTTCACCTTTGTTTATGGCAGAAAAATTAGCTGCGAGTATGAAGTCCACTTTTAAACTATTATTTTTTTTAATGCATTTCTTAAACGACTTTTAATTAGAGATTTTGAATCTTTTAAAAATTAAAATAAATCTATATGCTTTAAATTTATAATTGCAGTTGTCCTCACTCTATTTTTAAATACTGATTCTAAGTCTTTCCACTTTAGTCTATTTGCCTTTTTTTTCTCATTTACATATCCGTCACCTTTTTTTTTTAACTGTTTAAATTTTAAATTTAAAGATTTTAATATTCCTAAGGTTGTTATAGTTTTATTCTTGTCACCCACTGTAAAATTCTTTTTAACCCTTAAAAGTTTATTTAAAAGACGAATATTCTGTGTCCCAATCTTGATCCATTTTTTGATTTCACGAATTAGTTTTGCATTGTTTTCAATTTCACTTACCGTATTGTATGCACTTTCCATAATTTTAATAAGTGATTTACAATTAATAGAATTCATTTCTTTAATTTTAAAAATAGACCTTAGAATTGTAAATAATCAATAATTGACAATAATTTATAAAAAAATATTATATATTAAAATGGTATTTTTTTTAATAAAAAATAGTGTATCTTCAATTGAAGCAAATTAAACAATAACTGTCTTGAATAAATAAATTGTCTTTTATACTATTTTTTAAGGTCAAAGAATTAATTTTAATATTTACTTACCTTCTTCTTTGCATTATTTATTGTCTTATATAACTTTTAGACATATCTGTATTTTTAAATATTAAATTCATATATTATTAACAATTTAGATGTTATTAATAAATTTTAAAAACAAAACAATCTTCCTGCAACTGACCACATATCACTTGACGTTTGCATTTCGTATTTTATATCAACAAAGAAATCGCATATAAATTTCCGTCTAGAACATTACACTACTATTAAAATCCATCAGAGAATAAATTTATATCATTCTTTCAATATCAATTTTAAAATTAAATAATTATATACGATATTTTAATAAAACAAAAAAATCCATTGCGAATTTTTTCCCAAACAAATCATCTCTTTGAAATGCAAATTCTTTTCTTAATCAGTAATAAGAAATTTATTACGCCATCCTCACACTTCCTGAAAAAATATCGGCCGGTAATGTCGGTAAGTAGGAATCTTCTATACAGAACACTCCTAGTATATCTACTGGCCGCCATTTTGTTAATATTCAAAATTTTTTAAATTTTCAAAATTGCTAACAAAGAGCACATAAAAAATAAGTAAAATCAAGAAATAGAATAATTATATGAATAATATATGGCGCTGTATTAATCAAAATAATGACTTTTATAATTTTCACAAAAAAAATTCTTGCGCCTTTCACAATGTTTTAGCGCACATTAAACCTATTGGAAAAAATTCATTTTGTTATCTACTAACTACAAAAAAAATTTTAAAAAAAAATTACGTTTTTGAGAAATTTGAGTTTTTTGATTTTTAAAAAAATGGCCGCCATTTTCTTCATTTTCAAAATTTTTCAAATTTACAAAATTGCTAGGAAAGAGCACCTAAAACATAAGTAAAATTATAAAACAAAATTAAAAAATATAATTTTTTGATAAAACTAGAGTGATTTTAAAAAAATTTGTTAGCGTTTTCGTTCAAAAATCACTCTTTGTCCTAAAACTTGCAAATGCTCGTAACTCTGCGAAAAAATTTTTTCTCAAAACAAAAAAATACGTGTCTCATTATTTCCCCTAAAAAACAATAAAAATCATGTTAAACATGATTTTGAATTTTGAACATATTCGACCTGTATGATTTGAAATGGAAGCAGCCTATTGGAAAGACGAGAGTGGAATAAATGATGACTTTGAAGTTAAAAATGGTTTGAAATTTATTTATTTATTTCTTTGTAAACTTAATTATTCTTTCTTTAGTTAATTGTTCTTTCCTAAACATTTTTGATTGTCAACAATTTTTTAAAATTGATTTTTGAAGTGTTTTAAGACTATTATTATTAAAATATTTTTGGTTTAATTTTCCTAAACTTCTTATTGTTAAAAGATTTTTACACTTCTTCTGTAGACTTCTTTTTATCTATTTAAAAAAAAAAAAAATATTCTTGCTACTTTTTAATTATGCTAAATGAATTAATAAATGACATTTTTAATGTTTCTAAAAAAAATCAATGATTTTCTCCAACGGTCGGGGAAACTCTGTGCAAAGTTGGAACGACCTCTAAAACTAAGGTCCCCCAAATTAGGTTTTACGGAGTTTTGCCAACGGTCGGGGAAACTCTGGGCAAGGTTGCGCCGATCACTAAAATTGAAGTCTCCCAAATTATATTTTACGGAGTATTTTTTTTTTTTCATTTTAGTTATTATATACTTGTTTTATCGACCTTACAGGCCCAATGAGTGTCCCCCGTAGGGAGTTCCTAGAATTTAGTACTTTTTCTTTATATCCTCTAAGTGTTTTGCGTCTACAGAACGGCTTGAAATTAGGAGTACTCGCATTTGCCTGGACCACCCAGTATATTGGGTTTGCTCGCCAGTGGAGAGGGAAAACTGTAGAAAAACCTTTCCATAGTACAACCGGTTTATCAACAGTCGAGTTCTAGTGATCTGCACAGGTCGATTCCCGACAGGTCATATCATTATACCTCGACGTCTTTACCTTCCTCTGAAGTTATCTTACAACCGGAAAAAATCCCAGGTTCACCGGGGCGCGAACCAAACAGGCTTGAATTGGCGCGACCGTAGAGTCCAGGAGCTTAACCAACTGAGCTAACTCCGTGGTATTTTACGGAGTTTCACCAGCGGTCGGGAAAAGTCTGGTCAAGGTTGGGCTGACGGTCAGAAAAACTGCGAGTGCCACAGTTGGCTTGCAGAGTCGGCCCAACTTTGGGAACTTAAAAAAATATAGTTGGGCCAACTCTGGCAGACGTAACTACGCATGCCAGAGTTGTGCCGACCTTGGCCCAACGGACAAACTCTGGCTGCCGACCACAATTCGCACTATACTGCACTATAACTGCTGAAATTTCAGCTCCGTTGCTTGTTCCTTTTTTATAATGTTAACTTTAATTCAATAATTTTCGGTGAAAATATCATAATCATAACTCAGCCTTTTTTAAATATAAATTGTCTGTATTTATGAACAATTTAGGTTTATATTGCACTTTACAATACTTTTTGCATACTTAGAATCTGTAAAAATATTTTACCCCTCAGTTTTTCCAATTTTTGAACGTAACCTGTAGACTTATAATTAAGGTGTCATGTGTTTAGTTATTACGCCTTCTAATAATTTTAATCTTAAGTTCGATCCATTAGCACTAAATCACATTTGGAAAAAGTTTTTAAAAAAAAATTTTTACTTAAAAAAAAATTATTTTTGTGAAAATCGTATGTGTACAAAAAAAGCGTTTAGTTCCATGTCATTACTTTTATATTACTGTAACAACTATTTGATAGTATTGTTACTACTTTCTTGAAGTTTTCATGTGAAACAAGCGATCTGCAGAAGGGATAGATTTATTTTGCACTATTGTAGAAGTGAGATAAGAATAAATGTCAAATTTCAGCTCCATGGCCTATATGAAGTGTTCAGTGTGCTTCATGCAGAAAAACTTTTTTATCTGTGGCGGTTATTTTAAAATATTATTCTATAAGGTAGTTTAGCTATGCTGGATTACTCTGACTGAGTAATCTCCTCGTTGCTCCAGGCTTAAAAATTTATGTTTTTTTTTTTAAATAATAATCAGCTGTAATTTGTTTATTTTCAAATTTGCAATATTTTCCAATACAATACTTGAAAAAACGATTTCTGAGCCATAAAAAATGTCAACTGATAAATTTTTTAAACTGCGTTTTAATATTTAAAATCGATGCCAAACTTTAAGTGCAATTTTTGTACATCTGGTCTTTTAATACGTTTTTCTAAAAAACACGTTTTAAAAGTCCGTGTTCACTGCCATTTAAAAACTACACTACCGATTTCTTTCAAACTTGGTACACACTTTCTACTGTGGCAACCCGCGCGAGGTTTAATCAAACTACCGACTGAAGGCAAGGGGTGGAATCGACTCGCGAGAGTGACACAACAAATTTTGGCAAAACCCCTTAACTCACCTTGTTTTTGTACGACAAGAGTCCAACGGCTGCAGATGCCGATAATGCAAGGAAACGAACAAAATCAGAAAAGCAGCAGACTTACCGATTAAACATGAAATCAGAGGAAGGCGGCTTCGAGCGTCCGGCAGTCCTACGTAGTTCCTTTTTAGGTTATGGTTTGGGTTATCCAATAAATGTCCATGCAATTATCAAAATAACGCTATTTATTTAGCAACACATAAGCACACAAATAGAAGGGTCGGAGAAGCGACAAATTGCCACACGTGCCCTTGGCCATGAGCCCAAACGATGACGAATTACGGCGAGAAGTCCCGAGCGTCGCGTCGTAATGAACCAGGTACCCTGTAACAATGAAAAAAAACGAGTACCCAATGTCTTTTTATTTCTCCTAATCGCATCGTGATCATGGGAACCGACCAGCCTGCAAGGCAGCAGCGTTCAAATTAAATATAATTTATTCAATAAGTTGCGGGTCGCCACATTTCCCCCCTTCTAAAGCGCTGCTAACCGAGCAGGATGGTCGCAGTCTGCGACTTTTCCTCATAGCGGCTTTTTTTCCAGCCTTACAGGCATCTGCTTTGCGTGGTCACGATCGCGACTGATAAAGAGAATTGTCTGAAAACATGGTAAATAAAATATGAAATTAGGTAAAGACTGGTAACTTTTTTTTCTGTTTGTTTCAAAAATTTGTTCATTTGTACCAATAATTATAAGCAAATTGATTGAAATAAGGTAAAATAATTGTGATAAGGAAAATGGGCTGTTGCTGCAGATTTCGTTACCGAAAGAAAACTAAACGATTGATTCATGCTGTCACAGACAATTAATTATGATTTGGCATGTTATTTGGCACGATTCGCCGTAAACTAAAATTAGAATTGTCGCGCCCAAAAGAAGAAAGTAATTGCTTTGATAAGTATTCGAACTTAAAACTTGCTTAAAGCACAACGGTGCGTATCATTAAACTTAACAAAAATGTTGATTGTTTCTGTTCTTTTCGCTTTTAACAAAGATAAGCAAAATACGGTAAGGAAGAAGTAGTTAATGCGCAACGGCGCGAACATAAGCGTAAGGAAGTCAAAAACACAAAAGGAGCTGTTATACAGTGTTTTCATTAACATTGACAGTTTCGGCGTCATCTGATGTTGCATCGCCAGCTGGAGAATGGCGGGAAGCTTCTTTTTCGTCGTCGATTAGATGTTTGTCCTCTTCGTTGGAGTTTAAAAAAAAACTGACACTGTGGCGACTGTTTATCGTGATTTCGCTTCTTTGCTCGACAATCTTCTCTGGGATGTCAGTTTTGAGCAACGAATCGGACAGATCGATCAGGTCTCCCCGCGTTTCACCTCTGGATTCGGGATCACCTCTTCCAGTCTTTTCTGCAGCTGCACTGTTATCCTCGAGTTGCTGGGCACGCCGTGCGCGCTTGATTGTCCCTTCTTGGATCATACGTTCTCGACAAATTCTGCAAGCCGGATCTGGTAGGTTCAGCGGCTGGCGACAAGCTTTGCATCTCTTGTCGGCTGGTAGCGAAAAGGTACCTGGTTTGACGTGAGGCCATGGACAGTCAGCAGTTGAAAATCCAAGGAGAGGGCAAGTTTCATTAAAAACCACCAGAGTAGTCTTGGTTGCAATAACGAAAACTGTGTCCGGCGACTCCACAATTCAGACAGCCAGGTCTGCTTGAGCTCTGTATACTTCGAGCATTTTCCATCGGTGAGATGTTGTCTCTCCAGATTTAGGTCCAAGACAACGCGAAATTGATCATGGACATTATTGGTCTTTTCTGGGTCTGGAAAAAGGGGTTGCTTTTGGAATTGTTCCTCAGCTTCAAACAATTTGTTTTTGATTTCTCGTGAGTGGGACAGAAGTGCTTGATATTTTTCAGACATCTTCTGGTAACGATCTTTAGATACCAAAACGTAGTTAGAAGGTTTCCCGCAGAGAGGAGGAAAGACCTGGTCAATCTCGTCGCTCAGGAACGTTGAAGAATTGCCAACCATCTCTACTTCGTTGACCGTGGATCCTGGCGTGGAGTTGTTGGTGTTGACGTCGCTCATTGTTAACCTGAAAGAGATTATTATTTTTTCTTTTTTTCTAATCTACGACTTCTTCTCGCAAATTTCAAATCACTGACGTAATATTTTCCTATTTCTTTACCATTGTCGTCGCCAATAACAACGACCAAGGGAGACAACTTTTTTAAAATTTTTACCGGACCTTTATATTTCGAGGCTAGTTTTGCGCTGTAGCCACGTATTGCATTTGATAACGTTCTGTTGGGATAGTAAACAAGATCTCCCGGTTCGAAGAAGGTAACGTCTTGACGATTTTTATTATAGGAGTCAATCTGTTTTTTATTCGCCTTCGCCATTAGGATTTCTACCTTGGAACGCAAATCCTTCATACCTTTCATGCGATCGGTCCATTCACTCGTCATCGTAGGATCTAAGTTCGCGAGCGAAATTGAGGAACGCTGGTGTGACGCCTAGTGAAGAATGAACAGTCGTATTATAAGCGAACTGTACCTCCTCCAGAAGGACGTCCCACTCTCGATGATCCTCGCCTAAAAGGCTCGAGATCATAGTTTTGAGATTCCGATTCACGCGCTCGACAGAATTCGATTGGGGGTGATAGACTAGAGTTGTTCGCTGCGTGGAACCGATGCATTTTAAAAAATTCGAGACGTTTTTGTTTAGAAATTCCGTTCCATTATCGGTGATGAAAACATAGGGGGTTCCTCAAGTATTTGTAAGCGATTTTAATGCTCGGATGATTTTTGGTCCGTCGGCTTTGGATAGTGCGTAACATACTATATATCGGGAGTAGCTGTCTTCGCAGACTAATATATAAGATTTACCGGATTTGGAACGCGGTAAAGGTCCCATTATATCCAAGGATACCGTATTCCAAGGTTCTGAAATTTTTCGAGGATACATCAATCCTTGAAGGGGAGTATATTTTAAACACACTTCGCATTCGTTTACATAGCGCCGCACGTCCTCGCGCATGCCTGGCTAATAATAGTGTTTGAGAATAGCCAGATATGTTTTTTTGATGCCTTGATCCGCGGCTTGCGGAGTATCGTGATAATGATTTAATACCGCAATTATTTCGCTTTCTTTAAGGACTTTTTTCCATGCATTGTTGTCACCGACAATTTGTTTAATTGGATCCGGTTTATAATAATAAAGGTCATCGTCGGGGCCGATTTTAAAACGTTCATTGCGAGTCGAATTTTCACGAGTTTGTTCCCATATCTTCTCCTACCAAGATTTTGATTGGGTAGCGTTCAACAAGGTTTGTGCCTGACACCTGGCCAGTCTTCCAGTAGGGTTTTGAAGCTTGCATAACCACTTCAAGCTTGAATGATCGGTAACGACGGTAAATTTTGTTTTTCGAGATAACAACGCAACTTTCTCACTGAACTTATCACGGCAAAGCACTCCTTCTCGGTAGTTGTGTAATTCAACTCTACTCCTCGAAGGGGCCTTCTAATACATGCGATGAGACGTTCGTGTTCTCGATCTTGTTGAGTAAGAATCGCTCCTAGACCTGAGTCGCTGGCGTCAGTATACAACAAGAACGGTAAGTCATGTCGTGGCGCCACGAGGGTTAGTGCTTTGGCAAGCGCTTGCTTAACTTCGAGAAACGACTTTTCGTGATCATCGGTCCAATTCCAAGGCACTTTAGGGCTTGCTAGCTTGTAAAGTGGACCCTGTATTTTAGCGATGTTACGTAGGTATCTATGATACCAATTCACAGAACCATTAAATTTCCGTAAGTCTTTGCGATTGCGCGGTCTTGGTCGATTTAATATCGGTTCGATTCGTTCTGGATAAGGCCTGATACCTTCTTTGTCAAGCAAGAAACCTAAGTATTCTACCAAGCTTTTTGCGAAAAAGGACTTTTCTCGATTTATTGTTAAACTTGCTTCGCGCAAGATCGTAAATAATATATCTAATAAAAGTATATGTTCTTCAAAAGTTTTCGCCGTGACTATCCAGTCGTCTAAATAGGCATGCACTTGATCGGCGTATTTATCGAGTAGCTTGTTTTTTCGCAGATGATTGACATTCGTAAGTCCGAACATCATGCGCGTCCATTCAAATAAACCACGACCAGGGGCGACGAAAGCGGTGTATTCACGGCATTTAGGATCTATCGGTATTTGATGGAAAGCATCACTTAGGTCGATGGTGCTGATTATGGTGGCTTCGGTCAGTGCGTCAATGATTGCATCCATACGGGGTAAGGGGTAAGCCGATTTTTTCGTGACTCTATTGAGTTTGCGATAATCTACGCCAAACCTATACTTACCGTTTTTTCGCAATGTTAGAACGATAGGACTTGACCACGAGCCATTGCCAGGAACGATGAAACTTTTGCTAATAATGTATCGATTTGTTTATTGATGATTTTATTGATTGCAGGACTTCTCCGATAAGGTTTTTGTTTAATGGGAGTTTCGTCTGTTAATTCTATCGAATGTACTGCGAGATCGGTTACTCGAGTTCCCGAGTTTGATTTGCTCGATAATTTTTCATTTAAAAATTTCTCCAAACAGGCGATTTGATTTTCAGTTAATTCGATGAGCTGCATTGAATTTACTGAAATGCGCGGAGAGCTTCTTGGCAAGAGTGGAGTTCGAACGCTGGAACCTTTGATGGTCTAGTATCCTTGGCTAGTGCGAATGTTGACTTTCCAGGCGAACATGAACTCCATTCTTAGAATTAAGGGTGACGATAATCTATCTGAAATCGCAAACCAATATTCACCTTGGCAATCAGTTATAGTGATCGTGAATTTTGATGAGTAAAGCGGCGCGACTATGTGCTCAACCTGGGATAGTTGTATGCCTCCGCGCGTATTCAAATCAAATAACGGTTTACCGTTGCTAACTGTTTTAATTCGATCGTAAAGTTCACCCGACATGAACGTTCGGTCACTTCCAGTATCAAGGATACCGGAATGTTCTTTGTTACCGATTTTTTTACTCTTACCGGAATTGTGTACCTTTCCTGCGAACGAATCGGAGGGGCGTGACCTTTGAATATTATGCGATTGGACCGGTTACTTAACATTGTGACTGGTGAGCTTACAGATGATAAGGTTGCCGGAATAGACGTTAGAGAGAAAATACTCGGTCCCGCGAGCGAGGTGTCTTTTGCACTTATAGTTGGCGTTACGGTAGAGTCTACCTCGTCAGAGTCTGAATACTCAGTTTTCGATGAGGTGTACCATTTTGTGATGTACCATTTTGTGAATTCTGGGAGAACTTTAAAACTCCATATACTAAGTAAATAAGTACATTTTTTAAGAGATTTTTTACATAATAATTACATGTAAGAGTTTCTGATAGTATGTACAAATTAATTTTAACCCCCCCCCAGTACCCCTAGAAAATGGTTTTTAAAAGTATGAAAAATTGAAACCTTATAGAACAAAATTGGTAAAAGTTTATAAATATTTGAAAGAAAAAAAGAATAAATTTAATACAATTAAATAGATTCTTAACATTTTTATTAGTTTTTATATTCAATAATATAAACTTTTCTCTCAAATTTCTTACATTTCAAAATTTTGATTGAATATGAAAATTCTTTTCTATTATTGGTCAATAATATCAGTAATAAT
Organism: Ganaspis brasiliensis; assembly: GCA_037103525.1. NCBI lineage: Eukaryota > Metazoa > Arthropoda > Insecta > Hymenoptera > Figitidae > Ganaspis > Ganaspis brasiliensis. The sequence goes on from JAZKLR010000028.1 coordinate 3,092,637, forward strand.
GAAACAAAACGACTACGCATTCGCAATGTCTGACTTTAATTAGAGCACATGTGTGACTATCCCAGTGCAACACTACGCGTGTGTAATAGCAATAGTAAACTACTGCACAATAGAAATAACAATGTCTCGTAGTGCGCATGTTTAGCAAGCTGTAGTGCACTACTGCGCATGTGTAACAATATGTTGCGCATGCAAAAATGTTGAATTTAACATGCCCGACACGAATAGTGCCAATCTCGGTATCGTATTAATATATAATAGAATAGCAGAACAAAAACTGCGCTCTCCGCGCGCCATACCATGGTGTCATAGTAACATATAAATAATAAATAAATAAATAAACAATAATATCTCAAGTAATACAGTCCGCAGACTTTCTGCTGACGATCCGCAGACTTTCAGCAGACTAGAGTCTGCAAAAATGTCTTAGAAAAGTCTGCGAAAAGTCTGCAGAAAGATCGCAAAAATATACGAAACGTCTGCAGAAGGACAGCAGAAATGTGCAGAAAGACTCCGGAGAGTCTGCAGAAAGACTTCGGAAAGTCTGCAGAAAGTCTGCAGAAAGACTTCGGAAAGGCTGCAGAAAGACTTCGGAAAGTCTGCGGAAAGTCTGCGGAAAAAATGCAGAAAGTCTGCGGAAAGTCTGCAGAAAAAATGCAGAAAGTCTGCAGAAAAAATGCAGAAAGTCTGCGGAAAAAATGCGTAAAGTCTGCAGAAAGTCTGCGAAAAGTCTGCGGAAAGACTGCGGAAAGTCTGTGGAAAGTATGCAAAAAGTCTGCGGAAATTTTGCAAAAATTCCGTGAAAAGCCTGCAGAAAGCATGCAGAAAGACTGCAGAAAGACTGCAGAAAGTTTGCGGAAAGTCTGCAGATAGTCTGTAGTTGCTTACATTCCGCAAACTTTCTGAAGACTCTCCCCAGAGTTATGTAGATTTTTCGCCGACTTTATGCAAACTTTCCGAAAACTTTCCGCATACTTTCCGCAGACTTCCCACAGTTTTTAAGCAGACATTCCGCAGACTTTTTGCACACTTTCCGCAGATTTTTTGCAGCCTTTTTACAGACTTTTTGCAGACTTTTGCAGACATTCCGCAGACTTTTCGCAGACTTTTGCAAAATTCCCTGCAGACTTTCCGCAGACTTTTAGCAGTCTTTCTGCCGGCTTTCTGCAGAATTTCTGCAGACTTTTGCAGACTTTCCGCAGACTATCCGCAGACTTTTGCAGACTTTTTGCAGATTTTTCGCAGACTTTCTGCAGACTTTCCGCAGACTTTCTGCAGACTTTTCGCAGATTTTCCGCAGACTTTCTGCAGACTTTCCGCAGACTTTCTGCAGACTTTCCGCAGACTTTCTGCAGACTTTCCGCAGACTTTCTGCAGACTTTCCGCAGACTTTCTGCAGACCTTCCGAATTCTTTTTGCACACTTTCTGCAGTTTTTCCGCGGACTTTTCGCAAACTTTCCACTGACTTTCCTCAGTCTTTTCGCAAACTTTCCGCAGACTTTTGCAGACTTTCTGCAGCCTTTCCGCAGATTTTTTGCAGTCTTTCCGCAGATTTATCGCAGAATTTTGCAGACTTTTTGCAGACTTTCTGCAGACATGCTGCAGATTTTCCGCCGACTTTCCGCCGACTTTCTGCAGACTTTCTGCAGACTTTCTGCAGCCTTTCCGCAGATTTTTTGCAGTCTTTCCGCAGATTTTTCGCGGACTTTTCGCAAACTTTCCACTGACTTTCCTCAGTCTTTCCGCAAACTTTCCGCAGACTTTTGCAGACTTTTGCACGCTTTTCGCAGACTATCCGCAGACTTTTGCAGACTTTCTGCAGCCTTTTCGCAGATTTTTTGTAGTCTTTCCGCAGATTTTTCGCAGACTTTTGCAGACTTTTTGCAGACTTTCTGCAGACATGCTGCAGATTTTCCGCCGACTTTCCGCCGACTTTCTGCAGACTTTCTGCAGACTTTCTGCAGAATTTCCGCCGATTTTCTGCAGTCATTCCGCAGACTTTTCGCAGACTTTTGCAGACTTTCCGCAGACTTGCCGCAGACTTTCTGCAGTCTTTCTGCCAGCTTTCTGCAGAATTTCTGCAGACTTTCCGGAGACTTTCTGCAGTCTTTCTGCCGGCTTTCTGCAGAATTTCTGCAGACTTTCCGCAGACTTTCTGCGGACTTTTCGCAGACTTTCTGCAGACTTTTTGCAGATTTTCCGCAGACTTTCTGCAGACTCTCCGCAGACTTTCTGCAGACTTTCTGCAGACTTTCCGCAGACTTTCTACAGACTTTCCGCAGACCTTCCAAAGTCTTTTTGCACACTTTCTGCAGTTTTTCCGCGGACTTTTCGCATACTTTCCACAGACTTTCCGCAGTCTTTCCGCAGTCCGTCTGCAGACTTTCCGCAGTCTTTCTGCAGACTTCCTGCAGTCTTTCTACAGACTTTCCTTAGTCTTTTTACAGACTTTCGGAGTCTTTCTGCACATTTCTGCAGTCCTTCTGCAGACTTTTCCTTTATTTTTGCGAATTTTCTGCAGACTTTCCGCAGACTTTTCGCCGAGTTTCCTCAGACTTTTCGCAGACTATTTTCCTCTGAAAGTCTGTGGATAGTCTGCAGAAAGTCTGCGGACTGTATTACTTGGGTAAATAATACATAAACAAATAAATAATAAAAAAACCAAAAAATTTAATTTTTTTTACGTAACACTCTTAAACTCTCTGTACTTACAGCTTTTTATTGCGACAATAATTGATAAGGGATTAATAATTGAATAATAATTTCTAGCTAAACCCTATTAAAAAATATTTTTTAAACGGATATTATGGCACTTTTTCAAAAAAATCGAAAAATAATAGTATATTATGCACCAAGCGTCATAAGTGCGTCTTTATAGCTGAGCGCAGATATTTCCAACGAGTTGCAGGCGAGAGCAAGACCGAGGCGAAGCCGAGGTCGCTCGAGCCGGAGACGAGTTTGGAAATATCGCGCGAGACGAAAGACGCACCTATGACACATGGTACATACGATTCTTTATGCAACAAAGGCGTATTATGGTCACTTTACGCTACCTATGCCGGTGCATGCTAAGTTTTTCCATATAGCCCAGCAGGTCAATAAAGTAACCATTACTGCCCTAGGGTAATAATGGATACTTTATTGACCTGCGAGCGGTCCATAAAGTATCCATTATTGCCCTAGGGTAATAATGGGGACTTTATTGACCGCTGGACTATAAGGAAGAACTTAGGATGCGCCTATATAGGTAGGTAAAGTGACCATAAAACGCCTGAGTTGCATAAAGAATTTTGATATTTATCATGTTTTGAAGGATCACACCAACACTCTTTGTACGAGGCACATGAATATTCCCTAAATCTCATTTAGCTTAAATCCCATTAAGCCTAAAATCAAAAAGCCTAAAATGCATTCAGCCAAAATTCCATTTAACCTAAATTGCATTTAACCAAAATTTCATTTAACCTAAATCGCATTTAACCTAAATTCCTTTAAACCTAAATTTCATTTTACCTAAATCCCATTCAATCTAAATTCCATTTAACCTAAATATCATTTAATCTAAATCTCATTTTACCGAAATTCCATTTAACCTAAATTCCATTTAACCTAAATTCCATTTAACCTAAAATGCATTCAGCCTAAATCTCACTTCACCTAAATCCCATTTAACCTAAATCTCATTTAACCTAAATTCCACTTAACCTAAATCCCATTTAACCTAAAACGCATTTAGTCTAAATTCCATTTAACCTAAAATGCATTCAGCCTAAATCCCATTTAACCTAAATTCCGTTTAACCTAAATCTCATTTAACCTAAATTACACTTAACCTAAATCCCATTGAACCTAAAACGCATTTAGTCTAAATTCCATTTAACCTAAAATGCATTCAGCCTAAATCCCATTTAACCTAAATTCCGTTTAACCTAAATCTCATTTAACCTAAATTACACTTAACCTAAATCCCATTGAACCTAAAACGCATTTAGTCTAAATTCCATTTAACCTAAAATGCATTCAGCCTAAATCTCACTTCACCTAAATCCCATTTAACCTAAATCTCATTTAACATAAATTCCACTTAACCTAAATCCCATTTAACCTAAATTGCATTTAACCTAAATCCCATTTAACCTAAATTCCATTTAACCTAAAACGCATTCAGCCTAAATCTCACTTCACCTAAATCCCATTTAACCTAAATCTCATTAAACCTAAATTCCACTTAACCTAAATCCCATTTAACCTAAAACGCATTTAGTCTAAATTCCATTTAACCTAAAATGCATTCAGCCTAAATCTCACTTCACATAAATCCCATTTAACCTAAATCTCATTTAACCTAAATTCTACTTAATCTAAATCCCATTTAACCTAAAACGCATTTAGTCTAAATTCCATTTAACCTAAATTCCATTTAACCTAAAACGCATTGAGCCTAAATCTCACTTCATCTAAATCCCATTGAACCTAAAACTTTACTTGATTCAACTATATTTATTCTTAAATTAAAAAAAATTTTAGGTTCAATGGGATTTAGGTGAAGTGAGATTTAGGCTCAATGCGTTTTAGGTTAAATGGTATTTAGGTTAAATGGAATTTAGACTAAATGCGTTTTAGGTTAAATGGGATTTAGATTAAGTGGAATTTAGGTTAAATGAGATTTAGGTTAAATGGGATTTAGGTGAAGTGAGATTTAGGCTGAATGCATTTTAGGTTAAATGGAATTTAGACTAAATGCGTTTTAGGTTAAATGGGATTGAGGTTAAATGGAATTTAGGTTAAATGAGACTTAGGTTAAATGGGATTTAGGTGAAGTGAGATTTAGGCTGAATGCCTTTTAGGTTAAATGGAATATAGGTTAAATGGGATTTAGGTTAAATGGAATTTAGGTTCAATGGGATTTAGGTTAAGTGGAATTTATGTTAAATGCGATTTAGGTTAAATGGGATTTAGGTGAAGTGAGATTTAGGCTGAATGCATTTTAGGTTAAATGGAATTTAGACTAAATGCGTTTTAGGTTTAATGGGATTTAGGTTAAGTGGAATTTAGGTTAAATGAGATTTAGGTTAAACGGAATTTAGGTTAAATGGGATTTAGGCTGAATGTATTTTAGGTTAAATGGAATTTAGACTAAATGCGTTTTAGGTTAAATGGGATTTCGGTTAAGTGGAATTTAGGTTAAATGAGATTTAGGTTAAATGGGATTTAGGTGTAGTGAGATTTAGGCTGAATGCATTTTGGGTTAAATGGAATTTATACTAAATGTGTTTTAGGTTAAATGGGATTTAGGTTAAATGGAATTTAGGTTAAATGAGATTTAGGTTAAACGGAATTTAGGTTAAATGGGATTTAGGTTAAATGGGATTTAGGTTAAATGGAATTTAGGTTAAATGGAATTTAGGTTAAATGGAATTTCGGTAAAATGAGATTTAGGTTAAATGAGATTTAGGTTAAATGGAATTTAGATTGAATGGGATTTAGGTAAAATGAAATTTAGGTTTAATGGAATTTAAGTTAAACGCGATTTAGGTTAAATGAAATTTAGGTTAAATTCAATTTAGGTTAAATGGTATTTTGGCTGAATGCATTTTAGGCTTTTTGATTTTAGGCTTAATGGGATTTATGCTAAATGAGATTTAGGGAATATTCATGCGCCTCCTTTGTACTAAGCTTTTTATTTTGATAAAAATCCTATATAATAATTTGCCAGTGTCCCTTTAGCTGAAAATTTTCGTTTCAAAATGGGCGGATATTTGGCATTGTTCTCCTATTGTTCTCCTTTTGTCTGCATTACAATGAGTCTATTGTTCTCCTTTTGTCCAAATAACAATAAGCTCATTATTAGCTTTCTGTCGAAATTACAATAGCCTTATTATTAGCCTTTTGTCAAAATTACAATGAGGTGATTATTAACCTTTTCTTTACCTTTAAGGAGTAAGTGTATTCTGGGCGTTAACTTGAAATTACCAAATGATTCGATTTTCTGTGAGTAAGGTTCGCCTCTTTTTGAAAAATGATGTTGATGACAGGGGATAGTTTTGTTTTGTAAGTCCGAGTGAAAGGATCGTCCTGAATCTAAAAACGCGAAGAGGATCTGAGGTGAATTTTTGACAGGTAGGTAATTTTACTTGTCTATAAATATAAATTAAAAAGTTTATTTACATTTACAAACAGATTTAGATTACTTTTTAAATTTTAAATTAGATTTGGTTAAACTCGAGTTTAGTAGCTTATATACCGAGAAATATAGAGATATTCCATACCAAAAAGATCAAAGTTGCAAGTCAAGTTTTTGATTTTGATCAAAGTTGGTCAATTCGTAGTATTTAGGGGTAGTAATAACTTAGTCAAGTATTTTTGAAAAATTTTCAAAATTTTAGGAATTACGTAACTTTGAATTTTTTACCCTTTATTTTTTCAAATTTTTGTAACAGTAACTTCTGGACAGTAACTCAAAAAACTGTAAGGCATAAAAAAGCGTAGCAGATTAATTTAATCTTACTTTACCACTAAACTCCAAGCATTGGTTTTTTGTGACACTTTAAGATTAGTAGTTATTCCTATTAATTTATTATTAAAAATTGAGAACAGTAAAAGAAAAAACTGAAATAATTTTCTGGTTACGCTATTGTTGAAGCTCATCAATTCTACGTAAATTATTGTTACACTGAGAAAATAAGATTCTAGCCAATTTCTAGGTTAAGGGACTCTGAACAAAACACACAAGATACCGGCGATCACAACCAAACTGCAAGGTTAACAGTAGCATTCAATCTGCTAATGATAAACAAAGAGCTTTGCAGGTGCTACATCAACAACCTCTCTCTGCTACATTTAATCAAAAATTGGTTATATTTAGTTAACTTATTTTCTCAGTGTAACAACAGACCAAAACGTATTTACAACTATACATATATATATACATATTTACAAGATTATTCGACTTCATGTGGTTGCCGGGACTATTTCATCGTTTTGCTTTTCGAGCAAACTTCTTTTTTAGAGTAGATTTCTGTATATCTACAGTGTTTGTGTCAATGAAAGCAGAAAATCGTTTACAGACAATCTTCAAAATCGTTTGCAGAGTATCTTGGAAAATTTTTTGCAATTAATTTTCTGCTTTCATTGATTCAAAAACTGTAGATATCCCGAAATCTGCTCGAAAAAAGAAGATTGCTTAAAAAGCAAAACGTTAAAATGGTCCTGGCAACCACATTAAGTCAAATGATTTTGTAAATAAGTATATAGTTAAAAATGTATAGTTGTACAAATTTTCTGGTCTACTGCTAACAGTTATTTTGGGGAAACTGCCCTAAGTTGGATAGCTGTTCTAAGTATAAATATATTAAAAATTATTTATTTTACCGAAATCAATCTTAGAATTTAGTAGTAAATTTAGACTAAATTAATCTGCAACGATTTTTCGAACCTCACTGAGAGAAATAGATCTTCAAACTTACTATCCACGATATTAAAATATACTAATTCTAATATCTGGGTATTATGTTTAACCTGTAGACTGCCAATCACACGCAGAGTCTATACATATATAGACTTCCCGGCAGTCTACAGGTTAATAATCTAAATACTAAATTTCAGTATGTGGATGCTAAATTTAAATATCCACGAATATCCATATTTTGATGCCTTACAGTTTTTTGTGTTACTGTCGACAAAGAAAAATTTGTAATACACTTTTTTCATTGTTTCACAATTGTTAGACTATTAACTCAGATCGGCAAATTTATCACCTTCAAATGCATTTAAATTTCTGTCTTACTTGCGGTAAAATTAATTGAATGATAACTACTTTTAAACTTTTTGACACTACCATTGGTTATTTATGCATAAATATTTATTTATTTCTTGTAATATTTATAGATAGTTGTCAGGAATAAATCCTTGTAGTTTATTCATTTACAATATTTTTAAAAACAAATAAAACTCAAAAATCGTTATGCTTATAGGATAGAAGACGTGAAGCGTAATACTCTTTTGCTGATATCTCGAGAACTAAGAGACCCTCCATCAATTTTTTTTAAAATAAAGGTAAAATAAAAAGCTTTCATTATATTGTGACGAAATTAAAAAATATGAATTAGCACACATAGAAAAATAGGTTTAAATTTTTTTTATGTTTTTATACATGAATTTTTGAAGTTTTTAAATCTACTTCAAATTTATTTAAAACCTTATAGTTTTCTATATACACCCTATAAATTGCATTGAAATCGATTAAAAACTCTTTAAATTACAAGAATTTGAAAAAATAAAGGGTAAAAAATTCAAAGTGACTTAATTCCTAAAATTTTGAAAATTTTTCAAAAATACTTGACTAAGTTATTACTTTCCCTAAATACAATACAATTATTATTATTGTTTATTATAAAATTAATTTTAATGTTGATAATATTTAATAATACTATATAATAATATTATTTATTAGTATGCTTTTAATTGTAAATAATAAAATTATTTATTTTTAGTCATTATTTAAGAATATGAAGAAAAATTTTTTATGGGAATATTTAAGATTTTTTAAAGTTATTTTTGATTACATTAATGTAAGGTGTCATTGAGGTGTAGTTAACATTTATTTTTATGTAGGAGAGAATGATCTAAGATGGACAGGGCCCCAAGATGGACATTTCGTATATAATTTTAAGGTGACAGCGCCTTATGCTTTCTGTCATTTTTGTTGTTTGTATAGACGAAGAAAAAAAGTTTTCTTATATGTTTTTCTTCATTTGGTAAATTTATTTAAATTTATGATTAAGAATGAGTACCTAACGTTATAATATTCTTTATTTATCGTATAATAATATTCTAAAATGAATTTACTAATTTTGTGTTTGTATAGAAAATTTTACTGGGGATAAAAAAATTGTGTCGTGTACCCTAAGATGGACAGGCACGAAATCTCAATGTATTTATTTTCATATTTTCGATTTTACACTTTTTTCAATAATTTTTTAAACCAATTAAAATTTTTTATTTTCCAACACAAAATGTGATGTTATCGTTAAAGAATTAGATATATCGATAGTTTTCGATATCTTATTACTTTTTACTGTGAATCTATTAAATTTAAGTATTTAGGAATGTTATTTCTTAATAAATAAAAAAATTAAATTAAATTAATTTTTAATATATAATATTTTATTCGGTTTGGATTCTAGAGCAATAAATCGAAAGGGTGTTCATCTTGGCTCCCTTTATTTTATATATATAAAAACGTTTGTATGCTGAAATTACCGAAATCACATTAAAGCATGTTTATAAAAAACATATTTACTTTTTCTAGCAGGGTTTTGTTAATAGCATTAAGATGAAATCCATTTTTATGTAAATAACTGTTTTTTTCAGGTCCCACTGGTGAAGAGAAATTTATATTATACTTGTTGCATATGCTTCAAAATTCTGAAATCTTATGAATTGCATGAAATGTTTCAAAAGTTTCATAATTTATAATATAATATGTTTTGGTAAAACAGAAAACAATGGATTCTACAAATAAAAAAAATATACTTTATAATAAATAAAAAAGATCAAAACATTCTTATTCGTGGAGAAATGCTCAATGATAATCATATATACAAATTTCAAGAACTATTAGAAGTCGATTCTGGTGGTCATTTTCAAATGCAAAATGTGGGTTATTTACAAATGTTGGATGAAGTTAAACCCATGAGAAATGTAGTTATACTAACGATTAGTTATACTAACTAATGTAGTTTTTCCTACTGTTCAAAAACAACCCAATTATGTGGATTGTGGTGATTATGCAATTGCTTTTGCAATTTCTGTATATTGTAATGTTAAACCTGAAAGTGTAGTATATAATCATGCAGTAATGAAAGAACATTTGCAGACAATTTTTTTAAGTAATTGCTTATGTCATTTCCTTCTTATTTCAGATAATAGTAAAATTGCAAATAGTGATAAACAAAATGTTAATAAACGAGTCAATCATTTTCAGAAAGTAAAGCTAAAAGAAGATACCCTTACCTGTGGCTTTTTCCAGGTTAATTTTATATACGGTTTTTATGGGTAAAAACGAGATTTATATTGAAAACCCTAAAAAAAATTTTAAAAAATCAAGAAAAATGATGAATTTCCTTTTAAAAATTGTCCAAAAGTTTTTTAAAAGCGTCAAATATAATCTAAGAGAATTTTAAAGTCCATCATCAACCCCAAAACTACCCTATTTTTATTTTTTATGTAAAACTATCGTAAAAAGTAAAAAATATTTCTTTTTTTTACAAGTATTGTTGTACAATTATAAATTTTTTCAAGTGCAGTTTCAGTTTTTAGCTCCTACCCCTAATCTTAGAACAACCCCTATGCTTAATCAGAAATTGGAAAATATCCCCATAAGTTTTCTATTCTTATGAAATATTGCATTTAATGGTTTTTTGGGTTCCTGATGAAGATTTTGGAGTCAATATTTAAGAATTCAAAATAGCATGGCGGATTAGCAAAATTAGGAACCCTTAGATATAAATTTTTAAATAAATGTTCCCATTTTCTTAGTAAAAATTAAACTTTTAATTTATTAATAGAATTTACATTTTGATATTAAAAATTCTATTATATCATTCTATTATATCTATATCTATTCTTCTATTTACTTTCTGTTTCGCTTATACATATATTCACTAGGTTATATTTATAGAGTATAATGAACTATCTTTCCTCGAACATCAACAAAAAAGAATGTGCGCGACAAATCAAAATGACTGAGAGAGATTGATTTCTTTTTATTTTTTATTTAAATAAAATAAGATTTATAATCATGTTCTATTGACATATATTCATTTGCGGTAAAAGGTACACATTGACGAATGTGTTCAGTTAGTAACGAATTAAAAAAATTAAAGAGGAAACGTATTATTTTTGGCACACCACGCAAATTTCGGAGTGTTTTTTGAGCGAAATCAAAAAAGAATTGTTCTATTGCTTCCAAAATAAAGTTAATAATTATAAGACTTTTTGAACTTTTAGTCTATGTATCATAACATAATAACTGATAAAGAACCAGAACAGTTTGTTAAAAAGATACAAGATGCAACTTCTTGCTATATCAAAATAGTATATTTCGTAACATGCGTGACAAGCAGTCGTTTCTGAAACGAGAGCAATGTTTTTGCAACGAGTGAAACGAGTTGCAAAAATTGCGCGAGTTTCAAACGACTGCTTTGTTCACGCAGTTACGAACGATACTTTTCATAACAAAGTCATAAAAGGCGTGATTCGGTTCTCTGTATAGATAACCAGAAAGTTGCAGAATGAAGAACGATTCACTATGTCACGTCATAGTGTACACAAATACAATCCAAATTGAATGTTTAACACTTTTTTACTTGTCAACACGCCGCGCTAGTGATACGGTCAGGTTAGATTTTGAAGCTGTACTACTCACGCTAAAGACATCGACTCTGTTCTGTTGGTCAAACAGTGCGTGCAATAAAAGTAGAAAAGTAGGAGATATGCAATTTGGACTGTACTTGTTTGCACTCTGACGTCACATAGTGAATCGTTCTTAAATCTGCAACTTTCTGGTTATCTACAGAGAACTGAATCACGCCATTTTTTAAACTGCGTTATGAAAAGTAATTTATCTCTCCTCGTGATCCATTGCTCCTTTATTTAAGGATAACAAAAATGATGTCTCATTAGAAACAGAATTTTTATAATTAATTTTAGCCGATCCGATTGGCAAAGCCTGACCCGATGGTTAATGTGCAACTTGAAGTATATTCTACAACATATGGATTGTGTCACCGTTGTTTTCACACACTGAGAAAATAAGCCTTTTACCTCAGTGCATGCTTTTGCTTTACGTAAAACGGGATGGCAGTTTTACTATAACTCATCGTTCCATGTAGCGAAATTACGTTTGTCAGGTCAAAATACCGTAATTCACAGTATGTTGTATGTATGTATATATATTTTTTATATATGTATATATGTATGTATGCATATATAACTTTTTTGAAGTAATATTACTCTTTGAAATCTTGTTAAATTTCTTAAAATAACAGATTTCTTATTTTTCATAAAATGAAAAAACTGATTTATACGTATATTACAAAAAAATCAAAAAAGTGAGCAGCTCCGATTTTAAGGTTTATGGATTTCGAATATTTAGAAGTTTAGTAAACTCGCTACAGAGGCCACAATTGGCTTCATTTTTTAAAGACCTACCCGTCCTTGAGAATAGGCGTGGCTCTAAATGTGTTTTTCGTCTCCTAGGACCGAGCGAATTGAGCAAAGAAAAACATGTATGATGCCTTGATTATACTAATTATGAAAGAAAATTTTCAAACTTTATGGCTATAAACATCTATTGACAGCAATGTTCTATTTAATGACGGAATAAAAATAAATTAAATTTTTTCAAACAATATAAATAAACAAGGAACATGTAAAAATAAACAATTATTTTGCATAAATAGGTTCCTCTTATTTTTTATCTGTTATGGATCAATTTATTTCACTCCATAAACAATTAAATCCATTTTAACAAATTTTTAAAATGTAGGTTATGTAAACACTTTTACTTGAAATCAATTTTCGCCACTCAATTTTAACTACATATATTTACAAATTTGTTAAAATTAGTTTACCCTGTATTAAATTTTATTAAATTGTGGTTATTTAATTAATTTTAAAGAAAAAATAGAATACGTTTATTTTCCAAGTATGGTTTACCACCCCTAAGCTCCAAGTGCTTTTGGAAAGAAATACTGTAAACACCAGCGACGCAAAGTTTAACGTTTCCGTGTGATTTCATCTTCGAATTACATGCCTGCAAGCTTTTGCGTTGAACGTTGGTTATTGCTAAATAAAAATTTTACTTATTCACAAATTAAAAAATTGTACATTCATTAAAAAAAGTTATGTTTTACTTAGTCATATATTTATAGAGCAGTGAACCATCTGTCCTCGAACATCGTCAAAAAGTAAGGTGCGCGATAAATTAAAATAAGTTTTGGAATCATGTTTTATTACATATATTTACCTTGCAATAACAGCCACACTTTGAAGTGCAGTTACCAATGGCAAATTTCAACCGTGTAGCTTACGATGCTTTTCATTCCTAATGCACGAACAAGACGCATGTTAGGCCGAGAAAGAGGAGCTAGAGGAGCTCATTTCTTCTAAGTAGGCTAAAATGGATTTCTTGTTGGCCCTAGCGTCAACAAGAAATTATTTTAGACCCCTCAGGAGAAATGAGCTCCGATTCGACACGACATCGAGGCATTGACTTCCTTGTTTTTGTTGAATAAAAACATTTGGTTCATTCGGTAAATGCAGCGGTAAACGACATATGCTATGACTTTTTTTGGATAAATGTTTTCTTAAAACTCTCCATGCAGCTTCAACTGGATCTACATATCTATTTTTTTTATATAATGATTTATTTCATTATGATTATTAGTAGATTCTCCATTACAATTGGTAACCTGATAATTGATGCGGCATCATGACCCTTTTAAATATATACATTTATATAAGTATTTCACAAACTTAATAGTCGATACTACTCCAACATTTTTTTGACAATTAAATTTTTTTACAATTTAGGAGAATAAGGTACAACAAACCGATTGTCAACAACAAAACCATTTGGCTTTATATAAGTTTGACCTGCATCTCTTCGACGATATCCTATACGTATAAGAAATTACTTAGATGTTTTCTGTAGACGCTGTGCAAGCGAGAGATACAAATGCATTAGGTAGGTTAAAGATTGAGAGAGACACTAGACATTTCTGTAGACACTACGTCTACAGGAAAAGAGACAAATGCATTACGTAGCTTAAAGATGGAAAGAGACACTAGACATTTCTGTAGACGCTCAAAGGCGTAGGTTCAGGGGGTTTAGAAAAATCGACCAGAATAGACCAATCAGATAATTGCTCATATTGGAAAGCAAGTTCTGATTGGTTTGTTCTATTTCCTTTATCCCCGAAATTGAGAGAGACGAAATGCAGATTGTTATTATGAGCCGCCTATGTGCAAACCTTTGCATGTGTGATGTGAATATCGTTTAGAGTAATTAGATGCACCAACGCATATACATATATGCACATATGCATAAGTGATTGTCATGTCCGAAGTTTATTTTGGAGTAAAATTATAAGGTAAGTGTTAATCTTATAAAATGAAGTAGGTTTGTTTACATGTCAAACGTAACCTTCTAGGTTGTTTATTTTGTAAATGTAGAGGAGAGGGCCCCAAGATGGACAGGGCGCCAAGATGGACATTTCGTATAAAATTTTTGTTCAAGGTGACAGCGCCTTGTGTTTTCTTTCATTCTTGTTGTTTATAAAGACGACGATTTTTATGCGCATTTGAAGAAAAAAACAGTTTCTTTGTTCTACACATACTACCTGATTTTTCGTCTAAAAAAGTTTTGTTGCAGTTTTTCCTTAAGTTGGTATCGTTATTTAAATTTGTGATTTAGAATAAGTACTTAAGGTTATAATATTATTTATTTATCGTATAATAATTATTATCTAATATGATTTTACTAATATTGTGTTTGTACAAAAATTTTTACTCGGGCTCAAAAAATGATGTCATGTACTCGAAGATGGACACCTGCCATATTACAATGTATTTATTATCATACTAGCAAAATAAAACGCGCGCCAGCGCGCGATTAATTTTTCATACATTTTAGAAATTATAAAATACAATAATAAATATAACAAATCGGTAAATAATATTTATCTAATAAGAAGAAATAAATATTTTAAATATAATATTTAAAAATCAATTAACATAAATAAAATAAATATTTATTTAGGACAAAATTAATAATATTTTAGAATTAAAAACATTGCAAAAAATAATTGAAATTGAACAAAATGATTGCAAATTTTGCAAATTAATAAAAAAAAATGAAATCAATTAAAAATTAAGGAAAGTACTTTAAACAATCATAAAAACGTTTTAAACATAAAGAAAATAATTTAAATTTGAGAAAAATTCTTCAGAATCTTAAAAATAAATTAATAGCTGTTATTTTGTATGATAAATATGTAGTTACCCTTATATGGTCCTCTTGGACTGCGGGTGTTTTGTGGTAAATAAGTAAATAAATAAATAAATAAATAGAATAAATAAAACAAAATTGAATAATGAAAAATTAGAGAAAATAATTGAAAATTGAAAAACATGGTTAAAAATTGAGATAAATAAATTAAAATTTAAAAAAATAATTAAAATTCAGGAAAATAATTAAACAAATTACATAAAGTATTTTAAATAAAAGAAAATAATATGGATAATGAAATAATTGTAAAGTCAGATAAAAAGTTAAAAATATTTTTAATTACGAAACAAATGTAAAGAATTGAAAATTAAAGGAAATAAATTTTGGAAAATAATTGAAAAATGTTTTTAAATTTTATAACTTGACGAAAAGAATTGAAATATGATACATTTAAATTATTTAAATAAATAAAGAAAAAATAATTGAATATCGAAAAAAAAATACATGAAGATCTTAGAATTCAATTTAAAAAAAGAAAATAGGAGAAAAGAATGGAAGAATGCTAAAAATAATTGAAATTTACGATAATTAATAAAATTTTTTTGAAATTATGAAAACAAAGAAAAATAATTGAAAATTGAAGATAATTATAGAAATTTGAGAAAAATACTTTAAAAATTTTAGATTTTTATTTTATAAAATGAGAAAAACTAAAAAATTGGAGAAAAGTCTGGAAGAAAGCTAAAAATAATTGAAATTTACGATAATTAATAAAAAAAATGTGAAATTCTGATAACAAATGAAAATATTTAGAAATTGAAGAAAATGTTTGAATTTTCAGAAAAATACTTAAAAATCTTAGAAAATAATTCTAGAAAATGAGAATAATAATTAACAATCGAGAAAAATAATTGAAAAATGATAAAATTAATTAAAAACTGACAAAAATAATTGAAATATGCTGAAAATAATTTAAGATTGAGAAAGAAAATTAAATTATAATGAAAATAATTTAAATAATATGAAAAATTGAAAACATTCAATAATATTTGAGCGAAATAACTGAAAAATAGAAAATATGTTTAAAAAAAAATAATAATTACAAAATTACTTAAAAATTGTTAATTAAAGATAATAATTAAAAAAATCGCAGAAATAACTGAAATTGATGAAAATAATTGCAATATCGGATATATCTTCATAATTTCAATAATAATAATTTATTTTATGGTTTAGTATTTTAGCTTTATAATTACAAACATTAATTCGTACGGTGGTAATGTTTAATGTTTTATTGCAGAAATCTACTTTCTTTTGTAACTTCTGTAATCACTTGAAAGTCTCCTTGAATAAATGCAAAAGGGCTTTAAATAGCTGAAAATTATGTTCATTTTGTGTACACTTAAGATTTGCTTCCTCTTAGAGGAACCTAAGTAATTAAAACATTCAATACATATTAATTTCGTTACAAAAGAAAAATCTCCATGAATTCTATTAATTTCTGATAATTCCCTTTCTCTTTTCACCCCCTATGTTTTTGCTTCTGTATTTGATAAAATTTATGAATTCTATTATATTAGATTTTTGTAATTTTAGATAATTTATAGATAACCAATTATAAGTTTCGGTAATTGCAAAAAATGGTTTTCACTCTTCTACATTTTTATTCAATTTTGGTATTTTCTAGATTACAGTTATATTTAAATTTGATGGTTTTCAAATGAATTCTTCAAGTTATTTGATTTTCATATTACTGTTATTTAACTGTAAAAGTCTTTTTATTTTTTAACCCTCTGTAGCACGGTGGTTACCACCAAAATCTACTTGATTTTTAAGATTTTTTTTATTAATTTATATATGCCTGACCCAATTTAAATAATAGATTACTTTTTATTTTTTGTAGAAAATTTACGTTTCCAAACTTTAATTTTAAAGTATAGTCAAAGTCCTTTAAGTATCCGTCTGTTAAGTCGCACTTATCCTTATTTTTTGGTCACATACATTTTTACTCACACGAATTTGATACCCCCTCTGTAAATTTCTATTGTATTTTTGCAGCTGCGCTAAAGAACTTGAGATGGTTTTTAAATGGCATAACAGTAATTGAGTTAATATTAAATTTATTGAAAATGTTGTTGCTTTTGGTTTAAAATTTTTTTTATTATTAAATGGCAGAATTTGAAAAAAAAAACAATTTTTAATGGTGTAAACAGTAAGTATAAATTTATTTGTTATTATGAAATTAAATATTTTAAATGTAAAAAAAAAATAATAATTCATAAAAGTCAAAACTTTTGAATGATATAATTTTTAAGTTTTTCAACTTCTCTAAATCTAAAAATCATTATTAGAAAAATCATTATAGAAAAAATATCTTTATGGCTTTCAAAAAATGTTTGCCGCAAAGGGCACACACTTTAAATAAGAATTGATTTCATCATTCTATGAATTTTTTTTCTGTGACATTATTTCTATGACATTTTTTCTGTGACATAAATGCTCTGACGTAATTTTCATGACATCGCGAAAAAACGTCACGTATGTATGACATAAAATTCATGGCATATATTTTCGTAAACGTAACAATGCGCACTGGCACTATTCGTGTCAAGCATTCCAAACTGAACATTTTTTTACGCACAACATATTGTTGCACATGCGCAGTAGTGCACCAGAACTGTGTAAACGTGCGCACTAATAAACAAACTTTTTACATGCGCAGTTGTTTTGTATTGCTGTTACACATGCGCAATAATGCACAGTGTTAGTCACGCATGTGCTCTGACTAAATTTAGAACTTACGCTTGCGCAGTGGTGTGCTTTACCAGATAATTTAATTTTCAGTACACACATTATACTTTTTTTAATAAGTGCGCAGTAGAAATCCGTTTTATTATTGCGCATGCGTAACACTTTATCATTGTAAGTGCGCTTCCGCAAAGGTACTATTATGTAAAATATCGGTTCAAATTGGTTTTTTCCATTATTATTGTAATTAATGACCAATAATAGAAAAGAATATTCAAATTCAATCTTAATATTGAAATTTAAGAAATTTAATAGAAACATTTATATTATTGAATATAAAAATGAATAAAAACGTTTAAAATGTATTCAATTTTATTAATTTTATTCTTTTTTTCTTTAAAATATTTATAAAATGTTACTAATTTTGTTCTGAATGTTTTCAATTTTTCATACTTTAAAATACCATTTTTTGGTATTACTGAGGGGGGTGGGGGTTATAATTATTTAACATACTGTCAGAAAATCTTGCAATTAATTAGTGTTTAAAAAAGTTTTGTAAAAATTTACTTATTTTTTGAGAATAAAGAGTTTTAAAGTTCTCCCAGAATTCATAGAATTGTACATGGTAATCTTCTATTATATTAATACGATACCGAGAAAACTTCGTTCGTCGTCGGACACACTTCAAAGTTCACCTACTTTTTCCAATAGGCAACTTACAATAATGTTCATTTTACCATGTTATAACAGTTTGTAACAATGCGCACTGGCACTATTCGTGTCACGCATGTTAAAGTTGTAAATTTTATTAAAATCACATAAACACATGAAGCACATGGAGAATGTGTAGGAACTATAGGCACATCTTTAGGTTAACATAACAAAATATAGCATGTGGAAATGATATGCGCACGCATTTTAATAACTGCCGTGCGCTTTTGATGTGTATTTCTATTAACTTTTTGTAAATAACGTTAAGTTAACAAAAAATGATTAACAAAATAATAACAGAAAATCGTTTAACAATTGGTGATTGTAAAGTGTTATCTTTTCAATAATTTAAATAATATTACAAAAATGTCAACTTAAAAATGTTATCTTATGGATTACCTTTGAATTGTTATCCATTTTGTATGTATCTTTTTAATAACTAAATTAACAGTACAAAAATTTCAACTTGAATATGTTATCTTATAGAGAACCATAAGTTGTTATCCATTTTGCATGTATCTCTTTAATAACATTTTGTTAACATCTGTAACTTTTCAATTTGTTAACAAAATTTCGATAACTATTTTTTAACATTGTAAAGTTAACATTTTGACTACTAGGTTAAGTTAACTTTTTGTTATCAATTTACATTACCAAAAAAGTTACCTTAAAAGCGATAACTATTTTTTAACTTCTTGAGGTTAACATTTTGATTATTACATTTAGTTAACTTTTCGTTAACAATTTACAGTACCAAAAAGGTTACTTCAAAATGGTAACTTAAATGTTATTTAATTAAATAAATAATAATCACCGAGCGAGCGTCAGCGAGCGAGGTTCATTACGCTAGTACAACATTAAACTCTATTCCACTTATAGTAAGTAATCTAAAAGCATCAATTATTATTATTGAAAGATTTAACCGCAATCTCAAGAATATGATGTGGCCTCAATTTAGTTTACAAGGCAATTCGAAATGGATAAATCTTTTACTAACTCTTATGTCATAAATAAATTTTATAAACAAATAGATTTTTTCTAAATTTGGGCAAGGAAAAAAATTAATTTTTTGTTTCTAAAATAAAGTTTAGAATGTTACGAGTACAATGTGATGAAATTCACAGTGATCCGACTTGTAGTTTTGTTTAAGAGGCCATCCATAAATTACGTAAGACTTTAAGGGGGGAGGGGGGGTCCAGCAAATCTTACGACCAATAGAAAAAATGGCGCTAATGTATGTAAAAAATCGGGTGCACTTCCGAAAGCAACACAATTCCGATTTTTTTGAAACTTGGTATACTAACGTAATTTGATGCGCTGATTACGAAAATCATAGTGAAAATTGTCGACTAGGCCATCTTCATGGTAAAAAACATGTATAAAAAATCACAAAAATGTAGGTTTTTTGAGTTTATCTCCTTAAATATTACAAATATCGAAAGTTTCTTTTTACAAAAGCTGTAGATCTCACAAAAATACATATTTTATGTTAAATGCAGTTTTTACTAAAACTAATTAGTTTACGAGAAAATTGCAAAAAACATAAATCACCATAAATACGTCCAAATATCCACATAACGTCAACATTAAATTACACTCAGTCGTAATTACGTAATTACATTACGTAAGAATTGTTGGCCATATTCCACTGTCAGTGGGCACCCCAACCCCCCCTTAGTAAATCCCGGCGGGGGGGTTCGGGGGGCGGAGCCCCCCGAAACGAGAAGACCGACTCCAAAGATTTAATATATTGATCTCCCATATTTTTTAAATTTTTCTCGAAAAATATTAATTTTTGTTAAAAAATGTATACTTTCTAAAATATGTACTTTAAGGTCCTCTACGACTTATGTCAAAAACATTTTTTTACATTTTGCGGTTATTACGAGTGTAATGCAAAAAACAATTAATTTAAGGATTTATGCACTGAGAAACTTTTGATTTTAATATCTGCTTTATTGCTTATTATTATGTACAATAAAATTAAAGAGTTTAGGGATAATCGAGATGTGGTTATAAAAACTAATACACTGTTTAAGAAAAGACGTTTTAGATGCAACAGTTGTCTTTTTGATAAAAAGTAGTAAAAGTGTTATATACTTCATAAGACACATAATTATATTACCTCTAAAGAATTTAAGAGAGATGAAAATAAAGAATTATTATAATTTATTTACTCATCCCTTACGGGTTCGAGGGCCTCCGCTCCCTTTACATTCAAATACAAATTAAGTACAACAACGCTTACATTTATCCTTCCTTAAACTTAACTTTTAATACATAATCAACTTAACCTAATCGCCGCTCTTGTAATATTTTACTTAAATAACTGCCAAGTGCCTGGGCTTCCGTTTCCTGTTCCTTTTTTTTTTTCCTTTTCAGGGTTAATCAACCTTTTCGGCCACCCTTTTATTAAAACCCTATTTCTCACTCTTTCCTTTATCATTCTTATCTCACATTCTAAACATACCCATTCACTCATCATTTTCATATATTCCTCTTCCAATCCTCCCAACATTTCCATTCATCCACTAACCCAGTTACTTCTTTTCAATTGCTCTTTTTACCTTCTCCTTTCCTCTTCTAAACCTATTTCCGGTCCCACTTTGATAACCCCTTGTGTATCCTCTTTCACCAGCCATTCCACTCCATCCACCCAAACACTTTCTCTATTCACTTTCACCACTCTTCCGTTTCTTCTTTCCACCCACGCTTTTTGCTCGAGCAGCCATTTTATCCTTCTCTCTCTCCATGTTCTATCAACATCTATTCTCTCCATACTTCCTTTCAACCTACTTTTTAATCTCATTACTTCCATCCTAGCATTCTCCTCTTCTAATTCCACAATCCACAATTTCGGTTTTTCCATATCCTCTCCTCTCACACCCTTAACGTTCTTGATCTTAACTTTCGCCCCAATTCTTAACAACAGTTTTCCTACCTCCTCTCTGCCTTCTCTCCATCCTACCTTCATACCTTTAATCACAATATTTCTTTTTCTCTTCTCCTTCTCCATCACTTCGACTCTCATCGCTAATTCCCCCATTTTTATTTTTAAATCGTCATCTACTTTTTCTCTACTCCCCTCTTTTTCTTCTACTCCTTCATTTAATGTTACCCTCTCCCTTTCTACATATTCTTTCGTCCTTCTCTCCTCACTCTCTTTTATTTCTTTTTCTAACTCCTCCATACTTTTCCACATATCTTCTTTCTCCTCTTCCCACCTTACCTCCCACTTTTCAATCATGTCTAACATCGCTTTCATTGCCTTTCGTAATTCCTCAATCTGTTTAAACCTTTTTTTGTCTAATTTCCTAATTTCGTTTATTTCATCCCAAACTTCATCTAAGTCCTCATCGTTCTCCTTTACTGTTCTTTTAATTATCCTAAGTAAAACTTGACAATCCTTACATTCAACACTTTTCCCGTCAAATTCCTTTTCAAATTTTCGCGCCTTAGACTCATTCCCGCTTTTACCACTTGCATCATTGCTTTCCTCTTTATTCGACATTGCCAAGTTCTACCTTATCGACACTCTATCACTCTCTCTCTCTATACTACCTCTCACTTACTTCGCATGCCGTCACCATAACCTCACAATTTTTCTTCTTTTTTGCCGCTTTTTACACTTCATTCATTCAATTACCTCTTCATCCACTCTTTTCATTCACACCCTCACACTTCACTCTACACTTACCAATCACTCCACAGCCCACCCTTCAGTTATTATTTATGAATTTTTCAAAAAACTATTTCCCTCTCACAAACGCGTCAACTACTTATCGGTACCGGAAACGGAAGCCATGAAAATAAAGAATTGCAAGAATTATAAAACGCGTGTTAGAAACTTAGAATCATGGGGTGCGCGCGCAGTAAAAAGAAAGATGGCAGTATTTGTTTGACAGGTCAGAGATACAGATGCAAGTTCGTCTTTGATATTTGTATAGTTACAAGTATTATGTATCTTTATAGTGGTATTTGATGAAATCTGTGTAACGAACAACCTATACTATGATATATACATTACGCACACTTTTAATCCTAAGCTACAAACATATAACATTTCGATGACATCGAATAATCGCACGCGTCGCTAGAAAAGAGTGTTTTAAACTTTCCTTATATACTAACTAGCAAAAGTTTCATGTGGTTTGAGAAGTGATTTTTTACTAAATTGAAGTGAAAATGGTAATAATATTTAAATTCTGTGTTCAGTATTCCGGATGATAGGAAATTTTTCTGAAGACCGATTTTTTTTTTAAATATATTTTTGAATAAATATTGTGAAGTGGTAGAACAGCTCATGAGACATATGGCTGCTCGAAAAACTGTCCTAGAAAAAGTCTAATAAAATTTTAGACATGCCATAATAAATAGATCAAAATGTGTTGAAAATTAATATCGCTTTTTCACATTTACTTTTTTCTAACCTTAAATAGTACTAAAGAGTATTTAAAGAGATAAATGCAAAAAACTTCAATTTTTATGGTTTTTTATGGTTTTTACCATGAAGATGATCTAGTCGCCAATTTTTACTATGATTCTCGTAATCAGCGCATCAAATTACGTAAGTATACCAAGTTTCAAAAAAATCGGAGTTGTATTGCTTTCGGAAGTTTATCCCCTAAATCTGTTATTATATTAAGACGAAACCTTTGTCGTCAACAGAAATTCGTCGTTCAGTCGTTCTTCCCCTTCCACTTGGTTCCCTACTTTTCTTTATAAGCAACTTTTAAAATCAATTTACTTAAAATCTTTTTGAGCTATTAACATTTTTATAACGTAGGCACTTATACAATTAAGTGTAGTAGTGTGCCATAATAGTGACGCATGCGCAGTTGATCAAAATGGTCCATTTGTATGCGCTGTAAGTCAATATCATTAATTCTTATGCGCACTTGACCATTATCTTCATGACACATGCGCACTATATATTTATGGCAGTTACACATGCGCAGTAATGCTCTATGCCAATTACACATGCGCAGTAATGCTCTATGACAATAAGACATGCGCAGTAATGCAGTGTGGGATCTAACTAAGCTTAGTAGTTGTTACCTTCTTTTTTTAAATATGTCAGATAATTATCTCAACCCCCCCCCCTACCCCACCCCCCACTTATTTTATAAAACTAGCGCAGTCGACGGCCGCAAGCGGCCGTCTCCCTTGCTGTTTCCTGTCATTTCTCAATTTTATTTTTATATTCTTTGTCCAATCGCTTTCCGTTCACATTGTGACTCTATTCTGCTTAGATCTTCACTCGGCTCTTTACGTTTCCATATGATATGTAATAACACTTAGAAATCCTTAAGGGAGAATTGGGACATGTTTCCTCTTCTATATAGTACCTTTGCGGGTTTCCGAAAACGCATGCGACGATGATGCAAGTAGTATCATTGGTTGAAATGAGTAGGATCAGTTTAAAAATATTTATTTTAAAAGCATTTTGAATGAAACCGCCATATTGGATACTCTGAAAGTACTTTCACATTTCAGTAGCTGCTTGAGGGTGAAGTCCCATGTCTGTGTTTTGCGTTGCGTCGTAATGAGCTAGAAAAGGACAAACTTATGCATTATCATTTTCTGTCGTTCATTCTTTAATCTTTCGTTCAGAATTTTTTTTTTATTTCTACTTACATATCAAATACAAAAATTGACTTGAGCACTGTCAGAACTAACGTGACACATGATTTAAAGTAATTAAATGTCACGTTTTTCTCATCATTCAGTGCATAAAATGCAGAACAGTCTATTATTGCTATAAATTACTCTTTATATAGATTTCCATACTCATCCGTTTGTCGAGGTCTTCAAATAAATTTACTTAAGTATCATCCTGTCCAATTTTTATTGATCTGTTTCAGCAAAACTTACTCAGTGAATACTCTCAGTGAGCTAAATCAATCATAGATTTTTTTAAAAACAAAATTTTTTGCAATGTTCGATTCTCGCTGATCTCCTAAATATATTCTCAGTGAATCCCAAGAACGAACACGCGATAAGGCAACGTAAAGTTGACCATGATTAAAAACGTCTCGTCTTAGATCTATTCCAATTTTTTCAAAAGTTTGTCCCTGTGATTTATTAATTGTCATTGCAAAAGCTATTTTTATTGGAAATTGTCTGCGTCCAAATTGAAAAGGGTACCGATCATCACTGTATAAAGTTATTCTATTTATAAAAACAATTTTACCGAATTTATCTCCATCAGTTAAAATTTTACATTTCAATAAATGATTTTTTAATTCTAAACGACTGATCTGTTTATATTATCAACGTCAACATTTCTAGCTGATAGTATTGCCATTTTTGTCAATTTATCAAATTTGTTGTTTTTAATTATTTCTCCATAAACGTCTTCTGCAATATTTATATTTAAAGGAGCAATACGTTCTGCTGGTAATTCTAAATCATTTTCATTAATGTTAACTATTCCATTTCCAACATCTAACAAAAATTTTGAAAACTCTTTTTCATGTGGCAATGCACGCATGTTTACTGTTAAAGAAAACTGTGTAAAAGCAGTCCACAAAGAGCTAAACTTAATACAAAGATTTACTAATTCGCTGCGAATAGCATTTTGTTTAACCGGTAATAATTGTCGAAAATCTCCTCCAAGTACCATTATTTTGCCTCCGAAAGGCTTATTACTATTCATTATGTCTCTCAAATTGCGATCTACCAATTCTAAAGCATGTCTTGGGGCCATTGGTGCTTCATCCCCAAAAAATACGTTAATACTTCTTAAGTATTCTGCTTCTTTAGATTGAGCTTTAATAGTTTGAGAAGAATCACTGTAAATTGCAATTGGTAGTTTAAAAGTTTTGTGCACAGTTTTACCATGAGGAAGTAATGTAGCAGCAATGCCAGTAAATGCCATAGTACAAACTTTTTTTCTTTGGTTTTGTAATAAGTGGTATAAAGTTGTATAAACAAATGTTTTTCCAGATCCTCCAGGCCCATCAATAAAAAAACATCGACATTTATCACCGCTTGCTTGTTCATCATTTACTGTATCTAGAATAATATCCACAACTTCTTTTTGCTTCTCATTAAGCTTTTGATATTGCTCTACCCCAATAGCTTGATGTTGTTCAAGCATCATTTCAGTTTCAACGTCTTCTTCAGTTTCTGATATTTGAGGCATTGTCGGAAAATTTGTAAGACTTGTATTCTCAGCAGCAAGCAAGATATTTATATGAATATATGCCTTTCTTTGCGCAAAGTTTGCTAGGCATCATCCAAACTTCTGCTTCATGCATAGCATTTTTCCACTCATTATCGTCTTCAATTAAACCTAATGTTAAACATGCAGCAACAAAACTTTCATGTATTATACCATTCACGGTTCTTAAATCTTCGAAACTTGTAGCTCCTTTTACTGTGTTTAATAATAATCTCAAATGAAATAGTTCTATTTGTGATGGACTCACAGAATACATGCGACCCAAAGTACTAAACTTCTTTTGGCGTTTTTGCCAGTGAGAAGAGTCTTTCTTCTTTTTAAATGTATAATTTGTTGGCATTTCAGAATAGGTATATTTTCTAGCTTCTGGATCACTTTTATTTATACTAAAATATTCTGTGAGTTCTGTTGATCGATTCAGTGCAGCTCTAATTGAATTTGGATCATCTATATTTTCTACAATAACAGTTTGTTGATTTGGTAAATGAACAGGAAGTCGATAAATTGAATGACTTTTCCCTTGTAAAGTATTACTTAAGATACGTCCTAATGCTTCGGGTGGACTGACGTAGCGAGCTTCAACATAACTTCTTATTTCATCATGTTTAATAACACCTTGTTCTTCATTGCTTTGTGTTTCTTGAATCACAACAGACGCAGTATCATATCCTTTGTAAATATATTTATAAAGATATTTCACTGCTTTAATGCTTGTAACAACTTCAACATTGATATGACAATTTAATACCAATAAAAGATGTTTATTATGGGGTACAACATTTTGATTGTCATATGTAAATCCATCATGACGTGTGTAAGTCCCTGTGTTTCGGCGTCTGTAATGTGGGTAACCGTCTTCATCCATATTTGTTTGATCATTAAACATTTGTGGATAATTTTTAGAACATTTTCCGTTAGCATCTAAACACCATGCTCCACAAGGACCATGAATCATGTTAGACTCGACTAACTGTTGTAATCTTAAAATTCGATTTTAAAGTAATCAGCAAGTGAATCGTTTTTGATATTCAACCACATATACATAAGCTTGTACTTCACCAAACAGTTTTTTTTTTACTATTATATTAATAAGCACTTCTTTTTTTAATTCAAAAACGCGAGCTACTAAATCTGATCTATCAGAAGCAGTTTGCCCATTTAACAAATTTTCTGTAATTTCTTTCCATTTTGGATTGCAGGTCATTGTAATAAACAAATCAGGTTTACCAAATTTTCGTACTATGGTCATCGCATCCTGATAATTCTGTTGCATATATCTTGGTGATCCTGGATAAGAAGATGGAAGAATAACAATTTTTCCAATTCGGCTGTTTGTATTTTCTGAACTTTTTTCTAAGTGCTGTAACAGTCCTTCATACGAATCAGCACGTATTTGTTTTTGATTGTTTTTTAAAAAAGTCATTTTATCTTTCTCTGATTTAACAAAAAAATCTACTGCCCATTGCTGAAATAAACGACGTCCCATTAAAAAGTAATTTGGGTAGTCTCTAATAGCAATTAGATATTTTACATAAGCATTTCTAGTAACTCTACGATTACTATTAACCATTTTAATACCATCATACCAGCCTCTATTTCCATAAGGATAAAATAATGGATAAGTCCAAGGTTCAAAATTTGCATCCATTGAGCTAACATATTGCAAATTTTTAGTATGCTTATTACGTACTGTAACATATGACTCTGGAATTTCACCATCAGCCGTAGTTGAAAAAATTGCTGCTACTTCATTAACTCTTTGAAAATTAAAACGTCTTTTATCTTGTCCTTTTTTTAGTGTAAATAATAATTCTAATTCAGGTACTTTACCGTCATTTGCTATCGTCATGGCATCCAATTCTTCTTTCATCATTTGATAAGAATGTACAAATACATTATGTTGTCTCATTACGTTTTCAATTGCTGAATGACTTCTGCATTTAAATTAGAATTCATATTTAATCGATGATTTGTCGCTTCATTAGCATCAATTATGAAGAGTTGACCATATTTGGGCAATTCATCATTCGCTAGGTATAATGATGTGTTGAATTGATAATAAATTTGACCCTGAATTTTGAAACAGTAAGGTCCCCGTCTTCTATTATTGAACTGTATTAAATTGGCATTAAAAGATGCGAAAGAAAATGAACTGTTAATACAACGTATATTTTCGAAAAAATCATTTGACAAAGTATGAGTACCGTCAAATAATTGCTTTAGAATTTCTGGTGGATCAGGTAATAAATCTAGCTTTACTTTTCCATGACTACAGCAATCGTTGAAAGAATTTCCCTTATTAGATACTTTCTCTGCTGCAAAGTGTTTTGCTTTGCAATGAGTACATAAAATGTCCATTGCACCAAGATAATTTTCATTTGTCTCATTACTTGATGAAGGAATGTTTTTATTAGCATAATTGTGTTCATTAAAGTGATAATTGTTTAAGGACTAAGTCGCATTATCGTCATTACGATTTTTTGAATAAGCATGATCTATTAAATGATTATTTGAAAAAGTGTCTTGAATATAGTATTCTGATCTATTCTCATTCAAAGCAGTTGGTTCGACATCAACTTCGATTTTGTTTCTTTTTTCTGGAACACCTGATTCAACGTCATGAATAAATCTGTATTTTTGTTTTTTTGATGTTTTTTCTCGATTTTGTTCCATTTTCCAGTATTTTGTATTAATACGTATAATCTAAATAATATCTGTAATAAATCTTTTGTCGATTAATATTCAGAATTGTTCTTTAAACTTTTTGGTCTATTTTCTAAGTTTTCTTTTTATCTTTTTATCTATTTTTCTGTGGTCTGATTTCAAGTTGTCTGTATTTTGTCTATATTCTTTTTCGTCTACCTTTTGTCTAAATTATTTTGCAGGTCTGGTAATATATTTTTTAAAATTAAACAAACAAAGACATTTGTTACAAAAATATTTATAAGCAACTTTAAAAATACAATAATTTATTTACCTTCAGCAAAGAAAGCATAAAACAAACATTACGTCGTGACTAATAACAATGCAATATGAAAATAAAGTGCAAAATAAAATGAATACCTTTGATGATTTATATCTGTATTGATTAATGTTTAGCAATATAAATGCTGAACAATACTTGGTACATTTGTATATGACTCCACAACACGTATCTAAATAAAAATATCCACGTCAATATTCTTAATATTTTTCTTTAAACTAAACACGGGATGATTTAATTACAAAGATGGGCATGCGTAACAAAAGTTATTTGCTTGAGGTACTGCATAATCGAAATGAAGTGAGCTGCAAGCTGCAAGTATTTGTCTATGCGATAGAGTGGTGCGCTGGTATCGCGGTATGTCTGTTCTCCTATCAACATGGAAGGGTGAAATCCCATGGACGCGCAAAACGTAAAAACGAAAGCAGAAAATATGAGAGTGAGAGAGACAGTGATATCTGTCCGTCTCTTTTGCACTAAGGAAGACAAAAATATATAGTCACATCTTTGTCACTCTTACCATTTAACGCAAGAACGCAACTGTGGTATAAATATTCTCAACCCTGACTTTTGCCGCGTGTGAAGTGGACCTGAGGTTTTCTGAAGTGAACGAACTATGTATATGTAACTTCGTGGTTACTGGATTGATTGCATAATTCTGCGTAGAACTCTGACAACAACGAAGAAGACGAAAAAATCGAATATTTATTGAGTTATCATGGAGTTTACTTGTACTAAAAGGGAAGAGCTGGACTCCCTTCAGTTGGCCGACAACACTATGTAAGTATTTTTCTAAAAAAATTTATACTTTCTATAGAAAGTAGAAAAAAAAAATTACAGCACGTGCTAACCTTTAACGCATTTACATTAATAAAAGATTTCTTATCTAATTTGTCTATTTATTTTATTTAATTTCTAATCTAATTAAATTTTTTAATATAATAACCAAACTTTCTCAAATACTTCTACTTTTTTAAACATTTATTAGAAAAAAGAAACTAAAAGTATTTCCCGCGTTTATTTTATACCTTTCTTAAATATAACCATTTTCAACTGATATTGTTGCTTTTATTTATTTTGTTATTTATTTTATTTTAATTTTATTTTCCATGTTATTCCAAATAAAATTGTAAATACAGCATTTTTTAAAATAATAATTCTTTTTTTTTTTAATAGATAAATATAAAAATAAGAAAATTTCATATAAATATTTTATATGTTTCGTATATATTTACTTTATATATTTCTTATGTAAAACCATTTTTAACTCGTATAGATTGTTATATTACTCTCTTATTTATCAATCTACAGAAAAGTAACACTCGCAGTAATTGAACGGACAATAAATAGAAAAGATTCGCCTAAAGCTCCTGTGCGATATATAAAGAAAATACGCCTTGAAATGTAAAATTTTTTTATTTTTTATTTAACATGATAATATTCTGATAGTATGTTGATAAATTTTTACACCTCCCCCTTTAATTTTAAGAAGAACGTAAAGCATTAGCATTTTAAAACATTTGAATTCAATTTCAATAGAATTTAAACGTGTTAGACAAAAAAAAAATTATGTTTTACAAATTTTAAAATGTTTTTAAATTAAATTAAAATAATATTAAATTTCAGCGAAGTTTACAAATTTTATAAAATAAGTAGGGGGTGGGGGGGGGGGGTTGAAATAATTATCTGACATAATTAAAAAAAGAAGGTAACAACTACTAAGCTTAGTTAGATCCCACACTACATTACTGCCCATGTGTTATTGTCATAGAGCATTACTGCGCATGTGTAATTGCCATAGAGCATTACTGCGCATGTGTAGCTGCCATAAATATATAGTGCGCATGTGTCATGAACATAATGGTCAAGTGCGCATAAGAATTAATGATATTGACTTACAGCGTATACAAATGGACCATTTTGATTAACTGCGCATGCGTCACTATTGTGGCACACTACTACACTTAATTGTATAAGTGCCTACGTTATTAAAATGTTAATAGCTCAAAAAGATTTTAAGTGAATTGATTTTAAAAGTTGCTTATAAAGAAAAGTAGTGAACCAAGTGGCAGAGGAAGAACGACTGAACGACGAATTTCTGTTGACGGCAAAGGTTTCGTCTTAATATTATAGCAGATTACTACATATAAATTCTCGAAAATTTTAAAACCCTTTTTTCTACATGAATAAGTGAATGTTTTAAATGAAATTTTTTGCACTACAATTAACATGAAATTTTCTAATAGTACGTTAATTAATTTTTAACCCACCCCCCCGTGTACCACAAGAAAAAGTTTTTAAAAGTATGAAAAGATCGGTGGGTTATCATAGATTTTATGTCAAGTATATAAAGAAAATACGCCTTGAAATGTAAAATTTCTTTATTTTTTATTTAACATGATAATATTCTGATAGTATGCTAATAAATTTTTACACCTCCCCCTTTAATTTTAAGAAGAACGTAAAGAATCAGCATTCCAAAACATATGTGTTCAATTTCAATAGAATTCAAACGTGTTAGACGAAAAAAAAATTATGTTTTACAAATTTTAAAATGTTTTTAAATTAAATTAAAACAATATTAAAT
Organism: Ganaspis brasiliensis; assembly: GCA_037103525.1. Classification (NCBI taxonomy): domain Eukaryota; kingdom Metazoa; phylum Arthropoda; class Insecta; order Hymenoptera; family Figitidae; genus Ganaspis; species Ganaspis brasiliensis. The sequence continues at coordinate 3,123,866 of JAZKLR010000028.1, forward strand.
TTCAGCGAAGTTTACAAATTTTATAAAATAAGTGGGGGGTGGGGGGGGGTGGGGTTGAAATAATTATCTGACATAATTAAAAAAAGAAGGTAACAACTACTAAGCTTAGTTAGATCCCACACTACATTACTGCCCATGTGTTATTGTCATAGAGCATTACTGCGCATGTGTAATTGCCATAGAGCATTACTGCGCATGTGTAGCTGCCATAAATATATAGTGCGCATGTGTCGTGAACATAATGGTCAAGTGCGCATAAGAATTAATGATATTGACTTACAGCGTATACAAATAGACCATTTTGATCAACAGCGCATGCGTCACTATTGTGGCACACTACTACACTTAATTGTATAAGTGCCTACGTTATAAAAATGTTAATAGCTCAAAAAGATTTTAAGTGAATTGATTTTAAAAGTTGCTTATAAAGAAAAGTAGTGAACCAAGTGGAAGAGGAAGATCGACTAAACGACGAATTTCTGTTGACGACAAAGGTTTCGTCTTAATATTATAGCAGATTACTACATATAAATTCTCGAAAATTTTAAAACTCTTTTTTCTACATGAATAAGTGAATGTTTTAAATAAAATTTTTTACACTACAATTAACATGAAATTTTCTAATAGTACGTTGATAAATTTTTAACCCACCCTCCCCCGTGTACCCCAAGAAAAAGGTTTTTAAAAGTATGAAAAGATCGGTGGGTTATCATAGATTTTATGTCAAGTATATAAAGAAAATACGCCTTGAAATGTAAAATCTTTTTATTTTTTATTTAACATGATAATATTCTGATAGTATGTTGATAAATTTTTACACCTCTCCCTTTAATTTTAAGAAGAACGTAAAGCATCAGCATTCCAAAACATTTGTGTTCAATTTCAATAGAATTTAAACGTGTTAGACGAAAAAAATATTATGTTTTCCAATTTTTTAAATGTTTATAAATTAAATTAAAATAATATTAAATTTCAGCGAAGTTTACAAATTTTATAAAATAAGTTGGGGGGGGGGGTTGAGATAATTATCTGACATAATTAAAAAAAGAAGGTAAAAACTACTAACCTTAGTTTGATCCCACACTGCATTACTGCGCATGTATTATTGTCATACAGCATTACTGCGCATGTGGAATTGACATAGAGCATTACTGCGCATGTGTAACTGCCATAAATATATAGTGCGCATGTGTCATGAACATAATAGTCAAGTGCGCATAAGAATTAATGATATTGACTTACAGCGTATACAAATGGACCATTTTGATCAACAGCGCATGCGTCACTATTGTGGCACACTACTACACTTAATTGTATAAGTGCCTACGTTATAAAAATGTTAATAGCTCAAAAAGATTTTAAGTGAATTGATTTTTAAAGTTGCTTATAAAGAAAAGTAGTGAACCAAGTGGAAGAGGAAGATCGACTAAACGACGAATTTCTGTTGACGACAAAGGTTTCGTCTTAATATTATAGCAGATTACTACATATAAATTCTCGAAAATTTTAAAACTCTTTTTTCTACATGAATAAGTGAATGTTTTAAATAAAATTTTTTACACTACAATTAACATGAAATTTTCTAATAGTACGTTGATAAATTTTTAACCCACCCTCCCCCGTGTACCCCAAGAAAAAGGTTTTTAAAAGTATGAAAAGATCGGTGGGTTATCATAGATTTTATGTCAAGTATATAAAGAAAATACGCCTTGAAATGTAAAATCTTTTTATTTTTTATTTAACATGATAATATTCTGATAGTATGTTGATAAATTTTTACACCTCTCCCTTTAATTTTAAGAAGAACGTAAAGCATCAGCATTCCAAAACATTTGTGTTCAATTTCAATAGAATTTAAACGTGTTAGACGAAAAAAATATTATGTTTTCCAATTTTTTAAATGTTTATAAATTAAATTAAAATAATATTAAATTTCAGCGAAGTTTACAAATTTTATAAAATAAGTGGGGGGTGGGGTGGGGGGGGGGGTTGAGATAATTATCTGACATAATTAAAAAAAGAAGGTAAAAACTACTAACCTTAGTTTGATCCCACACTGCATTACTGCGCATGTATTATTGTCATAGAGCATTACTGCGCATGTGGAATTCACATAGAGCATTACTGCGCATGTGTAACTGCCATAAATATATAGTGCGCATGTGTCATGAACATAATAGTCAATTGCGCATAAGAATTAATGATATTGACTTACAGCGCATACAAATGGACCATTTTGATTAACTGCGCATGCATCACTATTGTGGCACACTACTACACTTAATTGTATAAGTGCCTACGTTATAAAAATGTTAATAGCTCAAAAAGATTTTAAGTGAATTGATTTTAAAAGTTGCTTATAAAGAAAAGTAGTGAACCAAGTGGAAGGGGAAGAACGACTGATCGACGAATTTCTGTTGACGACAAAGGTTTCGTCTTTATATAATAACATATTAATACATAGAAATTATCGAAAATTTTAAAACCCTTTTTTCTACATGAATAAGTGAATGATTTAGATAAAATTTATTACACTACAATTAACATGAAATTTTCTAATAGTACGTTAATTAATTTTTAACCCACCCCCCCGTGTACCACAAGAAAAAATTTTTTAAAAGTATGAAAAGATCGTTGGGTTATCATAGATTTTATGTCAAGTATATAAAGAAAATACGCCTTGAAATGAAAATTTTTTATTTTTTATTTAACATGATAATATTCTGATAGTATGCTAATAAATTTTTACACCTCCCCCTTTAATTTTAAGAAGAACGTAAAGAATCAGCATTCCAAAACATTTGTGTTCAATTTCAATAGAATTCAAACGTGTTAGACAAAAAAAAAAATTATGTTTTACAAATTTTAAAATGTTTTTAAATTAAATTAAAATAATATTAAATTTCAGCGAAGTTTACAAATTTTATAAAATAAGTGGGGGTGGGGGGGGGGGGGGGTGGGGTTGAAATAATTATCTGACATAATTAAAAAAAGAAGGTAACAACTACTAAGCTTAGTTAGATCCCACACTACATTACTGCCCATGTGTTATTGTCATAGAGCATTACTGCGCATGTGTAATTGCCATAGAGCATTACTGCGCATGTGTAGCTGCCATAAATATATAGTGCGCATGTGTCGTGAACATAATGGTCAAGTGCGCATAAGAATTAATGATATTGACTTACAGCGTATACAAATGGACCATTTTGATCAACAGCGCATGCGTCACTATTGTGGCACACTACTACACTTAATTGTATAAGTGCCTACGTTATAAAAATGTTAATAGCTCAAAAAGATTTTAAGTGAATTGATTTTAAAAGTTGCTTATAAAGAAAAGTAGTGAACCAAGTGGAAGAGGAAGATCGACTAAACGACGAATTTCTGTTGACGACAAAGGTTTCGTCTTAATATTATAGCAGATTACTACATCTAAATTCTCGAAAATTTTAAAACTCTTTTTTCTACATGAATAAGTGAATGTTTTAAATAAAATTTTTTACACTACAATTAACATGAAATTTTCTAATAGTACGTTGATAAATTTTTAACCCACCCTCCCCCGTGTACCCCAAGAAAAAGGTTTTTAAAAGTATGAAAAGATCGGTGGGTTATCATAGATTTTATGTCAAGTATATAAAGAAAATACGCCTTGAAATGTAAAATCTTTTTATTTTTTATTTAACATGATAATATTCTGATAGTATGTTGATAAATTTTTACACCTCTCCCTTTAATTTTAAGAAGAACGTAAAGCATCAGCATTCCAAAACATTTGTGTTCAATTTCAATAGAATTTAAACGTGTTAGACGAAAAAAATATTATGTTTTCCAATTTTTTAAATGTTTATAAATTAAATTAAAATAATATTAAATTTCAGCGAAGTTTACAAATTTTATAAAATAAGTGGGGGGTGGGGTGGGGGGGGTTGAGATAATTATCTGACATAATTAAAAAAAGAAGGTAAAAACTACTAACCTTAGTTTGATCCCACACTGCATTACTGCGCATGTATTATTGTCATAGAGCATTACTGCGCATGTGGAATTGACATAGAGCATTACTGCGCATGTGTAACTGCCATAAATATATAGTGCGCATGTGTCATGAACATAATAGTCAAGTGCGCATAAGAATTAATGATATTGACTTACAGCGTATACAAATGGACCATTTTGATCAACAGCGCATGCGTCACTATTGTGGCACACTACTACACTTAATTGTATAAGTGCCTACGTTATAAAAATGTTAATAGCTCAAAAAGATTTTAAGTGAATTGATTTTAAAAGTTGCTTATAAAGAAAAGTAGTGAACCAAGTGGAAGAGGAAGATCGACTAAACGACGAATTTCTGTTGACGACAAAGGTTTCGTCTTAATATTATAGCAGATTACTACATATAAATTCTCGAAAATTTTAAAACTCTTTTTTTTACATGAATAAGTGAATGTTTTAAATAAAATTTTTTACACTACAATTAACATGAAATTTTCTAATAGTACGTTGATAAATTTTTAACCCACCCTCCCCCGTGTACCCCAAGAAAAAGGTTTTTAAAAGTATGAAAAGATCGGTGGGTTATCATAGATTTTATGTCAAGTATATAAAGAAAATACGCCTTGAAATGTAAAATCTTTTTATTTTTTATTTAACATGATAATATTCTGATAGTATGTTGATAAATTTTTACACCTCTCCCTTTAATTTTAAGAAGAACGTAAAGCATCAGCATTCCAAAACATTTGTGTTCAATTTCAATAGAATTTAAACGTGTTAGACGAAAAAAATATTATGTTTTCCAATTTTTTAAATGTTTATAAATTAAATTAAAATAATATTAAATTTCAGCGAAGTTTACAAATTTTATAAAATAAGTGGGGGGTGGGGTGGGGGGGGGGGGTTGAGATAATTATCTGACATAATTAAAAAAAGAAGGTAAAAACTACTAACCTTAGTTTGATCCCACACTGCATTACTGCGCATGTATTATTGTCATAGAGCATTACTGCGCATGTGGAATTCACATAGAGCATTACTGCGCATGTGTAACTGCCATAAATATATAGTGCGCATGTGTCATGAACATAATAGTCAATTGCGCATAAGAATTAATGATATTGACTTACAGCGCATACAAATGGACCATTTTGATTAACTGCGCATGCATCACTATTGTGGCACACTACTACACTTAATTGTATAAGTGCCTACGTTATAAAAATGTTAATAGCTCAAAAAGATTTTAAGTGAATTGATTTTAAAAGTTGCTTATAAAGAAAAGTAGTGAACCAAGTGGAAGGGGAAGAACGACTGATCGACGAATTTCTGTTGACGACAAAGGTTTCGTCTTTATATAATAACATATTAATACATAGAAATTATCGAAAATTTTAAAACCCTTTTTTCTACATGAATAAGTGAATGATTTAGATAAAATTTATTACACTACAATTAACATGAAATTTTCTAATAGTACGTTGATTAATTTTTAACCCACCCCCCCGTGTACCCCAAGAAAAAATTTTTTAAAAGTATGAAAAGATCGTTGGGTTATCATAGATTTTATGTCAAGTATATAAAGAAAATACGCCTTGAAATGAAAATTTTTTATTTTTTATTTAACATGATAATATTTTGATAGTATGTTGATAAATTTTTACACCTCCCCCTTTAATTTTAAGAAGAACGTAAAGAATCAGCACTTTAAAACAATTGTATTCAATTTCAATAGAATTTAAACGTGTTAGACAAAAAAAAAAATTATGTTTTACAAATTTTAAAATGTTTTTAAATTAAATTAAAATAATATTAAATTTCAGCGAAGTTTACAAATTTTATAAAATAAGTGGGGGGTGGGAGGGGGGTTGAAATAATTATCTGACATAATTAAAAAAAGAAGGTAACAACTACTGAGCTTAGTTAGATCCCACACTACATTACTGCCCATGTGTTATTGTCATAGAGCATTACTGCGCATGTGTAATTGCCATAGAGCATTACTGTGCATGTGTAACTGCCATAAATATATAGTGCGCATGTGTCATGAACATAATGGTCAAGTGCGCATAAGAATTAATGATTTTGACTTACAGCGTATACAAATGGACCATTTTGATCAACAGCGCATGCGTCACTATTATGGCACACTACTACACTTAATTGTATAAGTGCCTACGTTATAAAAATGTTAATAGCACTAAAAGATTTTAAGTAAATTTATTTTAAAAGTTGCTTATAAAGAAAAGTAGTGAACCAAGTGGAAGGGGAAGAACGACTGAACGACGAATTTCTGTTGACGACAAAGGTTTCGTCTTAATATAATAACATATTAATACATAGAAATTATCGAAAATTTTAAAACCCTTTTTTCTACATGAATAAGTGAATGTTTTAAATAAAATTTTTTACACTACAATTAACATGAAATTTTCTAATAGTACGTTGATTAATTTTTAACCCACCCCCCCTTCCCCGTGTACCCCAAGAAAAACGTTTTTAAAAGTATAAAAAGATCGGTGGGTTATCATAGATTTTATGTCAAGTATATAAAGAAAATACGCCTTGAAATGTAAAACTTTTTTATTTTTTATTTAACATGATAATATTCTGATAGTATGTTGATTAATTTTACACCTCCTTCTTTAATTTAAAAAGAACGTAAAGAATCAGCATTTCAAAACATTTGTGTTCAATTTCAATAGAATTTAAACATGTTAGACGAAAAAAAAATATTATGTTTTACAAATTTTATAATTTTTTTAAATTAAATTAGAATAATATTAAATTTCAGAAAAGTTTACAAATCCTACTAGAAAAATGCATGAAGGCATGTAGGCAATCGAATATCGAAATAATCGAAGGCAATCGAATTGAAAACCATTAATTTAACAATAGAGAAAGGCATACTCGCAAGCAAAAAACATCACTTTGAAGATGGAGCTGCGGTAGTTCGAATCATTTATTGGCGCTAACATTTGAATTTTAAGTGTTGATATATTTATAAAAATAATTATAATAATTGAAAAGATCAAGTTGTCTATAAAACATATTTTTTATCTAAATATTATACAATTTTAATTAAAAAATAATAATGTTAATCTAAATAAATTTATTTAGTTTTTTAATTCTTAACCTACTAGAAAAAAAGCATGAAAGCATATAGACAATCGAATATCAAAATTTGTAAAATAATTCTAATTTCCTACTAGAATTCTTCTACTAGAAAAAAAGCATGAAAGCATGAAGACAATCGAATATCAAAATAATCGAATATTTATAAAATAATTATAATTGAAATGATCAAATTGTCTATAAAGCATTTCTTTAATCTAAATATACATTTTATATACAATTTTAATTAAAAAAAAATGTTAATCTAAATTTATTTAATTTTTAAATTAATAATACAAGATTGCGTAGTAAACAGTTTTTCCAAATGCACCCATGAAATAAAACTGAATAATTTGAATATGTCCTTTTTTATTAGAATATTACATTTTGAACTTTAAATAAAATATTTAAAAAAAAACTTTTCAACATTGTAATTATTACAATTTTTAATTATATCAAGGTAAGTAATTCGAAGTATAATTAAATCAAAATAATTGAAACTGAGTTATTATAATTAAAACTTTATTATTACAAAGTAAATATTATACATAACTTTGACATTTTCTTAAATCTAATCAGACAATTTTTTGTCAAGTTTTCTTAAATTCTAATTAAATTTTTTATTTATCTTTTAAAAATCTAATCAGACAGTTTTTTTGGTGCAGATTTCTTAAATTTAATCATAACTTATTAAAAAAGTATATCACAGAAAAGTGATAATAAAACTAGAACGATTTCTTGTTTTTTGTCGGATATTAGAACTAATATCTCACCAGACAGCTTTTTAAAAAATAATATCACAAATTTAATACTGTATTGTGATTACAAAATTAAAACAAATTTTCTGTCCAGTTAAAAGAATGTCTGAGTATTTAATTTATAGCTTTTTTCAAGGTGGCTTATGCCTTTGACATAACCTTAAACTAAATTGTGATTTTTAAAAACTTTAAATGTATTTTTAAAATTATTTTTACAAATTATTATCCGATTATGCCAAATAAAAGCTTATTTTGCTCTATAAAACATTCTCTATAATTTTTTTTGTTAAGATTATGTTAAAAGAATAAATCTCTTTAAAAATCTAAATTCGAATATGTTTTTAAAAAAGTAGGAATAATATTTTTAACACTAAAAGCGAACAAAAAAAAGAACGTGAAATGTTACTCGAATGCCCGAATTATTCGGGCATTTTGGATTTTTTTGTGATATGCAACTTCGGGAACTCTTCCTTTTCTTTGTTGACTCTTTTTTGGGATGTTTTCGCATTTTGAGAATCAGGAATAGTTTGTTCAAGGACATGATTCTCAGGAAGACCATTAGAGGGCAAATTTTTCTTTAAGGCATCTTCTGAATGAGAGTTTTCACCTGCACCTGAAAAATTTCCTGGAGGAACATCTTGCGTTAAACGTGTTCGATTTTCATAGTTGAAAATTCTGTTCAAGTGTTCAAGTGTCGGTGGTTTTAAAAAGCCTCTGCTCAATTCCTCCTGAGTTGCATCAGCTGCCTCCAATATTTTTACTTCGTTCATTGAAGGTACTTGGAGAATCGGGGTTCCAAACTCATTTTCCCTTAGAGTTCCTTTTAATTGAACAAATTTCCCTTCATTGGGACTAGATTCTTGGTTGAACTGAGTGACATTGACAAGCAGTTTATATGTTAAATCGGTCACCGAACCAGCTCCATAGGAAGAATTTTCGTACGTCGTTGTATCGATCTTCATTTTAATAAAACCTCTTAAACCTAAAAAATTTGAATTTTATAATATATTTTGCTACAAGCCAATCTAATAAAACTATTTTATAAAAGTAACATTTTTAATACAAAATTTAGAAGAAACTTATTAAATTGAAAAAATTATTTTATTAATGTCAAAAATAAATATTTGAGAATAAGAAATAAAAAAATTGAAGTTTTTTAAACAATAAAAACTTAGAAATTAAATGATATTGAAAATTGAAATGTTATTTTATTTAAAAAATAGTAATAAATTTGTAGAAAAAAGTTACCCAAAAATATCAAAATGTTATTTATTCAAGTCAGGGTAGCTGCAAAATTTCATTTTCAAAATTCCCTGACTTTTCCTTGACTAATTTTTTATTTTCCCTGACCACCAATTTTGTAGATTTTTTAAATCTTGCATTGTTTATTAGAAACTTAAAGTAATAAAATCATGAATTTTTAATTTGGTTCCTTCAAGACAAAATTCTCTGACTTTTAAAGATTTTGTTGAAAAATCCCTGACTACCAAATTTCCCTGATTTTTCCCTGACCTGCGGCCACCCTGAATAGTTAAAATGCTAATTATATAAAAATTATACTCACTGACTCTCTGACCAATTGCTGCGCAAACATTTTTCAATTCAATAAGGTCATTTGTGTCATTAGTCTGTAGATCACCTAAAATCTCTATTTTCGTATAATCCTGGACCGCAATTTCGATCTTCATAAGCCCCTCTCCTCTGCGATAAAATTGAGTATTTGCCGGCAATATTTTACCTCTGGTAATCTTTACGATCTGAAATTTTTATATTAAATTTTCTTTAATTAATAAACTTAATAACTTAAAAATTTTAAATTTATTAAATATGCTAATTTTTATATTAAGTTTTTATTCAATTAAACTTGCTAAAAAAATTAATTAAAAGTTTTAAAAGAAATCGGCATCATCAGATAATTAAAATTAGAAAATAAATAATAGTAAAAATAAAATGATGCTTATTTAAAAAAGTAAATAATAAAAAAATTAGTGGAATTAGTATTATGTTAAATAAAAATAATAAAAAAAATATGTGTATTTTAAAATTTAATGTTTAAAATCCCAAATTTCTTTTTACCTAAATAAATAAAAAAAGTTTCGTTATTTATTAGAAAAATTCTTTACCTTATTTATCAATTTCCCTTCATACTGAGAATGTAGTTCGCGCCACACTACAAGTCGGAGCTTTCGATCAGACAAATTAGATAGTACATATACTTAAGCATCGCATCCCAAATTTGTCCGAGTGTAGTGTAGTAATGCGCTGGATCTAGTTCGTACGCGATTAAACACTGATTTCTAAAATTTTCAAATACGTCTGCAAGCAATACCACATCAGTTTTCATATAAAAATAAATATAATTACCGAGATTTTGACAACGGAAATCAGTCCAAACTTTCTGTGCATGTGCATAATTCTCGTCAGAGATATTTTAATCGTTTAATGTGCTGTAAAACTTTTCTTTAGGTGGTAATTCTGTACCATGAAGCTATTCCTTCGAGTCAAAATACTCATAAGGAAAAACTCCTTTGCGCGTTAATAAATAATTGAATTTTATCGTTACTAAAGTTCGAAAAAACTGATTTAACAATCTTGTATTCGTCAAGATAAGATGATAACTTGTCCAATGATGATGCCGTAAACTTAAAACAATTAATAGAACGAAACTTTATGAAACTATCCTTAACATTGTTAGTAAAGCTGATATACTTTTCTTTGTTTATTGTAAGCAGATCAACTTTACCATCAAACTTTGTTGCAATAGCTTCAATAATAAAATGGGCATCGTAGCTACTCAGGTTATGAAAAACAACAGGTATGGTTTGCGATTCGTGCTAATTAATATTGCAACCTTGATGCGCGGCAGCCCTGAATTTCCCTGTTAGATATCAGTGGTCTCTTACTTTAACATCCCCATGTGCGAAAGTCTTTTACCACCGATAGTTAAAAGTCATAACTTTTAATTCATCTTCATCATCAAGATTTTCTTCAACATAATGGTCCTCAATTCGTAAAATATATACATGCTTAAACATTTTTTGTGATTTTAAATGTAATGGGAATATATTAAAATTATCATTTAGCCGGGAAAGATCAAAAATGTTTACTGAAATATTATTTAGATTTTTCAATTTAGCAACATCTTTTATTGCAACAAAAAATTTAATTTACGTAAAATTATGTTTATCTTTATATGGTAAATACTTTGTGACTCGTTCTGGATGGACTTCAAAGGAGTGTAAAGCAGTTAAATGGTCCACTTAAAACATTCATTATCCCCTCTATTCTGAACATTAACGCATGCTTGTTTATTTTTAATTGGCACTAGCAAATCAATATAAGAACTTGCGCTTATAAGGTTGTACTTGTTGATATTACCTTCTAATCTTTGTATTGAATCAAGTTTGCAATTGGAATCTTTTTCCTGAAATTCTTCCATTTTTAGGGTTCCGTACCGTAAAACGGAACCCTATTAAAATCACTATGTGTGTCCGTTTTCGCATCCCCTCTAACTTCTAAACTATATGAGCTCGAAACATCCAATTTACTACACATATGTAATTTTACCTTGGATTTACGAAAATAATATGGAAAACGCGATTCGAACTGATAAACATGCCGAAATCCAGCAAAAACCACTTTTTTTGCCATAAAGGGCACAAAAATGACAAAGCACCCCCCTAATCTTCCAAACTATTTGACTTAGAATGCTGCAATTTAGTACGCGTACGTAGATTTACGTGTAGATTACAGAAAAAATATAGAGAACTTTCGTAAAGGCGGTCTTCATAGTGATTACCAGCCAAAAAGTACGATTTTTTGAAAAAAATTCGAAGAAATGATCATGTCCCCCCTAATCTTCCAAACTATTTGACTTAGGATGTTGCAATTTGGTACACATATGCAGATTTACGTATAGATAACAAGAAAATTATAGAGAACATTCGTAAAAACGGTCTTCATAGTGTTTACCAGCCAAAAAGTACGAATTTTTTAAAAAAATTCGAAAAAATAACCATGTTCCCCCTCTAAATTTTCAAACTATTTGACTTAGGATGCTGCATTTTGGTACACGTATGTCGATTTACGTGTAGATTACAGGAAAAATATAGAGAACTTTCGTAAAGGCGGTCTTCATAGTGTTTACCAGCCAAAAAGTACGATTTTTTGAAAAAAATTCAAAGAAATGAACATGTCCCCCCCTAATCTTCCAAACTATTTAACTTAGGATGCTGCATTTTGGTACACGTATGTAGATTTACGTGTAGATTACAAAAAAAATATAGAGAACTTTTGTAAAGGCGGTCTTCATAGTGTTTACCAGCAAAAAAGTACGATTTTTTTAACAAAATTCGAAAAAATAACCAAGTTCCCCACTCTAAACTTTAAAACTATTTGACTTAGGATGCTGCAATTTAGTACACATATGCAAATTTACGTGTACATTACAGGAAAATTATAGAGAACTTTCGTAAAGGCGGTCTTCATAGTGATTACCAGCCAAAAAGTACGATTTTTTGAAAAAAATTCGAAGAAATGATCATGTCCCCCCTAATCTTCCAAACTATTTGACTTAGGATGATGCAATGTGGTACAAATATGCAGATTTACGTATTGATAACAGGAAAATTATAGAGAACATTTGTAAAGGCGGTCTTCATAGCGTTTACCAGCAAAAAAGTACGATTTTTTTAACAAAATTCGAAAAAATAACCATGTTCCCCACTCTAAACTTTTAAACTATTTGACACAGGATGCTGCAATTTGGTACACATATGCAAATTTACGTGTACATTACGGGAAAATTATAGAGCAGTTTCGTAAAGGCGGTCTTCATAGTGTTTACCAGCCAAAAAGTACGATTTTATGAAAAAAATTCGAAGAAATGACAATGTCCCCCCCTAATCTTCCAAACTATTTGACTTAGGATAATGCAATTTGGTACACATATGCAGATTCACGTATAGATAACAGGAAAATTATAGAAAACGTTCGTAAAGGCGATCTTCATAGTGTTTACCAGCCAAAAAGTACGATTTTTTTAACAAAATTCGAAAAAATTTATTTATTTATTTATTTATTCATAATAAACGGGGAAAACCCCTTTAATACATTTAAAATATAAACAACAAAAATTTAGGCTAGAAATTTCAAAAACGGCCTGAACATAATAAAACCAGCAGCAATTCCGTGAAAGGAGGTCAAAAAACATCTTGCAGAGAATTGCGTAATTGACGTTTAAAAAGCGAGAAAGATTCATTAAAAAAGTCAACTCTCTGGTGCTTGTTGGCCTCCCTACACATACGCGATACTGGACAATTTTCGCCATAATTTGTTCGATGAAATGGAACTTTAAAGATAGTGAGCCCTCTCGTGAGAATCACAGCGTCCGATAAAGTAATGTAAGATGAGATTTCAGAAGAATCGATAGAGCCATTTAAGATAAGATACAAAAATTTAAGTTCGGATAAAACATGCCTATATTGCAATGAGGGGATGTTTAGTTCAGTGCGTAGAGTCGAATAATCATGAGAAAACCTATCGTATGGTAACTCAAGTTGATAGGCAGCAAATCGTAAAAATCTGTTCTGAACTCTTTCGATTCTAATTTTATGACTTTCGTAATAAGGAGTCCAGATGGTAGAAGCAAATTCCAGATGTGGTCTGATTAATGAAAAATAAAGAACTTTCAAAACTTGTGGGTTGTGAAAGTCACGAGAAGCTCTGATTACCATGCCCAAAACTCTCAAAGATTTATTTATTATAAATGATAAGTGGTCACAGTATGTTAAAGCAGAATCAAACAAAACACCCAAATCTCGCACAGTATAAACTCTTGGTAATATTTTAGATTCAAGATTATAGAAAAATTTAAAGTTCTTATTTTTTTTAGTAAATGTAATTGCTGAACACTTCTTAATATTAATGGGCAAATTATTTAATTTGGACCACAACAACACCCTTTCAAGGTCACCCTGCAGTTCAGCGGCATCTGGTAAAGACTCAATTTTTTTAAACAGTTTTAAATCATCTGCATAGCAAAGAAATTTACTATTTATAATATGATTCTTAATGTCATTTATGAAAATCATGAAAAGAAGGGGACCAAGATGGGAACCCTGAGGGACCCCAGAAGTAGCTATTATCATGTTTGATAGATGCCCATTGCATCTAACATATTGTTTTCTATCAGTTAAGTACTGAGAAAACCATGATAAGGCACTCCCACTAACACCGTAAGCTTTTAATTTACTCAATAACATACTGTGATCCACTTTATCAAAAGCTTTAGAGAAATCAGTATATATAGAGTCAACCTGGCAACCCTTCTCTAAATTATTAGCTATAAACTGTGCATATATGCAAAGATTTGTTTCAACTGAACGACCACGTCTAAAACCATGCTGCTCATCAATAAAGAATTTTTTAAAGGCATCATACAATCTATCATTAATAATTCCCTCAAAGACCTTCGGAATAGAATCGAGTAAAGTGATAGGTCTATAATTCATGACACTAGAGGGATCACCATCCTTATAAATCGGAACTATTATACCGTTTTTCCAACAGCTTGGAAAGTATCCGAATTTAACGCAAGCATTAAAAATAATACACAACGGAACAACCAAAGAGTATCTACAAGATTTGAGAAAAAATGGCGGAATACCATCCAGCCCAGCTCCCTTATGTTTACTTAACTTAACCAGTTTGCTCAATATAGTTAATTCAGAAATGTTGGAAAAATTTAAATCAATAATATCGCTAAAAACGAAGTCACTTCGGTCATTTCTAGATTTGTTATAAACGGATTCGAAATAACGGGCAAATAATTCGGCAGTACCCTTGCTTGTTTCTGATTTTTCGTTTTCGTAAAACATTAAATTCGGCAAAGAGGACCCTTGTTTAGATTTTTTAATGTAAGACCAGAAGAACTTTGGGTTTTCAACGATACTACGTTCAGTCTTCAATATATATTCATTAAAACAATTTTCAGAATTCAGTTTGCATTGCGCTCGAAGTACAGAGAAATTCTCGTAATCGGATAACACTCTTGTGCGCTTATAAATAGTATGTGCTAATTTCTTTTGCTTTACAAGCCTTATTACGTCATGAGAAAACCATTTCGGAAAAGTAGAATTAAAAGAATAAATCTGACGTACAAAACTCGTAATAACAAAATAAACTTGTGAGTAAAAAATGGTGATCATGCTATCTATAATTTCGAAAGTGTCTGGGCACTCATCATTAAAAGTTTTAGAGCTTAAAGCTTCCATCTGAGTCGAGAACAAAAAATTCCAATCAATACAACTCAGAAACAAGTTTATTAGTGCATAATCAGCATTTTTAAAATCGAGATTGAAAAAATGATTTGACGATTCTTCGATAATGGTTTCCTTAGGTAAATTAAATTCATACCAAAGCGCAGGATGATATTTATTGCATGATAACAAAGATTCAGGAGCTAAAGAAACATAACAATTAATTGAATTTGATAGAACAATATCCAAAAGAGACCCATGTTCATTTAGGATGCGATTTATTTGTTTTAGATTTAGAAAGCCCATTGAGTCAGAAATCACAGACGCTATATCGGTTTGTGTTTGTGTTGAGGAGGGTTTCGCAATACAGGTAAAAACATTTGATTCTGAATCAGTCCATTTGACAAAAAGAATGTTTATATCACCTAAAAAATGAAAAGGGACATTCATTAAATTTTGCAAGACCCCCTCAATACCCAAGCAAAAATCTTTATATTTACCGATCTCTGAATTCGGCGGAATGTAAGCAGAGCAAAAAATGTGTTTGTTATTAAAAATATTTATTTGAACAAATAAAATTTCTATTGAAACTATAGGACAAAATACCTGGAAGCTTGAAAAACGTTTGTGAACCGCTATCAATACTCCTCCACCCCGAGAACGGTCACTTGTTAGGTGATTTCTATCACATCTGTAAATGACATAATCGTCGAAACCCAACTCAGAATTTATAATATTATTAGATAGATCCCCACTCTAAACTTTAAAACTATTTGACTTAGGATGATGCAATGTGGTACAAATATGCAGATTTACGTATTGATAACAGGAAAATTATAGAGAACATTTGTAAAGGCGGTATTCATAGCGTTTACCAGCAAAAAAGTACGATTTTTTTAACAAAATTCGAAAAAATAACCATGTTCCCCACTCTAAACTTTTAAACTATTTGACTTAGGATGCTGCATTTTTGAACACATATGTCGATTTACGTGTAAATTATAGAAAAAATATAGAGCACTTTCGTAAAGGCGGTCTTCATTGTCTTTACTAGCCAAAAAGTATGATTTTTTGAAAAAAATTCGAAAAAATGAACATTCTTCCTCCCTGATCTTCCAAACTATTTGACTTAGGATGATGCAATGTGGTACACATATGCAGATTTACGAATAGATAACAGGATAATTATAGAGAACATTTGTAAAGGCGGTCTTCATAGTGTTTACCAGCCAAAAAGTACGATTTTATGAAAAAAATTCGAAGAAATGACCATGTCCCCCCCTAATCTTCCAAACTATTTGACTTAGGATAATGCAATTTGGTACACATATGCAGATTCACGTATAGATAACAGGAAAATTATAGAAAACGTTCGTAAAGGCGATCTTCATAGTGTTTACCAGCCAAAAAGTACGATTTTTTTAACAAAATTCGAAAAAATAACTATAATCCCCACTCTAAACTTTAAAACTATTTGACTTAGGGTGATGCAATGTGGTACACATATGCAGATTTACGTATAAATAACAGGATAATTATAGAGAACATTTGTATCGGACGTCTTCATAGTGTTTACCAGCAAAAAAGTACGATTTTTTTAACAAAATTCGAAAAAATAACCATGTTCCCCACTCTAAACTTTTAAACTATTTGACACAGGATGCTGCAATTTGGTACACATATGCAAATTTACGTGTACATTAAAGGAAAATTATAGAGAACTTTCGTAAAGGCGGTCTTCATAGTGTTTACCAGCCAAAAAGTACGATTTTTTGAAAAAAAATTCGAAGAAATGACCATGTCCCCCCTAATCTTCCAAACTATTTGACTTAGGATGATGCAATGTGGTACACATATGCAGATTTACGTATTAATAACAGGAAAATTATAGAGAACATTTGTAAAGGCGGTCTTCATAGTGTTTACAAACAAAAAAGTACGATTTTTTTAACAAAATTCGAAAAAATAACCATAATCCCCACTCTAAACTTTCAAACTATTTTACTTAGGATTCTGTAATTTGGTACACATATGCAAATTTACGTGTACATTACAGGAAAATTATAGAGAACTTTCGTAAAGGCGGTCTTCATAGTGTTTACCAGCCAAAAAGTACGATTTTTTGAAAAAAATTCGAAGAAATGACCATGTCCCCCCTAATCTTTCAAACTATTTGACTTAGGATGATGCAATGTGGTACACATATGCAGATTTACGTATTGATAACAGGATAATTATAGAGAACATTTGTAAAGGACGTCTTTATAGTGTTTACCAGCAAAAAAGTACGATTTTTTTAACAAAATTCGAAAAAATAACCATGTTCCCCACTCTAAACTTTTAAACTATTTGACACAGGATGCTGCAATTTGGTACACATATGCAAATTTACGTGTACATTAAAGGAAAATTATAGAGAACTTTCGTAAAGGCGATCTTCATAGTGTTTACCAGCCAAAAAGTACGATTTTTTGAAAAAAATTCGAAGAAATGACCATGTCCCCCCTAATCTTCCAAACTATTTGACTTAGGATGATGCAATGTGGTACACATATGCAGATTTACGTATTGATAACAGGAAAATTATAGAGAACATTTGTAAAGGCGGTCTTCATAGTGTTTACCAGCAAAAAAGTACGATTTTTTTAACAAAATTTGAAAAAATAACCATGTTCCCCACTCTAAACTTTTAAACTATTTCACACAGGATGCTGCAATTTGGTACACATATGCAAATTTACGTGTACATTAAAGGAAAATTATTAAGAACTTTCGTAAAGGCGGTCTTCATAGTGTTTACCAGCCAAAAAGTACGATTTTTTGAAAAAAATTCGAAGAAATGACCATGTCCCCCCTAATCTTCCAAACTATTTGACTTAGGATGATGCAATGTGGTACACATATGCAGATTTACGTATTGATAACAGGAAAATTATAGAGAACATTTGTAAAGGCGGTCTTCATAGTGTTTACAAGCAAAAAAGTACGATTTTTTTAACAAAATTCGAAAAAATAACCATAGTCCCCACTCTAAACTTTAAAACTATTTGACTTAGGGTGCTGCAATTTAGTACACATATGCAAATTTACGTGTACATTACAGGAAAATTATAGAGAACTTTCGTAAAGGCGGTCTTCATAGTGATTACCAGCCAAAAAGTACGATTTTTTAAAAAAAATTCGAAGAAATGACCATGTCCCCCCTAATCTTCCAAACTATTTGACTTAGGATGATGCAATGTGGTACACATAT
This sequence comes from Ganaspis brasiliensis, assembly GCA_037103525.1. NCBI lineage: Eukaryota > Metazoa > Arthropoda > Insecta > Hymenoptera > Figitidae > Ganaspis > Ganaspis brasiliensis. Next base: position 3,142,252 of record JAZKLR010000028.1, read on the forward strand.
GCAGATTTACGTATTGATAACAGGAAAATTATAGAGAACATTTGTAAAGGCGGTCTTCATAGTGTTTACCAGCAAAAAATTACGATTTTTTTAACAAAATTCGAAAAAATAACCATAATCCCCACTCTAAACTTTAAAACTATTTGGCTTATGGTGCTGCAATTTGGTACAGATATGCAAATTTACGTGTACATTACAGGAAAATTATAGAGAACTTTCGTAAAGGCGGTCTTCATAGTGATTACCAGCCAAAAAGTACGATTTTTTGAAAAAAATTTGAAGAAATGAACATGTCCCCCCTAATCTTTCAAACTATTTAACTTAGGATGATGCAATGTGGTACACATATGCAGATTTACGTATTGATAACAGGAAAATTATAGAGAACATTTGTAAAGGCGGTCTTCATAGTGTTTACAAGCAAAAAAGTACGATTTTTTTAACAAAATTCGAAAAAATATCTATAATCCCCACTATAAACTTTAAAACTATTTGACTTAGGGTGCTGCAATTTGGTACACATATGCAAATTTACGTGTACATTACAGGAAAATTATAGAGAACTTTCGTAAAGGCGGTCTTCATAGTGTTTACCAGCCAAACAGTACGATTTTTTGAAAAAAATTCGAAGAAATGACCATGTCCCCCCTAATCTTCCAAACTATTTGACTTAGGATGATGCAATGTGGTACACATATGCAGATTTACGTATTGATAACAGGAAAATTATAGAGAACATTTGTAAAGGCGGTCTTCATAGTGTTTACCAGCAAAAAAGTACGATTTTTTTAACAAAATTCGAAAAAATAACCATGTTCCCCACTCTAAACTTTTAAACTATTTCACACAGGATGCTGCAATTTGGTACACATATGCAAATTTACGTGTACATTAAAGGAAAATTATAGAGAACTTTCGTAAAGGCGGTCTTCATAGTGTTTACCAGCCAAAAAGTACGATTTTTTGAAAAAAATTCGAAGAAATGATAATGTCCCCCCTAATCTTCTAAACTATTTGACTTAGGATGATGCAATGTGGTACACATATGCAGATTTACGTATTGATAACAGGAAAATTATAGAGAACATTTGTAAAGGCGGTCTTCATAGTGTTTACAAGCAAAAAAGTACGATTTTTTTAACAAAATTCGAAAAAATAACCATAATCCCCACTCTAAATTTTAAAACTATTGGACTTAGGGTGCTGCAATTTGGTACACATATGCAAATTTACGTGTACATTACAGGAAAATTATAGAGAACTTTCGTAAAGGCGGTCTTCATAGTGATTACCAGCCAAAAAGTACGATTAAAAAAAAAAAATTCGAAGAAATGATCATGTCCCCCCTAATCTTCCAAACTATTTGACTTAGGATAATGCAATTTGGTACACATATGCAGATTCACGTATAAATAACAGGAAAATTATAGAAAACGTTCGTAAAGGCGATCTTCATAGTGTTTACCAGCCAAAAAGTACGATTTTTTAAAAAAAATTCGAAGAAATAACCATGTCCCCCCCCTAATCGTTTAAACTATTTGGCTTAGGATGATGCAATGTGGTACACATATGCAGATTTACGTATAAATAACAGGATAATTATAGAGAACATTTGTAAAGGACGTCTTCATAGTGTTTACCAGCAAAAAAGTACAATTTTTTTAACAAAATTCGAAAAAATAACCATGTTCCCCACTCTAAACTTTTAAACTATTTGACACAGGATGCTGCAATTTGGTACACATATGCAAATTTACGTGTACATTAAAGGAAAATTATAGAGAACTTTCGTAAAGGCGATCTTCATAGTGTTTACCAGCCAAAAAGTACGATTTTTTGAAAAAAATTCGAAGAAATGACCATGTCCCCCCTAATCTTCCAAACTATTTGACTTAGGATGATGCAATGTGGTACACATATGCAGATTTACGTATTGATAACAGGAAAATTATAGAGAACATTTGTAAAGGCGGTCTTCATAGTGATAATTATAGAGAACATTTGTAAAGGACGTCTTCATAGTGTTTACCAGCAAAAAAGTACGATTTTTTTAACAAAATTCGTCTTTACTAGCCAAAAAGTATGATTTTTTGAAAAAAATTCGAAAAAATGAACATTCTTCCTCCCTGATCTTCCAAACTATTTGACTTAGGATGATGCAATGTGGTACACATATGCAGATTTACGAATAGATAACAGGATAATTATAGAGAACATTTGTAAAGGCGGTCTTCATAGTGTTTACCAGCCAAAAAGTACGATTTTATGAAAAAAATTCGAAGAAATGACCATGTCCCCCCCTAATCTTCCAAACTATTTGACTTAGGATAATGCAATTTGGTACACATATGCAGATTCACGTATAGATAACAGGAAAATTATAGAAAACGTTCGTAAAGGCGATCTTCATAGTGTTTACCAGCCAAAAAGTACGATTTTTTTAACAAAATTCGAAAAAATAACTATAATCCCCACTCTAAACTTTAAAACTATTTGACTTAGGGTGATGCAATGTGGTACACATATGCAGATTTACGTATAAATAACAGGATAATTATAGAGAACATTTGTATCGGACGTCTTCATAGTGTTTACCAGCAAAAAAGTACGATTTTTTTAACAAAATTCGAAAAAATAACCATGTTCCCCACTCTAAACTTTTAAACTATTTGACACAGGATGCTGCAATTTGGTACACATATGCAAATTTACGTGTACATTAAAGGAAAATTATAGAGAACTTTCGTAAAGGCGGTCTTCATAGTGTTTACCAGCCAAAAAGTACGATTTTTTGAAAAAAAATTCGAAGAAATGACCATGTCCCCCCTAATCTTCCAAACTATTTGACTTAGGATGATGCAATGTGGTACACATATGCAGATTTACGTATTAATAACAGGAAAATTATAGAGAACATTTGTAAAGGCGGTCTTCATAGTGTTTACAAACAAAAAAGTACGATTTTTTTAACAAAATTCGAAAAAATAACCATAATCCCCACTCTAAACTTTCAAACTATTTTACTTAGGATTCTGTAATTTGGTACACATATGAAAATTTACGTGTACATTACAGGAAAATTATAGAGAACTTTCGTAAAGGCGGTCTTCATAGTGTTTACCAGCCAAAAAGTACGATTTTTTGAAAAAAATTCGAAGAAATGACCATGTCCCCCCTAATCTTTCAAACTATTTGACTTAGGATGATGCAATGTGGTACACATATGCAGATTTACGTATTGATAACAGGATAATTATAGAGAACATTTGTAAAGGACGTCTTTATAGTGTTTACCAGCAAAAAAGTACGATTTTTTTAACAAAATTCGAAAAAATAACCATGTTCCCCACTCTAAACTTTTAAACTATTTGACACAGGATGCTGCAATTTGGTACACATATGCAAATTTACGTGTACATTAAAGGAAAATTATAGAGAACTTTCGTAAAGGCGATCTTCATAGTGTTTACCAGCCAAAAAGTACGATTTTTTGAAAAAAATTCGAAGAAATGACCATGTCCCCCCTAATCTTCCAAACTATTTGACTTAGGATGATGCAATGTGGTACACATATGCAGATTTACGTATTGATAACAGGAAAATTATAGAGAACATTTGTAAAGGCGGTCTTCATAGTGTTTACCAGCAAAAAAGTACGATTTTTTTAACAAAATTTGAAAAAATAACCATGTTCCCCACTCTAAACTTTTAAACTATTTCACACAGGATGCTGCAATTCGGTACACATATGCAAATTTACGTGTACATTAAAGGAAAATTATTAAGAACTTTCGTAAAGGCGGTCTTCATAGTGTTTACCAGCCAAAAAGTACGATTTTTTGAAAAAAATTCGAAGAAATGACCATGTCCCCCCTAATCTTCCAAACTATTTGACTTAGGATGATGCAATGTGGTACACATATGCAGATTTACGTATTGATAACAGGAAAATTATAGAGAACATTTGTAAAGGCGGTCTTCATAGTGTTTACAAGCAAAAAAGTACGATTTTTTTAACAAAATTCGAAAAAATAACCATAGTCCCCACTCTAAACTTTAAAACTATTTGACTTAGGGTGCTGCAATTTAGTACACATATGCAAATTTACGTGTACATTACAGGAAAATTATAGAGAACTTTCGTAAAGGCGGTCTTCATAGTGATTACCAGCCAAAAAGTACGATTTTTTAAAAAAAATTCGAAGAAATGACCATGTCCCCCCTAATCTTCCAAACTATTTGACTTAGGATGATGCAATGTGGTACACATATGCAGATTTACGTATTGATAACAGGAAAATTATAGAGAACATTTGTAAAGGCGGTCTTCATAGTGTTTACCAGCAAAAAATTACGATTTTTTTAACAAAATTCGAAAAAATAACCATAATCCCCACTCTAAACTTTAAAACTATTTGGCTTATGGTGCTGCAATTTGGTACAGATATGCAAATTTACGTGTACATTACAGGAAAATTATAGAGAACTTTCGTAAAGGCGGTCTTCATAGTGATTACCAGCCAAAAAGTACGATTTTTTGAAAAAAATTCGAAGAAATGAACATGTCCCCCCTAATCTTTCAAACTATTTAACTTAGGATGATGCAATGTGGTACACATATGCAGATTTACGTATTGATAACAGGAAAATTATAGAGAACATTTGTAAAGGCGGTCTTCATAGTGTTTACAAGCAAAAAAGTACGATTTTTTTAACAAAATTCGAAAAAATATCTATAATCCCCACTATAAACTTTAAAACTATTTGACTTAGGGTGCTGCAATTTGGTACACATATGCAAATTTACGTGTACATTACAGGAAAATTATAGAGAACTTTCGTAAAGGCGGTCTTCATAGTGTTTACCAGCCAAACAGTACGATTTTTTGAAAAAAATTCGAAGAAATGACCATGTCCCCCCTAATCTTCCAAACTATTTGACTTAGGATGATGCAATGTGGTACACATATGCAGATTTACGTATTGATAACAGGAAAATTATAGAGAACATTTGTAAAGGCGGTCTTCATAGTGTTTACCAGCAAAAAAGTACGATTTTTTTAACAAAATTCGAAAAAATAACCATGTTCCCCACTCTAAACTTTTAAACTATTTCACACAGGATGCTGCAATTTGGTACACATATGCAAATTTACGTGTACATTAAAGGAAAATTATAGAGAACTTTCGTAAAGGCGGTCTTCATAGTGTTTACCAGCCAAAAAGTACGATTTTTTGAAAAAAATTCGAAGAAATGATAATGTCCCCCCTAATCTTCTAAACTATTTGACTTAGGATGATGCAATGTGGTACACATATGCAGATTTACGTATTGATAACAGGAAAATTAATGAGAACATTTGTAAAGGCGGTCTTCATATTGTTTACAAGCAAAAAAGTACGATTTTTTTAACAAAATTCGAAAAAATAACCATAATCCCCACTCTAAATTTTAAAACTATTGGACTTAGGGTGCTGCAATTTGGTACACATATGCAAATTTACGTGTACATTACAGGAAAATTATAGAGAACTTTCGTAAAGGCGGTCTTCATAGTGATTACCAGCCAAAAAGTACGATTAAAAAAAAAAAATTCGAAGAAATGATCATGTCCCCCCTAATCTTCCAAACTATTTGACTTAGGATAATGCAATTTGGTACACATATGCAGATTCACGTATAAATAACAGGAAAATTATAGAAAACGTTCGTAAAGGCGATCTTCATAGTGTTTACCAGCCAAAAAGTACGATTTTTTAAAAAAAATTCGAAGAAATAACCATGTCCCCCCCCTAATCGTTTAAACTATTTGGCTTAGGATGATGCAATGTGGTACACATATGCAGATTTACGTATAAATAACAGGATAATTATAGAGAACATTTGTAAAGGACGTCTTCATAGTGTTTACCAGCAAAAAAGTACAATTTTTTTAACAAAATTCGAAAAAATAACCATGTTCCCCACTCTAAACTTTTAAACTATTTGACACAGGATGCTGCAATTTGGTACACATATGCAAATTTACGTGTACATTAAAGGAAAATTATAGAGAACTTTCGTAAAGGCGATCTTCATAGTGTTTACCAGCCAAAAAGTACGATTTTTTGAAAAAAATTCGAAGAAATGACCATGTCCCCCCTAATCTTCCAAACTATTTGACTTAGGATGATGCAATGTGGTACACATATGCAGATTTACGTATTGATAACAGGAAAATTATAGAGAACATTTGTAAAGGCGGTCTTCATAGTGATAATTATAGAGAACATTTGTAAAGGACGTCTTCATAGTGTTTACCAGCAAAAAAGTACGATTTTTTTAACAAAATTCGTCTTTACTAGCCAAAAAGTATGATTTTTTGAAAAAAATTCGAAAAAATGAACATTCTTCCTCCCTGATCTTCCAAACTATTTGACTTAGGATGATGCAATGTGGTACACATATGCAGATTTACGAATAGATAACAGGATAATTATAGAGAACATTTGTAAAGGCGGTCTTCATAGTGTTTACCAGCCAAAAAGTACGATTTTATGAAAAAAATTCGAAGAAATGACCATGTCCCCCCCTAATCTTCCAAACTATTTGACTTAGGATAATGCAATTTGGTACACATATGCAGATTCACGTATAGATAACAGGAAAATTATAGCAAACGTTCGTAAAGGCGATCTTCATAGTGTTTACCAGCCAAAAAGTACGATTTTTTTAACAAAATTCGAAAAAATAACTATAATCCCCACTCTAAACTTTAAAACTATTTGACTTAGGGTGATGCAATGTGGTACACATATGCAGATTTACGTATAAATAACAGGATAATTATAGAGAACATTTGTATCGGACGTCTTCATAGTGTTTACCAGCAAAAAAGTACGATTTTTTTAACAAAATTCGAAAAAATAACCATGTTCCCCACTCTAAACTTTTAAACTATTTGACACAGGATGCTGCAATTTGGTACACATATGCAAATTTACGTGTACATTAAAGGAAAATTATAGAGAACTTTCGTAAAGGCGGTCTTCATAGTGTTTACCAGCCAAAAAGTACGATTTTTTGAAAAAAAATTCGAAGAAATGACCATGTCCCCCCTAATCTTCCAAACTATTTGACTTAGGATGATGCAATGTGGTACACATATGCAGATTTACGTATTGATAACAGGAAAATTATAGAGAACATTTGTAAAGGCGGTGTTCATAGTGTTTACAAACAAAAAAGTACGATTTTTTTAACAAAATTCGAAAAAATAACCATAATCCCCACTCTAAACTTTCAAACTATTTTACTTAGGATTCTGTAATTTGGTACACATATGCAAATTTACGTGTACATTACAGGAAAATTATAGAGAACTTTCGTAAAGGCAGTCTTCATAGTGTTTACCAGCCAAAAAGTACGATTTTTTGAAAAAAATTCGAAGAAATGACCATGTCCCCCCTAATCTTTCAAACTATTTGACTTAGGATGATGCAATGTGGTACACATATGCAGATTTACGTATTGATAACAGGATAATTATAGAGAACATTTGTAAAGGACGTCTTTATAGTGTTTACCAGCAAAAAAGTACGATTTTTTTAACAAAATTCGAAAAAATAACCATGTTCCCCACTCTAAACTTTTAAACTATTTGACACAGGATGCTGCAATTTGGTACACATATGCAAATTTACGTGTACATTAAAGGAAAATTATAGAGAACTTTCGTAAAGGCGATCTTCATAGTGTTTACCAGCCAAAAAGTACGATTTTTTGAAAAAAATTCGAAGAAATGACCATGTCCCCCCTAATCTTCCAAACTATTTGACTTAGGATGATGCAATGTGGTACACATATGCATATTTACGTATTGATAACAGGAAAATTATAGAGAACATTTGTAAAGGCGGTCTTCATAGTGTTTACCAGCAAAAAAGTACGATTTTTTTAACAAAATTCGAAAAAATAACCATGTTCCCCACTCTAAACTTTTAAACTATTTCACACAGGATGCTGCAATTTGGTACACATATGCAAATTTACGTGTACATTAAAGGAAAATTATTGAGAACTTTCGTAAAGGCGGTCTTCATAGTGTTTACCAGCCAAAAAGTACGATTTTTTGAAAAAAATTCGAAGAAATGATCATGTCCCCCCTAATCTTCCAAACTATTTGACTTAGGATGATGCAATGTGGTACACATATGCAGATTTACGTATTGATAACAGGAAAATTATAGAGAACATTTGTAAAGGCGGTCTTCATAGTGTTTACAAGCAAAAAAGTACGATTTTTTTAACAAAATTCGAAAAAATAACCATAGTCCCCACTCTAAACTTTAAAACTATTTGACTTAGGGTGCTGCAATTTGGTACACATATGCAAATTTACGTGTACATTACAGGAAAATTATAGAGAACTTTCGTAAAGGCGGTCTTCATAGTGATTACCAGCCAAAAAGTACGATTTTTTAAAAAAAATTCGAAGAAATGACCATGTCCCCCCTAATCTTCCAAACTATTTGACTTAGGATGATGCAATGTGGTACACATATGCAGATTTACGTATTGATAACAGGAAAATTATAGAGAACATTTGTAAAGGCGGTCTTCATAGTGTTTACCAGCAAAAAATTACGATTTTTTTAACAAAATTCGAAAAAATAACCATAATCCCCACTCTAAACTTTAAAACTATTTGGCTTATGGTGCTGCAATTTGGTACAGATATGCAAATTTACGTGTACATTACAGGAAAATTATAGAGAACTTTCGTAAAGGCGGTCTTCATAGTGATTACCAGCCAAAAAGTACGATTTTTTGAAAAAAATTCGAAGAAATGAACATGTCCCCCCTAATCTTTCAAACTATTTAACTTAGGATGATGCAATGTGGTACACATATGCAGATTTACGTATTGATAACAGGAAAATTATAGAGAACATTTGTAAAGGCGGTCTTCATAGTGTTTACAAGCAAAAAAGTACGATTTTTTTAACAAAATTCGAAAAAATAACCATAATCCCCACTCTAAACTTTAAAACTATTTGACTTAGGGTGCTGCAATTTGGTACACATATGCAAATTTACGTGTACATTACAGGAAAATTATAGAGAACTTTCGTAAAGGCGGTCTTCATAGTGATTACCAGCCAAAAAGTACGATTTTTTAAAAAAAATTCGAAGCAATGACCATGTCCCCCCTAATCTTCCAAACTATTTGACTTAGGATGATGCAATGTGGTACACATATGCAGATTTACGTATTGATAACAGGAAAATTATAGAGAACATTTGTAAAGGCGGTCTTCATAGTGTTTACCAGCAAAAAAGTACGATTTTTTTAACAAAATTCGAAAAAATAACCATGTTCCCCACTCTAAACTTTTAAACTATTTCACACAGGATGCTGCAATTTGGTACACATATGCAAATTTACGTGTACATTAAAGGAAAATTATAGAGAACTTTCGTAAAGGCGGTCTTCATAGTGATTTACAGCCAAAAAGTACGATTAAAAAAAAAAAATTCGAAGAAATGATCATGTCCCCCCTAATCTTCCAAACTATTTGACTTAGGATAATGCAATTTGGTACACATATGCAGATTCACGTATAAATAACAGGAAAATTATAGAAAACGTTCGTAAAGGCGATCTTCATAGTGTTTACCAGCCAAAAAGTACGATTTTTTGAAAAAAATTCGAAGAAATCACCATGTCCCCCCCCTAATCGTTTAAACTATTTGGCTTAGGATGATGCAATGTGGTACACATATGCAGATTTACGTATAAATAACAGGATAATTATAGAGAACATTTGTAAAGGACGTCTTCATAGTGTTTACCAGCAAAAAAGTACGATTTTTTTAACAAAATTCGAAAAAATAACCATGTTCCCCACTCTAAACTTTTAAACTATTTTACTTAGGATGCTGCAATTTAGTACACATATGTAAATTTACGTGTACATTACAGGAAAATTATAGAGAACTTTCGTAAAGGCGGTCTTCATAGTGTTTACCAGCCAAAAAGTACGATTTTTTGAAAAAAATTCGAAGAAATGACCATGTCCCCCCTAATCTTCCAAACTATTTGACTTAGGATGATGCAATGTGGTACACATATGCAGATTTACGTATTGATAACAGGAAAATTATAGAGAACATTTGTAAAGGCGGTGTTCATAGTGTTTACAAACAAAAAAGTACGATTTTTTTAACAAAATTCGAAAAAATAACCATAATCCCCACTCTAAACTTTCAAACTATTTTACTTAGGATTCTGTAATTTGGTACACATATGCAAATTTACGTGTACATTACAGGAAAATTATAGAGAACTTTCGTAAAGGCGGTCTTCATAGTGTTTACCAGCCAAAAAGTACGATTTTTTGAAAAAAATTCGAAGAAATGACCATGTCCCCCCTAATCTTTCAAACTATTTGACTTAGGATGATGCAATGTGGTACACATATGCAGATTTACGTATTGATAACAGGATAATTATAGAGAACATTTGTAAAGGACGTCTTTATAGTGTTTACCAGCAAAAAAGTACGATTTTTTTAACAAAATTCGAAAAAATAACCATGTTCCCCACTCTAAACTTTTAAACTATTTGACACAGGATGCTGCAATTTGGTACACATATGCAAATTTACGTGTACATTAAAGGAAAATTATAGAGAACTTTCGTAAAGGCGATCTTCATAGTGTTTACCAGCCAAAAAGTACGATTTTTTGAAAAAAATTCGAAGAAATGACCATGTCCCCCCTAATCTTCCAAACTATTTGACTTAGGATGATGCAATGTGGTACACATATGCATATTTACGTATTGATAACAGGAAAATTATAGAGAACATTTGTAAAGGCGGTCTTCATAGTGTTTACCAGCAAAAAAGTACGATTTTTTTAACAAAATTCGAAAAAATAACCATGTTCCCCACTCTAAACTTTTAAACTATTTCACACAGGATGCTGCAATTTGGTACACATATGCAAATTTACGTGTACATTAAAGGAAAATTATTGAGAACTTTCGTAAAGGCGGTCTTCATAGTGTTTACCAGCCAAAAAGTACGATTTTTTGAAAAAAATTCGAAGAAATGATCATGTCCCCCCTAATCTTCCAAACTATTTGACTTAGGATGATGCAATGTGGTACACATATGCAGATTTACGTATTGATAACAGGAAAATTATAGAGAACATTTGTAAAGGCGGTCTTCATAGTGTTTACAAGCAAAAAAGTACGATTTTTTTAACAAAATTCGAAAAAATAACCATAGTCCCCACTCTAAACTTTAAAACTATTTGACTTAGGGTGCTGCAATTTGGTACACATATGCAAATTTACGTGTACATTACAGGAAAATTATAGAGAACTTTCGTAAAGGCGGTCTTCATAGTGATTACCAGCCAAAAAGTACGATTTTTTAAAAAAAATTCGAAGAAATGACCATGTCCCCCCTAATCTTCCAAACTATTTGACTTAGGATGATGCAATGTGGTACACATATGCAGATTTACGTATTGATAACAGGAAAATTATAGAGAACATTTGTAAAGGCGGTCTTCATAGTGTTTACCAGCAAAAAATTACGATTTTTTTAACAAAATTCGAAAAAATAACCATAATCCCCACTCTAAACTTTCAAACTATTTTACTTAGGATGCTGCAATTTAGTACACATATGCAAATTTACGTGTACATTACAGGAAAATTATAGAGAACTTTCGTAAAGGCGGTCTTCATAGTGTTTACCAGCCAAAACGTATGATTTTTTGAAAAAAATTCGAAGATATGACCATGTCCCCCCTAATCTTTCAAACTATTTGACTCTGATGATGCAATGTGGTACACATATGCAGATTTACGTATTGATAACAGGAAAATTGTAGTGAACATTTGTAAAGGCGGTCTTCATAGTGTTTACAAGCAAAAAAGTACGATTTTTTTAACAAAATTCGAAAGAATAACCATAATCCCCACTCTAAACTTTAAAACTATTTGACTTAGGGTGCTGCAATTTGGTACACATATGCAAATTTACGTGTACATTACAGGAAAATCATAGAGAACTTTCGTAAAGGCGGTCTTCATAGTGATTACCAGCCAAAAAGTACGATTTTTTGAAAAAAATTCGAAGAAATGATCACGTCCCCCCTAATCTTCCAAACTATTTGACTTAGGATATTGCAATTTGGTACACATATACAGATTTACGTATAGATAACAAGAAAATTATAGAGAACATTCGTAAAAACGGTCTTCATAGTGTTTACCAGCCAAAAAGTATGATTTTTTGAAAAAAATTCGAAGATATGAACATGTCCCCCCTAATCTTTCAAACTATTTGACTTAGGATGATGCAATGTGGTACACATATGCAGATTTACGTATTGATAACAGGAAAATTGTAGTGAACATTTGTAAAGGCGGTCTTCATAGTGTTTACAAGCAAAAAAGTACGATTTTTTTAACAAAATTCGAAAGAATAACCATAATCCCCACTCTAAACTTTTAAACTATTTCACACAGGATGCTGCAATTTGGTACACATATGCAAATTTACGTGTAGATTACAGAAAAAATATAGAGAACTTTCGTAAAGGCGGTCTTCATAGTGATTACCAGCCAAAAAGTACGATTTTTTAAAAAAAATTCGAAGAAATGATCACGTCCCCCCTAATCTTCCAAACTATTTGACTTAGGATATTGCAATTTGGTACACATATGCAGATTTACGTATAGATAACAAGAAAATTATAGAGAACATTCGTAAAAACGGTCTTCATAGTGTTTACCAGCCAAAAAGTACGATTTTTTGAAAAAAATTCGAAGAAATGATCATGTCCCCCCTAATCTTCCAAACTATTTGACTTAGGATGATGCAATGTGGTACACGTATGTCGATTTACGTGTAGATTACAGGAAAAATATAGAGAACTTTCGTAAAGGCGGTCTTCATAGTGTTTACCAGCCAAAAAGTACGATTTTTTGAAAAAAATTCAAAGAAATGAACATGTCCCCCCCTAATCTTCCAAACTATTTGACTTACGATGCTGCATTTTGGTACACGTATGGAGATTTACGTGTAGATTACAAAAAAAATATAGAGAACTTTTGTAAAGGCGGTCTTCATAGTGTTTACCAGCAAAAAAGTACGATTTTTTTAACAAAATTCGAAAAAATAACCAAGTTCCCCACTCTAAACTTTAAAACTATTTGACTTAGGATGCTGCAATTTAGTACACATATGCAAATTTACGTGTACATTACAGGAAAATTATAGAGAACTTTCGTAAAGGCGGTCTTCATAGTGATTACCAGCCAAAAAGTACGATTAAAAAAAAAAAATTCGAAGAAATGATCATGTCCTCCCTAATCTTCCAAACTATTTGACTTAGGATGATGCAATGTGGTACACATATGCAGATTTACGTATTGATAACAGGAAAATTATAGAGAACATTTGTAAAGGCGGTCTTCATAGTGTTTACAAACAAAAAAGTACGATTTTTTTAACAAAATTCGAAAAAATAACCATAATCCCCACTCTAAACTTTCAAACTATTTTACTTAGGATGCTGCAATTTAGTACACATATGCAAATTTACGTGTACATTACAGGAAAATTATAGAGAACTTTCGTAAAGGCGGTCTTCATAGTGTTTACCAGCCAAAACGTACGATTTTTTGAAAAAAATTCGAAGATATGACCATGTCCCCCCTAATCTTCCAAACTATTTGACTTAGGATGATGCAATTTGGTACACATATGCAGATTCACGTATAGATAACAGGAAAATTATAGAAAACGTTCGTAAAGGCGATCTTCATAGTGTTTACCAGCCAAAAAGTACGATTTTTTTAACAAAATTCGAAAAAATAACCATGTTCCCCACTCTAAACTTTTAAACTATTTGACACAGAATGCTGTAATTTGGTACACATATGCAAATTTACGTGTACATTACAGGAAAATTATAGAGAACTTTCGTAAAGGCGGTCTTCATAGTGTTTACCAGCCAAAAAGTACGATTTTTTGAAAAAAATTCGAAGAAATGACCATGTCCCCCCTAATCTTTCAAACTATTTGACTTAGGATGATGCAATGTGGTACACATATGCAGATTTACGTATTGATAACAGGAAAATTATAGAGAACATTTGTAAAGGCGGTCTTCATAGTGTTTACCAGCAAAAAAGTACGATTTTTTTAACAAAATTCGAAAAAATAACCATGTTCACCACTTTAAACTTTTAAACTATTTCACACCGGATGCTGCAATTTGGTACACATATGCAAATTTACGTGTACATTAAAGGAAAATTACAGAGAACTTTCGTAAAGGCGGTCTTCATAGTGTTTACCAGCCAAAAAGTACGATTTTTTGAAAAAAATTCGAAGAAATGACCATGTCCCCCCTAATCTTCCAAACTATTTGACTTAGGATGATGCAATGTGGTACACATATGCAGATTTACGTATTGATAACAAAAAAATTATAGAGAACATTTGTAAAGGCGGTCTTAATAGTGTTTACCAGCAAAAAATTACGATTTTTTTAACAAAATTTGAAAAAATAACCATAATCACTACTCTAAACTTTAAAACTATTTGACTTAGGGTGCTGCTATTTGGTACACATATGCAAATTTACGTGTACATTACAGGAAAATTATAGAGAACTTTCGTAAAGGTGGTCTTCATAGTGATTACCAGCCAAAAAGTACGATTTTTTGAAAAAAATTCGAAGAAATGACCATGTCCCCCCTAATCTTCCAAACTATTTGACTTAGGGTGCTGCAATTTGGTACACATATGCAAATTTACGTGTACATTACAGGAAAATTATAGAGAACTTTCGTAAAGGCGGTCTTCATAGTGATTACCAGCCAAAAAGTACGATTTTTTGAAAAAAATTCGAAGAAATGACCATGTCCCCCCTAATCTTTCAAACTATTTGACTTAGGATGATGCAATGTGGTACACATATGCAGATTTACGTATTGATAACAGGAAAATTATAGAGAACATTTGTAAAGGCGGTCTTCATAGTGTTTACAAGCAAAAAAGTACGATTTTTTTAACAAAATTCGAAAAAATAACCATAATCCTCACTCTAAACTTTAAAACTATTTGACTTAGGGTGCTGCAATTTGGTACACATATGCAAATTTACGTGTACATTACAGGAAAATTATAGAGAACTTTCGTAAAGGCGGTCTTCATAGTGATTACCAGCCAAAAAGTACGATTAAAAAAAAAAATTCGAAGAAATGATCATGTCCCCCCTAATCTTCCAAACTATTTGACTTAGGATAATGCAATTTGGTACACATATGCAGATTCACGTATAGATAACAGGAAAATTATAGAAAACGTTCGTAAAGGCGATCTTCATAGTGTTTACCAGCCAAAAAGTACGATTTTTTGAAAAAAATTCGAAGAAATCACCATGTCCCCCCCCTAATCGTTTAAACTATTTGACTTAGGATGATGCAATGTGGTACACATATGCAGATTTACGTATAAATAACAGGAAAATTATAGAGAACATTTGTAAAGGCGGTCTTCATAGTGTTTACCAGCAAAAAAGTACGATTTTTTTAACAAAATTCGAAAAAATAACCATGTTCCCCACTCTAAACTTTTGAACTATTTCACACAGGATGCTGCAATTTGGTACACATATGCAAATTTACGTGTACATTAAAGGAAAATTATAGAGAACTTTCGTAAAGGCGGTCTTCATAGTGTTTACCAGCCAAAAAGTACGATTTTTTGAAAAAAATTCGAAGAAATGACCATGTCCCCCCTAATCTTTCAAACTATTTGACTTAGGATGATGCAATGTGGTACACATATGCAGATTTACGTATTGATAACAGGAAAATTATAGAGAACATTTGTAAAGGCGGTCTTCATAGTGTTTACCAGCAAAAAAGTACGATTTTTTTAACAAAATTCGAAAAAATAACCATGTTCCCCACTCTAAACTTTTAAACTATTTCACACAGGATGCTGCAATTTGGTACACATATGCAAATTTACGTGTACATTAAAGGAAAATTATAGAGAACTTTCGTAAAGGCGGTCTTCATAGTGTTTACCAGCCAAAAAGTACGATTTTTTGAAAAAAATTCGAAGAAATCACCATGTAACCCCCCTAATCGTTTAAACTATTTGGCTTAGGATGATGCAATGTGGTACACATATGCAGATTTACGTATAAATAACAGGATAATTATAGAGAACATTTGTAAAGGACGTCTTCATAGTGTTTACCAGCAAAAAAGTACGATTTTTTTAACAAAATTCGAAAAAATAGCCATGTTCCCCACTCTAAACTTTTAAACTATTTGACACAGGATGCTGCAATTTGGTACACATATGCAAATTTACGTGTACATTAAAGGAAAATTATAGAGAACTTTCGTAAAGGCGATCTTCATAGTGTTTACCAGCCAAAAAGTACGATTTTTTGAAAAAGATCGAAGAAATGACCATGTCCCCCCTAATCTTCCAAACTATTTGACTTAGGATGATGCAATGTAATACACATATGCAGATTTACGTATTGATAACAGGAACATTATAGAGAACATTTGTAAAGGCGGTCTTCATAGTGTTTACAAACAAAAAAGTACGATTTTTTTAACAAAATTCGAAAAAATAACCATAATCCACACTCTAAACTTTCAAACTATTTTACTTAGGATGCTGCAATTTAGTACACATATGCAAATTTACGTGTACATTACAGGAAAATTATAGAGAACTTTCGTAAAGGCGGTCTTCATAGTGATTACCAGCCAAAAAGTACGATTTTTTGAAAAAAATTCGAAGAAATAACCATGTCCCCCCTAATCTTCCAAACTATTTGACTTAGGATGATGCAATGTGGTACACATATGCAGATTTACGTATTGATAACAGGAAAATTATAGAGAACATTTGTAAAGGCGGTCTTCATAGTGTTTACAAGCAAAAAAGTACGATTTTTTTAACAAAATTCGAAAGAATAACCATAATCCCCACTCTAAACTTTAAAACTATTTGACTTAGGGTGCTGCAATTTGGTACACATATGCAAATTTACGTGTACATTACAGGAAAATCATAGAGAACTTTCGTACAGGCGGTCTTCATAGTGATTTCCAGCCAAAAAGTACGATTTTTTGAAAAAAATTCGAAAAAATAACCATAATCCCCACTCTAAACTTTAAAACTATTTGACTTAGGGTGCTGCAATTTGGTACACATATGCAAATTTACGTGTACATTACAGGAAAATTATAGAGAACTTTCGTAAAGGCGGTCTTCATAGTGATTACCAGCCAAAAAGTACGATTTTTTAAAAAAAATTCGAAGAAATGACCATGTCCCCCCTAATCTTCCAAACTATTTGACTTAGGATGATGCAATGTGGTACACATATGCAGATTTACGTATTGATAACAGGAAAATTATAGAGAACATTTGTAAAGGCGGTCTTCATAGTATTTACAAGCAAAAATTACGATTTTTTTAACAAAATTCGAAAGAATAACCATAATCCCCACTCTAAACTTTAAAACTATTTGACTTAGGGTGCTGCAATTTAGTACACATATGCAAATTTACGTGTACATTACAGGAAAATTGTAGAGAACTTTCGTAAAGGCGGTCTTCATAGTGTTTACCAGCCAAAACCTACGATTTTTTGAAAAAAATTCGAAGATATGACCATGTCCCCCCTAATCTTTCAAACTATTTGACTTAGGATGATGCAATGTGGTACACATATGCAGATTTACGTATTGATAACAGGAAAATTGTAGTGAACATTTGTAAAGGCGGTCTTCATAGTGTTTACAAGCAAAAAAGTACGATTTTTTTAACAAAATTCGAAAGAATAACCATAATCCCCACTCTAAACTTTAAAACTATTTGACTTAGGGTGCTGCAATTTGGTACACATATGCATATTTACGTGTACATTACAGGAAAATCATAGAGAACTTTCGTAAAGGCGGTCTTCATAGTGAATACCAGCCAAAAAGTACGATTAAAAAAAAAAAATTCGAAGAAATGATCATGTCCCCCCTAATCTTCCAAACTATTTGACTTGGGATGATGCAATGTGGTACACATATGCAGATTTACGTATTGATAACAGGAAAATTATAGAGAACATTTGTAAAGGCGGTCTTCATAGTGTTTACCAGCAAAAAAGTACGATTTTTCTAACAAAATTCGAAAAAATAACCAAGTTCCCCACTCTAAACTTTAAAACTATTTGACTTAGGATGCTGCAATTTAGTACACATATGCAAATTTACGTGTACATTACAGGAAAATTATAGAGAACTTTCGTAAAGGCGGTCTTCATAGTGATTACCAGCCAAAAAGTACGATTAAAAAAAAAAAATTCGAAGAAATGATCATGTCCCCCCTAATCTTCCAAACTATTTGACTTAGGATGATGCAATGTGGTACACATATGCAGATTTACGTATTGATAACAGGAAAATTATAGAGAACATTTGTAAAGGCGGTCTTCATAGTGTTTACCAGCAAAAAATTACGATTTTTTTAACAAAATTCGAAAAAATAACCATAATCCCCACTCTAAACTTTCAAACTATTTTACTTAGGATGCTGCAATTTAGTACACATATGCAAATTTACGTGTACATTACAGGAAAATTATAGAGAACTTTCGTAAAGGCGGTCTTCATAGTGTTTACCAGCCAAAACGTACGATTTTTTGAAAAAAATTCGAAGATATGACCATGTCCCCCCTAATCTTCCAAACTATTTGACTTAGGATGATGCAATGTGGTACACATATGCAGATTTACGTATTGATAACAGGAAGATTATAGAGAACATTTGTAAAGGCGGTCTTCATAGTGTTTACCAGCAAAAAAGTACGATTTTTTTAACAAAATTCGAAAAAATAACCATGTTCCCCACTCTAAACTTTTAAACTATTTGACACAGAATGCTGTAATTTGGTACACATATGCAAATTTACGTGTACATTACAGGAAAATTATAGAGAACTTTCGTAAAGGCGGTCTTCATAGTGTTTACCAGCCAAAAAGTACGATTTTTTGAAAAAAATTCGAAGAAATGACCATGTCCCCCCTAATCTTTCAAACTATTTGACTTAGGATGATGCAATGTGGTACACATATGCAGATTTACGTATTGATAACAGGAAAATTATAGAGAACATTTGTAAAGGCGGTCTTCATAGTGTTTACCAGCAAAAAAGTACGATTTTTTTAACAAAATTCGAAAAAATAACCATGTTCACCACTTTAAACTTTTAAACTATTTCACACCGGATGCTGCAATTTGGTACACATATGCAAATTTACGTGTACATTAAAGGAAAATTACAGAGAACTTTCGTAAAGGCGGTCTTCATAGTGTTTACCAGCCAAAAAGTACGATTTTTTGAAAAAAATTCGAAGAAATGACCATGTCCCCCCTAATCTTCCAAACTATTTGACTTAGGATGATGCAATGTGGTACACATATGCAGATTTACGTATTGATAACAAAAAAATTATAGAGAACATTTGTAAAGGCGGTCTTCATAGTGTTTACCAGCAAAAAATTACGATTTTTTTAACAAAATTTGAAAAAATAACCATAATCACCACTCTAAACTTTAAAACTATTTGACTTAGGGTGCTGCAATTTGGTACACATATGCAAATTTACGTGTACATTACAGGAAAATTATAGAGAACTTTCGTAAAGGTGGTCTTCATAGTGATTACCAGCCAAAAAGTACGATTTTTTGAAAAAAATTCGAAGAAATGACCATGTCCCCCCTAATCTTCCAAACTATTTGACTTAGGGTGCTGCAATTTGGTACACATATGCAAATTTACGTGTACATTACAGGAAAATTATAGAGAACTTTCGTAAAGGCGGTCTTCATAGTGATTACCAGCCAAAAAGTACGATTTTTTGAAAAAAATTCGAAGAAATGACCATGTCCCCCCTAATCTTCCAAACTATTTGACTTAGGATGATGCAATGTGGTACACATATGCAGATTTACGTATTGATAACAGGAAAATTATAGAGACCATTTGTAAAGGCGGTCTTCATAGTGTTTACCAGCAAAAAAGTACGATTTTTTTAACAAAATTCGAAAAAATAACCAAGTTCCCAACTCTAAACTTTCAAACTATTTTACTTAGGATGCTGCAATTTAGTACACATATGCAAATTTACGTGTACATTACAGGAAAATTATAGAGAACTTTCGTAAAGGCGGTCTTCATAGTGTTTACCAGCCAAAAAGTACGATTTTTTGAAAAAAATTCGAAGAAATGACCATGTCCCCCCTAATCTTCCAAACTATTTGACTTAGGATGATGCAATGTGGTACACATATGCAGATTTACGTATGGATAACAGGAAAATTATAGAGAACATTTGTAAAGGCGGTCTTCATAGTGTTTACAAGCAAAAAAGTACGATTTTTTTAACAAAATTCGAAAAAATAACCATAATCCTCACTCTAAACTTTAAAACTATTTGACTTAGGGTGCTGCAATTTGGTACACATATGCAAATTTACGTGTACATTACAGGAAAATTATAGAGAACTTTCGTAAAGGCGGTCTTCATAGTGTTTACCAGCCAAAAAGTACGATTTTTTGAAAAAAATTCGAAGAAATCACCATGTCCCCCCCCTAATCGTTTAAACTATTTGACTTAGGATGATGCAATGTGGTACACATATGCAGATTTACGTATAAATAACAGGAAAATTATAGAGAACATTTGTAAAGGCGGTCTTCATAGTGTTTACCAGCAAAAAAGTACGATTTTTTTAACAAAATTCGAAAAAATAACCATGTTCCCCACTCTAAACTTTTAAACTATTTCACACAGGATGCTGCAATTTGGTACACATATGCAAATTTACGTGTACATTAAAGGAAAATTATAGAGAACTTTCGTAAAGGCGGTCTTCATAGTGTTTACCAGCCAAAAAGTACGATTTTTTGAAAAAAATTCGAAGAAATGACCATGTCCCCCCTAATCTTTCAAACTATTTGACTTAGGATGATGCAATGTGGTACACATATGCAGATTTACGTATTGATAACAGGAAAATTATAGAGAACATTTGTAAAGGCGGTCTTCATAGTGTTTACCAGCAAAAAAGTACGATTTTTTTAACAAAATTCGAAAAAATAACCATGTTCCCCACTCTAAACTTTTAAACTATTTCACACAGGATGCTGCAATTTGGTACACATATGCAAATTTACGTGTACATTAAAGGAAAATTATAGAGAACTTTCGTAAAGGCGGTCTTCATAGTGTTTACCAGCCAAAAAGTACGATTTTTTGAAAAAAATTCGAAGAAATCACCATGTAACCCCCCTAATCGTTTAAACTATTTGGCTTAGGATGATGCAATGTGGTACACATATGCAGATTTACGTATAAATAACAGGATAATTATAGAGAACATTTGTAAAGGACGTCTTCATAGTGTTTACCAGCAAAAAAGTACGATTTTTTTAACAAAATTCGAAAAAATAGCCATGTTCCCCACTCTAAACTTTTAAACTATTTGACACAGGATGCTGCAATTTGGTACACATATGCAAATTTACGTGTACATTAAAGGAAAATTATAGAGAACTTTCGTAAAGGCGATCTTCATAGTGTTTACCAGCCAAAAAGTACGATTTTTTGAAAAAGTTCGAAGAAATGACCATGTCCCCCCTAATCTTCCAAACTATTTGACTTAGGATGATGCAATGTAATACACATATGCAGATTTACGTATTGATAACAGGAACATTATAGAGAACATTTGTAAAGGCGGTCTTCATAGTGTTTACAAACAAAAAAGTACGATTTTTTTAACAAAATTCGAAAAAATAACCATAATCCCCACTCTAAACTTTCAAACTATTTTACTTAGGATGCTGCAATTTAGTACACATATGCAAATTTACGTGTACATTACAGGAAAATTATAGAGAACTTTCGTAAAGGCGGTCTTCATAGTGTTTACCAGCCAAAAAGTACGATTTTTTGAAAAAAATTCGAAGAAATGACCATGTCCCCCCTAATCTTCCAAACTATTTGACTTAGGATGATGCAATGTGGTACACATATGCAGATTTACGTATTGATAACAGGAAAATTATAGAGAACATTTGTAAAGGCGGTCTTCATAGTGTTTACAAGCAAAAAAGTACGATTTTTTTAACAAAATTCGAAAGAATAACCATAATCCCCACTCTAAACTTTAAAACTATTTGACTTAGGGTGCTGCAATTTGGTACACATATGCAAATTTACGTGTACATTACAGGAAAATCATAGAGAACTTTCGTAAAGGCGGTCTTCATAGTGATTACCAGCCAAAAAGTACGATTTTTTGAAAAAAATTCGAAAAAATAACCATAATCCCCACTCTAAACTTTAAAACTATTTGACTTAGGGTGCTGCAATTTGGTACACATATGCAAATTTACGTGTACATTACAGGAAAATTATAGAGAACTTTCGTAAAGGCGGTCTTCATAGTGATTACCAGCCAAAAAGTACGATTTTTTAAAAAAAATTCGAAGAAATGACCATGTCCCCCCTAATCTTCCAAACTATTTGACTTAGGATGATGCAATGTGGTACACATATGCAGATTTACGTATTGATAACAGGAAAATTATAGAGAACATTTGTAAAGGCGGTCTTCATAGTATTTACAAGCAAAAATTACGATTTTTTAAACAAAATTCGAAAGAATAACCATAATCCCCACTCTAAACTTTAAAACTATTTGACTTAGGGTGCTGCAATTTAGTACACATATGCAAATTTACGTGTACATTACAGGAAAATTGTAGAGAACTTTCGTAAAGGCGGTCTTCATAGTGTTTACCAGCCAAAACGTACGATTTTTTGAAAAAAATTCGAAGATATGACCATGTCCCCCCTAATCTTTCAAACTATTTGACTTAGGATGATGCAATGTGGTACACATATGCAGATTTACGTATTGATAACAGGAAAATTGTAGTGAACATTTGTAAAGGCGGTCTTCATAGTGTTTACAAGCAAAAAAGTACGATTTTTTTAACAAAATTCGAAAGAATAACCATAATCCCCACTCTAAACTTTAAAACTATTTGACTTAGGGTGCTGCAATTTGGTACACATATGCATATTTACGTGTACATTACAGGAAAATCATAGAGAACTTTCGTAAAGGCGGTCTTCATAGTGAATACCAGCCAAAAAGTACGATTAAAAAAAAAAAAATTCGAAGAAATGATCATGTCCCCCCTAATCTTCCAAACTATTTGACTAACGATGCTGCATTTTTGTACACGTATGGAGATTTACGTGTAGATTACAAAAAAAATATAGAGAACTTTTGTAAAGGCGGTCTTCATAGTGTTTACCAGCAAAAAAGTACGATTTTTCTAACAAAATTCGAAAAAATAACCAAGTTCCCCACTCTAAACTTTAAAACTATTTGACTTAGGATGCTGCAATTTAGTACACATATGCAAATTTACGTGTACATTACAGGAAAATTATAGAGAACTTTCGTAAAGGCGGTCTTCATAGTGATTACCAGCCAAAAAGTACGATTAAAAAAAAAAAATTCGAAGAAATGATCATGTCCCCCCTAATCTTCCAAACTATTTGACTTAGGATGATGCAATGTGGTACACATATGCAGATTTACGTATTGATAACAGGAAAATTATAGAGAACATTTGTAAAGGCGGTCTTCATAGTGTTTACCAGCAAAAAATTACGATTTTTTTAACAAAATTCGAAAAAATAACCATAATCCCCACTCTAAACTTTAAAACTATTTGACTTAGGGTGCTGCAATTTGGTACACATATGCAAATTTACGTGTACATTACAGGAAAATTATAGAGAACTTTCGTAAAGGCGGTCTTCAAAGTGATTTCCAGCCAAAAAGTACGACTTTTTGAAAAAAATTCGAAGAAATGACCATGTCCCCCCTAATCTTCCAAACTATTTAACTTAGGATGATGCAATGTGGTACACATATGCAGATTTACGTATTGATAACAGGAAAATTATAGAGAACATTTGTAAAGGCGGTCTTCATAGTGTTTACAAGCAAAAAAGTACGATTTTTTTAACAAAATTCGAAAAAATAACCATAATCCCCACTCTAAACTTTCAAACTATTTTACTTAGGATGCTGCAATTTAGTACACATATGCAAATTTACGTGTACATTACAGGAAAATTATAGAGAACTTTCGTAAAGGCGGTCTTCATAGTGTTTACCAGCCAAAACGTACGATTTTTTGAAAAAAATTCGAAGATATGACCATGTCCCCCCTAATCTTCCAAACTATTTGACTTAGGATGATGCAATGTGGTACACATATGCAGATTTACGTATTGATAACAGGAAAATTATAGAGAACATTTGTAAAGGCGGTCTTCATAGTGTTTACAAGCAAAAAAGTACGATTTTTTTAACAAAATTCGAAAAAATAACCATAATCCCCACTCTAAACTTTAAAACTATTTGACTTAGGGTGCTGCAATTTGGTACACATATGCAAATTTACGTGTACATTACAGGAAAATTATAGAGAACTTTCGTAAAGGCGGTCTTCATAGTGTTTACCAGCCAAAAAGTACGATTTTTTGAAAAAAATTCAAAGAAATGACCATGTCCCCCCTAATCTTTCAAACTATTTGACTTAGGATGATGCAATGTGGTACACATATGCAGATTTACGTATTGATAACAGGAAAATTATAGAGAACATTTGTAAAGGCGGTCTTCATAGTGTTTACCAGCAAAAAAGTACGATTTTTTTAACAAAATTCGAAAAAATAACCATGTTCACCACTTTAAACTTTTAAACTATTTCACACAGGATGCTGCAATTTGGTACACATATGCAAATTTACGTGTACATTAAAGGAAAATTACAGAGAACTTTCGTAAAGGCGGTCTTCATAGTGTTTACCAGCCAAAAAGTACGATGTTTTGAAAAAAATTCAAAGAAATGACCATGTCCCCCCTAATCTTTCAAACTATTTGACTTAGGATGATGCAATGTGGTACACATATGCAGATTTACGTATTGATAACAGGAAAATTATAGAGAACATTTGTAAAGGCGGTCTTCATAGTGTTTACCAGCAAAAAAGTACGATTTTTTTAACAAAATTCGAAAAAATAACCATGTTCACCACTTTAAACTTTTAAACTATTTCACACAGGATGCTGCAATTTGGTACACATATGCAAATTTACGTGTACATTAAAGGAAAATTACAGAGAACTTTCGTAAAGGCGGTCTTCATAGTGTTTACCAGCCAAAAAGTACGATTTTTTGAAAAAAATTCGAAGAAATGACCATGTCCCCCCTAATCTTCCAAACTATTTGACTTAGGATGATGCAATGTGGTACACATATGCAGATTTACGTATTGATAACAGGAAAATTATAGAGAACATTTGTAAAGGCGGTCTTCATAGTGTTTACCAGCAAAAAAGTACGATTTTTTTAACAAAATTCGAAAAAATAACCATAATCCCCACTCTAAACTTTAAAACTATTTGACTTAGGGTGCTGCAATTTGGTACACATATGCAAATTTACGTGTACATTACAGGAAAATTATAGAGAACTTTCGTAAAGGCGGTCTTCATAGTGATTACCAGCCAAAAAGTACGACTTTTTGAAAAAAATTCGAAGAAATGACCATGTCCCCCCTAATCTTCCAAACTATTTAACTTAGGATGATGCAATGTGGTACACATATGCAGATTTACGTATTGATAACAGGAAAATTATAGAGAACATTTGTAAAGGCGGTCTTCATAGTGTTTACAAGCAAAAAAGTACGATTTTTTTAACAAAATTCGAAAAAATAACCATAATCCCCACTCTAAACTTTCAAACTATTTTACTTAGGATGCTGCAATTTAGTACACATATGCAAATTTACGTGTACATTACAGGAAAATTATAGAGAACTTTCGTAAAGGCGGTCTTCATAGTGTTTACCAGCCAAAACGTACGATTTTTTGAAAAAAATTCGAAGATATGACCATGTCCCCCCTAATCTTCCAAACTATTTGACTTAGGATGATGCAATGTGGTACACATATGCAGATTTACGTATTGATAACAGGAAAATTATAGAGAACATTTGTAAAGGCGGTCTTCATAGTGTTTACAAGCAAAAAAGTACGATTTTTTTAACAAAATTCGAAAAAATAACCATAATCCCCACTCTAAACTTTAAAACTATTTGACTTAGGGTGCTGCAATTTGGTACACATATGCAAATTTACGTGTACATTACAGGAAAATTATAGAGAACTTTCGTAAAGGCGTTCTTCATAGTGTTTACCAGCCAAAAAGTACGATTTTTTGAAAAAAATTCAAAGAAATGACCATGTCCCCCCTAATCTTTCAAACTATTTGACTTAGGATGATGCAATGTGGTACACATATGCAGATTTACGTATTGATAACAGGAAAATTATAGAGAACATTTGTAAAGGCGGTCTTCATAGTGTTTACCAGCAAAAAAGTACGATTTTTTTAACAAAATTCGAAAAAATAACCATGTTCACCACTTTAAACTTTTAAACTATTTCACACAGGATGCTGCAATTTGGTACACATATGCAAATTTACGTGTACATTAAAGGAAAATTACAGAGAACTTTCGTAAAGGCGGTCTTCATAGTGATTACCAGCCAAAAAGAACGATTTTTTGAAAAAAATTCGAAGAAATGACCATGTCCCCCCTAATCTTCCAAACTATTTGACTTAGGATGATGCAATGTGGTACACATATGCAGATTTACGTATTGATAACAGGAAAATTATAGAGAACATTTGTAAAGGCGGTCTTCATAGTGTTTACCAGCAAAAAAGTACGATTTTTTTAACAAAATTCGAAAAAATAACCATGTTCACCACTTTAAACTTTTAAACTATTTCACACAGGATGCTGCAATTTGGTACACATATGCAAATTTACGTGTACATTAAAGGAAAATTACAGAGAACTTTCGTAAAGGCGGTCTTCATAGTGTTTACCAGCCAAAAAGTACGATTTTTTGAAAAAAATTCGAAGAAATGACCATGTCCCCCCTAATCTTCCAAACTATTTGACTTAGGATGATGCAATGTGGTACACATATGCAGATTTACGTATTGATAACAGGAAAATTATAGAGAACATTTGTAAAGGCGGTCTTCATAGTGTTTACCAGCAAAAAATTACGATTTTTTTAACAAAATTCGAAAAAATAACCATAATCCCCACTCTAAACTTTAAAACTATTTGACTTAGGGTGCTGCAATTTGGTACACATATGCAAATTTACGTGTACATTACAGGAAAATTATAGAGAACTTTCGTAAAGGCGGTCTTCATAGTGATTACCAGCCAAAAAGTACGACTTTTTGAAAAAAATTCGAAGAAATGACCATGTCCCCCCTAATCTTCCAAACTATTTGACTTAGGATGATGCAATGTGGTACACATATGCAGATTTACGTATTGATAACAGGAAAATTATAGAGAACATTTGTAAAGGCGGTCTTCATAGTGTTTACAAGCAAAAAAGTACGATTTTTTTAACAAAATTCGAAAAAATAACCATAATCCCCACTCTAAACTTTAAAACTATTTGACTTAGGGTGCTGCAATTTGGTACACATATGCAAATTAACGTGTACATTACAGGAAAATTATAGAGAACTTTCGTAAAGGCGGTCTTCATAGTGTTTACCAGCCAAAAAGTACGATTTTTTGAAAAAAATTCAAAGAAATGACCATGTCCCCCCTAATCTTTCAAACTATTTGACTTAGGATGATGCAATGTGGTACACATATGCAGATTTACGTATTGATAACAGGAAAATTATAGAGAACATTTGTAAAGGCGGTCTTCATAGTGTTTACCAGCAAAAAAGTACGATTTTTTTAACAAAATTCGAAAAAATAACCATGTTCACCACTTTAAACTTTTAAACTATTTCACACAGGATGCTGCAATTTGGTACACATATGCAAATTTACGTGTACATTAAAGGAAAATTACAGAGAACTTTCGTAAAGGCGGTCTTCATAGTGATTACCAGCCAAAAAGAACGATTTTTTGAAAAAAATTCGAAGAAATGAACATGTCCCCCCTAATCTTCCAAACTATTTGACTTAGGATGATGCAATGTGGTACACATATGCAGATTTACGTATTGATAACAGGAAAATTATAGAGAACATTTGTAAAGGCGGTCTTCATAGTGTTTACCAGCAAAAAAGTACGATTTTTTTAACAAAATTCGAAAAAATAACCATGTTCACCACTTTAAACTTTTAAACTATTTCACACAGGATGCTGCAATTTGGTACACATATGCAAATTTACGTGTACATTAAAGGAAAATTACAGAGAACTTTCGTAAAGGCGGTCTTCATAGTGTTTACCAGCCAAAAAGTACGATTTTTTGAAAAAAATTCGAAGAAATGACCATGTCCCCCCTAATCTTCCAAACTATTTGACTTAGGATGATGCAATGTGGTACACATATGCAGATTTACGTATTGATAACAGGAAAATTATAGAGAACATTTGTAAAGGCGGTCTTCATAGTGTTTACCAGCAAAAAATTACGATTTTTTTAACAAAATTCGAAAAAATAACCATAATCCCCACTCTAAACTTTAAAACTATTTGACTTAGGGTGCTGCAATTTGGTACACATATGCAAATTTACGTGTACATTACAGGAAAATTATAGAGAACTTTCGTAAAGGCGGTCTTCATAGTGATTACCAGCCAAAAAGTACGACTTTTTGAAAAAAATTCGAAGAAATGACCATGTCCCCCCTAATCTTCCAAACTATTTAACTTAGGATGATGCAATGTGGTACACATATGCAGATTTACGTATTGATAACAGGAAAATTATAGAGAACATTTGTAAAGGCGGTCTTCATAGTGTTTACAAGCAAAAAAGTACGATTTTTTTAACAAAATTCGAAAAAATAACCATAATCCCCACTCTAAACTTTCAAACTATTTTACTTAGGATGCTGCAATTTAGTACACATATGCAAATTTACGTGTACATTACAGGAAAATTATAGAGAACTTTCGTAAAGGCGGTCTTCATAGTGTTTACCAGCCAAAACGTACGATTTTTTGAAAAAAATTCGAAGATATGACCATGTCCCCCCTAATCTTCCAAACTATTTGACTTAGGATGATGCAATGTGGTACACATATGCAGATTTACGTATTGATAACAGGAAAATTATAGAGAACATTTGTAAAGGCGGTCTTCATAGTGTTTACAAGCAAAAAAGTACGATTTTTTTAACAAAATTCGAAAAAATAACCATAATCCCCACTCTAAACTTTAAAACTATTTGACTTAGGGTGCTGCAATTTGGTACACATATGCAAATTTACGTGTACATTACAGGAAAATTATAGAGAACTTTCGTAAAGGCGTTCTTCATAGTGTTTACCAGCCAAAAAGTACGATTTTTTGAAAAAAATTCAAAGAAATGACCATGTCCCCCCTAATCTTTCAAACTATTTGACTTAGGATGATGCAATGTGGTACACATATGCAGATTTACGTATTGATAACAGGAAAATTATAGAGAACATTTGTAAAGGCGGTCTTCATAGTGTTTACCAGCAAAAAAGTACGATTTTTTTAACAAAATTCGAAAAAATAACCATGTTCACCACTTTAAACTTTTAAACTATTTCACACAGGATGCTGCAATTTGGTACACATATGCAAATTTACGTGTACATTAAAGGAAAATTACAGAGAACTTTCGTAAAGGCGGTCTTCATAGTGATTACCAGCCAAAAAGAACGATTTTTTGAAAAAAATTCGAAGAAATGACCATGTCCCCCCTAATCTTCCAAACTATTTGACTTAGGATGATGCAATGTGGTACACATATGCAGATTTACGTATGGATAACAGGAAAATTATAGAGAACATTTGTAAAGGCGGTCTTCATAGTGTTTACAAGCAAAAAAGTACGATTTTTTTAACAAAATTCGAAAAAATAACCATAATCCCCACTCTAAACTTTAAAACTATTTGACTTAGGGTGCTGCAATTTGGTACACATATGCAAATTTACGTGTACATTACAGGAAAATTATAGAGAACTTTCGTAAAGGCGGTCTTCATAGTGATTACCAGCCAAAAAGTACGACTTTTTGAAAAAACTTCGAAGAAATGACCATGTCCCCCCTAATCTTCCAAACTATTTAACTTAGGATGATGCAATGTGGTACACATATGCAGATTTACGTATTGATTACAGGAAAATTATAGAGAACATTTGTAAAGGCGGTCTTCATAGTGTTTACAAGCAAAAAAGTACGATTTTTTTAACAAAATTCGAAAAAATAACCATAATCCCCACTCTAAACTTTAAAACTATTTGACTTAGGGTGCTGCAATTTGGTACACATATGCAAATTTACGTGTACATTACAGGAAAATTATAGAGAACTTTCGTAAAGGCGGTCTTCATAGTGATTACCAGCCAAAAAGAACGATTTTTTGAAAAAAATTCGAAGAAATGACCATGTCCCCCCTAATCTTCCAAACTATTTGACTTAGGATGATGCAATGTGGTAGACATATGCAGATTTACGTATTGATAACAGGAAAATTATAGAGAACATTTGTAAAGCCGGTCTTCATAGTGTTTACAAGCAAAAAAGTACGATTTTTTTAACAAAATTCGAAAGAATAACCATAATCCCCACTCTAAACTTTAAAACTATTTGACTTAGGGTGCTGCAATTTGGTACACATATGCAAATTTACGTGTACATTACAGGAAAATCATAGAGAACTTTCGTAAAGGCGGTCTTCATAGTAATTACCAGCCAAAAAGTACGATTAAAAAAAAAAAAATTCGAAGAAATGATCATGTCCCCCCTAATCTTCCAAACTATTTGACTTGGGATGATGCAATGTGGTACACATATGCAGATTTACGTATTGATAACAGGAAAATTATAGAGAACATTTGTAAAGGCGGTCTTCATAGTGTTTACCAGCAAAAAAGTACGATTTTTTTAACAAAATTCGAAAAAATAACCAAGTTCCCAACTCTAAACTTTCAAACTATTTTACTTAGGATGCTGCAATTTAGTACACATATGCAAATTTACGTGTACATTACAGGAAAATTATAGAGAACTTTCGTAAAGGCGGACTTCATAGTGTTTACCAGCCAAAAAGTACGATTTTTTGAAAAAAATTCGAAGAAATGACCATGTCCCCCCTAATCTTCCAAACTATTTGACTTAGGATGATGCAATGTGGTACACATATGCAGATTTACGTATGGATAACAGGAAAATTATAGAGAACATTTGTAAAGGCGGTCTTCATAGTGTTTACAAGCAAAAAAGTACGATTTTTTTAACAAAA
The DNA here is from genome assembly GCA_037103525.1 of Ganaspis brasiliensis. Taxonomy (NCBI): domain Eukaryota; kingdom Metazoa; phylum Arthropoda; class Insecta; order Hymenoptera; family Figitidae; genus Ganaspis; species Ganaspis brasiliensis. Next base: position 3,173,754 of record JAZKLR010000028.1, read on the forward strand.
TTCGAAAAAATAACCATAATCCCCACTCTAAACTTTAAAACTATTTGACTTAGGGTGCTGCAATTTGGTACACATATGCAAATTTACGTGTACATTACAGAAAAATTATAGAGAACTTTCGTAAAGGCGGTCTTCATAGTGATTACCAGCCAAAAAGTACGATTTTTTGAAAAAAATTCGAAGAAATGAACATGTCCCCCCTAATCTTCCAAACTATTTGACTTGGGATGATGCAATGTGGTACACATATGCAGATTTACGTATTGATAACAGGAAAATTATAGAGAACATTTGTAAAGGCGGTCTTCATAGTGTTTACAAGCAAAAAAGTACGATTTTTTTAACAAAATTCGAAAAAATAACCATGTTCACCACTTTAAACTTTTAAACTATTTCACACAGGATGCTGCAATTTGGTACACATATGCAGTTTTACGAATAGACAACAGGATAATTATAGCGAACATTTGTAAAGGCGGTCTTCATAGTGTTTACCAGCCAAAAAGAACGATTTTTTGAAAAAAATTCGAAGAAATGACCATGTCCCCCCTAATCTTCTAAACTATTTGACTTAGGATGATGCAATGTGGTACACATATGCAGATTTACGTATTGATAACAGGAAAATTATAGAGAACATTTGTAAAGGCGGTCTTCATAGTGTTTACCAGCAAAAAAGTACGATTTTTTTAACAAAATTCGAAAAATAACCATGTTCCCCACTCTAAACTTTTAAACTATTTGACACAGGATTCTGTAATTTGGTACACATATGCAAATTTACGTGTACATTACAGGAAAATTATAGAGAACTTTCGTAAAGGCGGTCTTCATAGTGTTTACCAGCCAAAAAGTACGATTTTTGAAAAAATTCGAAGAAATGACCATGTCCCCCCTAATCTTCCAAACTATTTGACTTAGGATGATGCAATGTGGTACACATATGCAGATTTACGTATTGATAACAGGAAAATTATAGAGATCATTTGTAAAGGCGGTCTTCATAGTGTTTACAAGCAAAAAAGTACGATTTTTTTAACAAAATTCGAAAAAATAACCATAATCCCCACTCTAAACTTTAAAACTATTTGACTTAGAATGCTGCAATTTGGTATACATATGCAAATTTACGTGTACATTACAGGAAAATTATAGAGAACTTTCGTAAAGGCGGTCTTCATAGTGATTACCAGCCAAAAAGTACGATTAAAAAAAAAAAATTCGAAGAAATGATCATGTCCCCCCTAATCTTCCAAACTATTTGACTTAGGATAATGCAATTTGGTACACATATGCAGATTCACGTATAGATAACAGGAAAATTATAGAAAACGTTCGTAAAGGCGATCTTCATAGTGTTTACCAGCCAAAAAGTACGATTTTTTGAAAAAAATTCGAAGAAATCACCATGTCCCCCCCCTAATCGTTTAAGCTATTTGACTTAGGATGATGCAATGTGGTACACATATGCAGATTTACGTATAAATAACAGGAAAATTATAGAGAACATTTGTAAAGGCGGTCTTTATAGTGTTTACCAGCAAAAAAGTACGATTTTTTTAACAAAATTCGAAAAAATAACCATGTTCCCCAATCTAAACTTTTAAACTATTTCACACAGGATGCTGCAATTTGGTACACATATGCAAATTTACGTGTACATTAAAGGAAAATTAAAGAGAACTTTCGTAAAGGCGGTCTTCATAGTGTTTACCAGCCAAAAAGTACGATTTTTTGAAAAAAATTCGAAGAAATGACCATGTCCCCCCTAATCTTTCAAACTATTTGACTTAGGATGATGCAATGTGGTACACATATGCAGATTTACGTATTGATAACAGGAAAATTATAGAGAACATTTGTAAAGGCGGTCTTCATAGTGTTTACCAGCAAAAAAGTACGATTTTTTTAACAAAATTCGAAAAAATAACCATGTTCCCCACTTTAAACTTTTAAACTATTTCACACAGGATGCTGCAATTTGGTACACATATGCAAATTTACGTGTACATTAAAGGAAAATTATAGAGAACTTTCGTAAAGGCGGTCTTCATTGTCTTTACTAGCCAAAAAGTATGATTTTTTGAAAAAAATTCGAAAAAATGAACATTCTTCCTCCCTGATCTTCCAAACTATTTGACTTAGGATGATGCAATGTGGTACACATATGCAGATTTACGAATAGATAACAGGATAATTATAGAGAACATTTGTAAAGGCGGTCTTCATAGTGTTTACCAGCCAAAAAGTACGATTTTATGAAAAAAATTCGAAGAAATGACCATGTCCCCCCCTAATCTTCCAAACTATTTGACTTAGGATAATGCAATTTGGTACACATATGCAGATTCACGTATAGTTAACAGGAAAATTATAGAAAACGTTCGTAAAGGCGATCTTCATAGTGTTTACCAGCCAAAAAGTACGATTTTTTTAACAAAATTCGAAAAAATAACCATGTTCCCCACTCTAAACTTTTAAACTATTTGACACAGGATGCTGCAATTTGGTACACATATGCAAATTTACGTGTACATTGAAGGAAAATTATAGAGAACTTTCGTAAAGGCGGTCTTCATAGTGTTTACCAGCCAAAAAGTACGATTTTTTGAAAAAAAATTCGAAGAAATGACCATGTCCCCCCTAATCTTCCAAACTATTTGACTTAGGATGATGCAATGTGGTACACATATGCAGATTTACGTATTAATAACAGGAAAATTATAGAGAACATTTGTAAAGGCGGTCTTCATAGTGTTTACAAACAAAAAAGTACGATTTTTTTAACAAAATTCGAAAAAATAACCATAATCCCCACTCTAAACTTTCAAACTATTTTACTTAGGATTCTGTAATTTGGTACACATATGCAAATTTACGTGTACATTACAGGAAAATTATAGAGAACTTTCGTAAAGGCGGTCTTCATAGTGTTTACCAGCCAAAAAGTACGATTTTTTGAAAAAAATTCGAAGAAATGACCATGTCCCCCCTAATCTTTCAAACTATTTGACTTAGGATGATGCAATGTGGTACACATATGCAGATTTACGTATTGATAACAGGATAATTATAGAGAACATTTGTAAAGGACGTTTTTATAGTGTTTACCAGCAAAAAAGTACGATTTTTTTTAACAAAATTCGAAAAAATAACCATGTTCCCCACTCTAAACTTTTAAACTATTTGACACAGGATGCTGCAATTTGGTACACATATGCAAATTTACGTGTACATTAAAGGAAAATTATAGAGAACTTTCGTAAAGGCGATCTTCATAGTGTTTACCAGCCAAAAAGTACGATTTTTTGAAAAAAATTCGAAGAAATGACCATGTCCCCCCTAATCTTCCAAACTATTTGACTTAGGATGATGCAATGTGGTACACATATGCAGATTTACGTATTGATAACAGGAAAATTATAGAGAACATTTGTAAAGGCGGTCTTCATAGTGTTTACCAGCAAAAAAGTACGATTTTTTTAACAAAATTCGAAAAAATAACCATGTTCCCCACTCTAAACTTTTAAACTATTTCACACAGGATGCTGCAATTTGGTACACATATGCAAATTTACGTGTACATTAAAGGAAAATTATTGAGAACTTTCGTAAAGGCGGTCTTCATAGTGTTTACCAGCCAAAAAGTACGATTTTTTGAAAAAAATTCGAAGAAATGATCATGTCCCCCCTAATCTTCCAAACTATTTGACTTAGGATGATGCAATGTGGTACACATATGCAGATTTACGTATTGATAACAGGAAAATTATAGAGAACATTTGTAAAGGCGGTCTTCATAGTGTTTACAAGCAAAAAAGTACGATTTTTTTAACAAAATTCGAAAAAATAACCATAGTCCCCACTCTAAACTTTAAAACTATTTGACTTAGGGTGCTGCAATTTGGTACACATATGCAAATTTACGTGTACATTACAGGAAAATTATAGAGAACTTTCGTAAAGGCGGTCTTCATAGTGATTACCAGCCAAAAAGTACGATTTTTTGAAAAAAATTCGAAGAAATGATCATGTCCCCCCTAATCTTCTAAACTATTTGACTTAGGATGATGCAATGTGGTACACATATGCAGATTTACGTATTGATAACAGGAAAATTATAGAGAACATTTGTAAAGGCGGTCTTCATAGTGTTTACAAGCAAAAAAGTACGATTTTTTTAACAAAATTCGAAAAAATAACCATAATCCCCACTCTAAACTTTAAAACTATTGGACTTAGGGTGCTGCAATTTGGTACACATATGCAAATTTACGTGTACATTACAGGAAAATTATAGAGAACTTTCGTAAAGGCGGTCTTCATAGTGATTACCAGCCAAAAAGTACGATTAAAAAAAAAAAATTCGAAGAAATGATCATGTCCCCCCTAATCTTCCAAACTATTTGACTTAGGATAATGCAATTTGGTACACATATGCAGATTTACGTATAAATAACAGGAAAATTATAGAAAACGTTCGTAAAGGCGATCTTCATAGTGTTTACCAGCCAAAAAGTACGATTTTTTAAAAAAAATTCGAAGAAATCACCATGTCCCCCCCCTAATCGTTTAAACTATTTGGCTTAGGATGATGCAATGTGGTACACATATGCAGATTTACGTATAAATAACAGGATAATTATAGAGAACATTTGTAAAGGACGTCTTCATAGTGTTTACCAGCAAAAAAGTACAATTTTTTTAACAAAATTCGAAAAAATAACCATGTTCCCCACTCTAAACTTTCAAAGTATTTGACACAGGATGCTGCAATTTGTTACACATATGCAAATTTACGTGTACATTAAAGGAAAATTATAGAGAACTTTCGTAAAGGCGATCTTCATAGTGTTTACCAGCCAAAAAGTACGATTTTTTGAAAAAAATTCGAAGAAATGACCATGTCCCCCCTAATCTTCCAAACTATTTGACTTAGGATGATGCAATGTGGTACACATATGCAGATTTACGTATTGATAACAGGAAAATTATAGAGAACATTTGTAAAGGCGGTCTTCATAGTGATAATTATAGAGAACATTTGTAAAGGACGTCTTCATAGTGTTTACCAGCAAAAAAGTACGATTTTTTTAACAAAATTCGTCTTTACTAGCCAAAAAGTATGATTTTTTGAAAAAAATTCGAAAAAATGGACATTCTTCCTCCCTGATCTTCCAAACTATTTGACTTAGGATAATGCAATGTGGTACACATATGCAGTTTTACGAATAGATAACAGGATAATTATAGAGAACATTTGTAAAGGCGGTCTTCATAGTGTTTACCAGCCAAAAAGTACGATTTTATGAAAAAAATTCGAAGAAATGACCATGTCCCCCCCTAATCTTCCAAACTATTTGACTTAGGATAATGCAATTTGGTACACATATGCAGATTCACGTATAGATAACAGGAAAATTATAGAAAACGTTCGTAAAGGCGATCGTCATAGTGTTTACCAGCCAAAAAGTACGATTTTTTTAACAAAATTCGAAAAAATAACTATAATCCCCACTCTAAACTTTAAAACTATTTGACTTAGGGTGATGCAATGTGGTACACATATGCAGATTTACGTGTACATTAAAGGAAAATTATAGAGAACTTTCGTAAAGGCGGTCTTCATAGTGTTTACCAGCCAAAAAGTACGATTTTTTTAACAAAATTCGAAAAAATAACTATAATCCCCACTCTAAACTTTTAAACTATTTGACACAGGATGCTGCAATTTGGTACACATATGCAAATTTACGTGTACATTAAAGGAAAATTATAGAGAACTTTCGTAAAGGCGGTCTTCATAGTGTTTACCAGCCAAAAAGTACGATTTTTTGAAAAAAAATTCGAAGAAATGACCATGTCCCCCCTAATCTTCCAAACTATTTGACTTAGGATGATGCAATGTGGTACACATATGCAGATTTACGTATTGATAACAGGAAAATTATAGAGAACATTTGTAAAGGCGGTCTTCATAGTGTTTACAAACAAAAAAGTACGATTTTTTTAACTAAATTCGAAAAAATAACCATAATCCCCACTCTAAACTTTCAAACTATTTTACTTAGGATTCTGTAATTTGGTACACATATGCAAATTTACGTGTACATTACAGGAAAATTATAGAGAACTTTCGTAAAGGCGGTCTTCATAGTGTTTACCAGCCAAAAAGTACGATTTTTTGAAAAAAATTTGAAGAAATGACCATGTCCCCCCTAATCTTTCAAACTATTTGACTTAGGATGATGCAATGTGGTACACATATGCAGATTTACGTATTGATAACAGGATAATTATAGAGAACATTTGTAAAGGACGTCTTTATAGTGTTTACCAGCAAAAAAGTACGATTTTTTTAACAAAATTCGAAAAAATAACCACGTTCCCCACTCTAAACTTTTAAACTATTTGACACAGGATGCTGCAATTTGGAACACATATGCAAATTTACGTGTACATTAAAGGAAAATTATAGAGAACTTTCGTAAAGGCGATCTTCATAGTGTTTACCAGCCAAAAAGTACGATTTTTTGAAAAAAATTCGAAGAAATGACCATGTCCCCCCTAATCTTCCAAACTATTTGACTTAGGATGATGCAATGTGGTACACATATGCAGATTTACGTATTGATAACAGGAAAATTATAGAGAACATTTGTAAAGGCGGTCTACATAGTGTTTACCAGCAAAAAAGTACGATTTTTTTAACAAAATTCGAAAAAATAACCATGTTCCCCACTCTAAACTTTTAAACTATTTCACACAGGATGCTGCAATTTGGTACACATATGCAAATTTACGTGTACATTAAAGGAAAATTATAGAGAACTTTCGTAAAGGCGGTCTTCATAGTGTTTACCAGCCAAAAAGTACGATTTTTTGAAAAAAATTCGAAGAAATGATCATGTCCCCCCTAATCTTCCAAACTATTTGACTTAGGATGATGCAATGTGGTACACATATGCAGATTTACGTATTGATAACAGGAAAATTATAGAGAACATTTGTAAAGGCGGTCTTCATAGTGTTTACAAGCAAAAAAGTACGATTTTTTTAACAAAATTCGAAAAAATAACCATAGTCCCCACTCTAAACTTTAAAACTATTTGACTTAGGGTGCTGCAATTTGGTACACATATGCAAATTTACGTGTACATTACAGGAAAATTATAGAGAACTTTCGTAAAGGCGGTCTTCATAGTGATTACCAGCCAAAAAGTACGATTTTTTAAAAAAAATTCGAAGAAATGACCATGTCCCCCCTAATCTTCCAAACTATTTGACTTAGGATGATGCAATGTGGTACACATATGCAGATTTACGTATTGATAACAGGAAAATTATAGAGAACATTTGTAAAGGCGGTCTTCATAGTGTTTACCAGCAAAAAATTACGATTTTTTTAACAAAATTCGAAAAAATAACCATAATCCCCACTCTAAACTTTAAAACTATTTGGCTTATGGTGCTGCAATTTGGTACAGATATGCAAATTTACGTGTACATTACAGGAAAATTATAGAGAACTTTCGTAAAGGCGGTCTTCATAGTGATTACCAGCCAAAAAGTACGATTTTTTGAAAAAAATTCGAAGAAATGAACATGTCCCCCCTAATCTTTCAAACTATTTAACTCAGGATGATGCAATGTGGTACACATATGCAGATTTACGTATTGATAACAGGAAAATTATAGAGAACATTTGTAAAGGCGGTCTTCATAGTGTTTACAAGCAAAAAAGTACGATTTTTTTAACAAAATTCGAAAAAATATCTATAATCCCCACTCTAAACTTTAAAACTATTTGACTTAGGGTGCTGCAATTTGGTACACATATGCAAATTTACGTGTACATTACAGGAAAATTATAGAGAACTTTCGTAAAGGCGGTCTTCATAGTGTTTACCAGCCAAAAAGTACGATTTTTTGAAAAAAATTCGAAGAAATGACCATGTTCCCCTAATCTTCCAAACTATTTGACTTAGGATGATGCAATGTGGTACACATATGCAGATTTACGTATTGATAACAGGAAAATTATAGAGAACATTTGTAAAGGCGGTCTTCATAGTGTTTACAAACAAAAAAGTACGATTTTTTTAACAAAATTCGAAAAAATAACCATAATCCCCACTCTAAACTTTCAAACTATTTTACTTAGGATGCTGCAATTTAGTACACATATGCAAATTTACGTGTACATTACAGGAAAATTATAGAGAACTTTCGTAAAGGCGGTCTTCATAGTGTTTACCAGCCAAAACGTACGATTTTTTGAAAAAAATTCGAAGATATGACCATGTCCCCCCTAATCTTCCAAACTATTTGACTTAGGATGATGCAATGTGGTACACATATGCAGATTTACGTATTGATAACAGGAAAATTATAGAGAACATTTGTAAAGGCGGTCTTCATAGTGTTTACAAACAAAAAAGTACGATTTTTTTAACAAAATTCGAAAAAATAACCATAATCCCCACTCTAAACTTTCAAACTATTTTACTTAGGATGCTGCAATTTAGTACACGTATGCAAATTTACGTGTACATTACAGGAAAATTATAGAGAACTTTCGTAAAGGCGGTCTTCATAGTGTTTACCAGCCAAAAAGTACGATTTTTTGAAAAAAATTCGAAGAAATGACCATGTCCCCCCTAATCTTTCAAACTATTTGACTTAGGATGATGCAATGTGGTACACATATGCAGATTTACGTATTGATAACAGGAAAATTATAGAGAACATTTGTAAAGGCGGTCTTCATAGTGTTTACCAGCAAAAAAGTACGATTTTTTTAACAAAATTCGAAAAAATAACCATGTTCACCACTTTAAACTTTTAAACTATTTCACACCGGATGCTGCAATTTGGTACACATATGCAAATTTACGTGTACATTAAAGGAAAATTACAGAGAACTTTCGTAAAGGCGGTCTTCATAGTGTTTACCAGCCAAAAAGTACGATTTTTTGAAAAAAATTCGAAGAAATGACCATGTCCCCCCTAATCGTTTAAACTATTTGACTTAGGATGATGCAATGTGGTACACATATGCAGATTTACGTATTGATAACAAAAAAATTATAGAGAACATTTGTAAAGGCGGTCTTCATAGTGTTTACCAGCAAAAAATTACGATTTTTTTAACAAAATTTGAAAAAATAACCATAATCCCCACTCTAAACTTTAAAACTATTTGACTTAGGGTGCTGCAATTTGGTACACATATGCAAATTTACGTGTACATTACAGGAAAATTATAGAGAACTTTCGTAAAGGTGGTCTTCATAGTGATTACCAGCCAAAAAGTACGATTTTTTGAAAAAAATTCGAAGAAATGACCATGTCCCCCCTAATCTTCCAAACTATTTGACTTAGGGTGCTGCAATTTGGTACACATATGCAAATTTACGTGTACATTACAGGAAAATTATAGAGAACTTTCGTAAAGGCGCTCTTCATAGTGTTTACCAGCTAAAAAGTACGATTTTTTGAAAAAAATTCGAAGAAATGACCATGTCCCCCCTAATCTTCCAAACTATTTGACTTAGGATGATGCAATGTGGTACACATATGCAGATTTACGTATTGATAACAGGAAAATTATAGAGAACATTTGTAAAGCCGGTCTTCATAGTGTTTACAAGCAAAAAAGTACGATTTTTTTAACAAAATTCGAAAAAATAACCATGTTTCCCACTCTAAACTTTTAAACTATTTCACACAGGATGCTGCAATTTGGTACACATATGCAAATTTACGTGTACATTACAGGAAAATTACAGAGAACTTTCGTAAAGGCGGTCTTCATAGTGTTTACCAGCCAAAAAGTACGATTTTTTGAAAAAAATTCGAAGAAATGACCATGTCCCCCCTAATCTTCCAAACTATTTGACTTAGGATGATGCAATGTGGTACACATATGCAGATTTACGTATTGATAACAGGAAAATTATAGAGAACATTTGTAAAGGCGGTCTACATAGTGTTTACCAGCAAAAAAGTACGATTTTTTTAACAAAATTCGAAAAAATAACCATGTTCCCCACTCTAAACTTTTAAACTATTTCACACAGGATGCTGCAATTTGGTACACATATGCAAATTTACGTGTACATTAAAGGAAAATTATAGAGAACTTTCGTAAAGGCGGTCTTCATAGTGTTTACCAGCCAAAAAGTACGATTTTTTGAAAAAAATTCGAAGAAATGATCATGTCCCCCCTAATCTTCCAAACTATTTGACTTAGGATGATGCAATGTGGTACACATATGCAGATTTACGTATTGATAACAGGAAAATTATAGAGAACATTTGTAAAGGCGGTCTTCATAGTGTTTACAAGCAAAAAAGTACGATTTTTTTAACAAAATTCGAAAAAATAACCATAGTCCCCACTCTAAACTTTAAAACTATTTGACTTAGGGTGCTGCAATTTGGTACACATATGCAAATTTACGTGTACATTACAGGAAAATTATAGAGAACTTTCGTAAAGGCGGTCTTCATAGTGATTACCAGCCAAAAAGTACGATTTTTTAAAAAAAATTCGAAGAAATGACCATGTCCCCCCTAATCTTCCAAACTATTTGACTTAGGATGATGCAATGTGGTACACATATGCAGATTTACGTATTGATAACAGGAAAATTATAGAGAACATTTGTAAAGGCGGTCTTCATAGTGTTTACCAGCAAAAAATTACGATTTTTTTAACAAAATTCGAAAAAATAACCATAATCCCCACTCTAAACTTTAAAACTATTTGGCTTATGGTGCTGCAATTTGGTACAGATATGCAAATTTACGTGTACATTACAGGAAAATTATAGAGAACTTTCGTAAAGGCGGTCTTCATAGTGATTACCAGCCAAAAAGTACGATTTTTTGAAAAAAATTCGAAGAAATGAACATGTCCCCCCTAATCTTTCAAACTATTTAACTCAGGATGATGCAATGTGGTACACATATGCAGATTTACGTATTGATAACAGGAAAATTATAGAGAACATTTGTAAAGGCGGTCTTCATAGTGTTTACAAGCAAAAAAGTACGATTTTTTTAACAAAATTCGAAAAAATATCTATAATCCCCACTCTAAACTTTAAAACTATTTGACTTAGGGTGCTGCAATTTGGTACACATATGCAAATTTACGTGTACATTACAGGAAAATTATAGAGAACTTTCGTAAAGGCGGTCTTCATAGTGTTTACCAGCCAAAAAGTACGATTTTTTGAAAAAAATTCGAAGAAATGACCATGTTCCCCCTAATCTTCCAAACTATTTGACTTAGGATGATGCAATGTGGTACACATATGCAGATTTACGTATTGATAACAGGAAAATTATAGAGAACATTTGTAAAGGCGGTCTTCATAGTGTTTACAAACAAAAAAGTACGATTTTTTTAACAAAATTCGAAAAAATAACCATAATCCCCACTCTAAACTTTCAAACTATTTTACTTAGGATGCTGCAATTTAGTACACATATGCAAATTTACGTGTACATTACAGGAAAATTATAGAGAACTTTCGTAAAGGCGGTCTTCATAGTGTTTACCAGCCAAAACGTACGATTTTTTTGAAAAAAATTCGAAGATATGACCATGTCCCCCCTAATCTTCCAAACTATTTGACTTAGGATGATGCAATGTGGTACACATATGCAGATTTACGTATTGATAACAGGAAAATTATAGAGAACATTTGTAAAGGCGGTCTTCATAGTGTTTACAAACAAAAAAGTACGATTTTTTTAACAAAATTCGAAAAAATAACCATAATCCCCACTCTAAACTTTCAAACTATTTTACTTAGGATGCTGCAATTTAGTACACGTATGCAAATTTACGTGTACATTACAGGAAAATTATAGAGAACTTTCGTAAAGGCGGTCTTCATAGTGTTTACCAGCCAAAAAGTACGATTTTTTGAAAAAAATTCGAAGAAATGACCATGTCCCCCCTAATCTTTCAAACTATTTGACTTAGGATGATGCAATGTGGTACACATATGCAGATTTACGTATTGATAACAGGAAAATTATAGAGAACATTTGTAAAGGCGGTCTTCATAGTGTTTACCAGCAAAAAAGTACGATTTTTTTAACAAAATTCGAAAAAATAACCATGTTCACCACTTTAAACTTTTAAACTATTTCACACCGGATGCTGCAATTTGGTACACATATGCAAATTTACGTGTACATTAAAGGAAAATTACAGAGAACTTTCGTAAAGGCGGTCTTCATAGTGTTTACCAGCCAAAAAGTACGATTTTTTGAAAAAAATTCGAAGAAATGACCATGTCCCCCCTAATCGTTTAAACTATTTGACTTAGGATGATGCAATGTGGTACACATATGCAGATTTACGTATTGATAACAAAAAAATTATAGAGAACATTTGTAAAGGCGGTCTTCATAGTGTTTACCAGCAAAAAATTACGATTTTTTTAACAAAATTTGAAAAAATAACCATAATCCCCACTCTAAACTTTAAAACTATTTGACTTAGGGTGCTGCAATTTGGTACACATATGCAAATTTACGTGTACATTACAGGAAAATTATAGAGAACTTTCGTAAAGGTGGTCTTCATAGTGATTACCAGCCAAAAAGTACGATTTTTTGAAAAAAATTCGAAGAAATGACCATGTCCCCCCTAATCTTCCAAACTATTTGACTTAGGGTGCTGCAATTTGGTACACATATGCAAATTTACGTGTACATTACAGGAAAATTATAGAGAACTTTCGTAAAGGCGCTCTTCATAGTGTTTACCAGCTAAAAAGTACGATTTTTTGAAAAAAATTCGAAGAAATGACCATGTCCCCCCTAATCTTCCAAACTATTTGACTTAGGATGATGCAATGTGGTACACATATGCAGATTTACGTATTGATAACAGGAAAATTATAGAGAACATTTGTAAAGCCGGTCTTCATAGTGTTTACAAGCAAAAAAGTACGATTTTTTTAACAAAATTCGAAAAAATAACCATGTTTCCCACTCTAAACTTTTAAACTATTTCACACAGGATGCTGCAATTTGGTACACATATGCAAATTTACGTGTACATTACAGGAAAATTACAGAGAACTTTCGTAAAGGCGGTCTTCATAGTGTTTACCAGCCAAAAAGTACGATTTTTTGAAAAAAATTCGAAGAAATGACCATGTCCCCCCTAATCGTTTAAACTATTTGACTTAGGATGATGCAATGTGGTACACATATGCAGATTTACGTATAAATAACAGGAAAATTATAGAGAACATTTGTAAAGGCGGTCTTCATAGTGTTTACCAGCAAAAAAGTACGATTTTTTTAACAAAATTCGAAAAAATAACCATGTTCCCCACTCTAAACTTTTAAACTATTTCACACAGGATGCTGCAATTTGGTACACATATGCAAATTTACGTGTACATTAAAGGAAAATTATAGAGAACTTTCGTAAAGGCGGTCTTCATAGTGTTTACCAGCCAAAAAGTACGATTTTTTGAAAAAAATTCGAAGAAATGACCATGTCCCCCCTAATCTTTCAAACTATTTGACTTAGGATGATGCAATGTGGTACACATATGCAGATTTACGTATTGATAACAGGAAAATTATAGAGAACATTTGTAAAGGCGGTCTTCATAGTGTTTACCAGCAAAAAAGTACGATTTTTTTAACAAAATTCGAAAAAATAACCATGTTTCCCACTCTAAACTTTTAAACTATTTCACACAGGATGCTGCAATTTGGTACACATATGCAAATTTACGTGTACATTAAAGGAAAATTATAGAGAACTTTCGTAAAGGCGGTCTTCATAGTGTTTACCAGCCAAAAAGTACGATTTTTTGAAAAAAATTCGAAGAAATCACCATGTAACCCCCCTAATCGTTTAAACTATTTGGCTTAGGATGATGCAATGTGGTACACATATGCAGATTTACGTATAAATAACAGGATAATTATAGAGAACATTTGTAAAGGACGTCTTCATAGTGTTTACCAGCAAAAAAGTACGATTTTTTTAACAAAATTCGAAAAAATAGCCATGTTCCCCACTCTAAACTTTTAAACTATTTGACACAGGATGCTGCAATTTGGTACACATATGCAAATTTACATGTACATTAAAGGAAAATTATAGAGAACTTTCGTAAAGGCGATCTTCATAGTGTTTACCAGCCAAAAAGTACGATTTTTTAAAAAAGTTCGAAGAAATGACCATGTCCCCCCTAATCTTCCAAACTATTTGACTTAGGATGATGCAATGTAATACACATATGCAGATTTACGTATTGATAACAGGAAAATTATAGAGAACATTTGTAAAGGCGGTCTTCATAGTGTTTACAAACAAAAAAGTACGATTTTTTTAACAAAATTCGAAAAAATAACCATAATCCCCACTCTAAACTTTTAAACTATTTTACTTAGGATGCTGCAATTTAGTACACATATGCAAATTTACGTGTACATTACAGGAAAATTATAGAGAACTTTCGTAAAGGCGGTCTTCATAGTGTTTACCAGCCAAAAAGTACGATTTTTTGAAAAAAATTCGAAGAAATGACCATGTCCCCCCTAATCTTCCAAACTATTTGACTTAGGATGATGCAATGTGGTACACATATGCAGATTTACGTATGGATAACAGGAAAATTATAGAGAACATTTGTAAAGGCGGTCTTCATAGTGTTTACAAGCAAAAAAGTACGATTTTTTTAACAAAATTCGAAAAAATAACCATAATCCTCACTCTAAACTTTAAAACTATTTGACTTAGGGTGCTGCAATTTGGTACACATATGCAAATTTACGTGTACATTACAGGAAAATTATAGAGAACTTTCGTAAAGGCGGTCTTCATAGTGATTACCAGCCAAAAAGTACGATTAAAAAAAAAAATTCGAAGAAATGATCATGTCCCCCCTAATCTTCCAAACTATTTGACTTAGGATAATGCAATTTGGTACACATATGCAGATTCACGTATAGATAACAGGAAAATTATAGAAAACGTTCGTAAAGGCGATCTTCATAGTGTTTACCAGCCAAAAAGTACGATTTTTTGAAAAAAATTCGAAGAAATCACCATGTCCCCCCCCTAATCGTTTAAACTATTTGACTTAGGATGATGCAATGTGGTACACATATGCAGATTTACGTATAAATAACAGGAAAATTATAGAGAACATTTGTAAAGGCGGTCTTCATAGTGTTTACCAGCAAAAAAGTACGATTTTTTTAACAAAATTCGAAAAAATAACCATGTTCCCCACTCTAAACTTTTAAACTATTTCACACAGGATGCTGCAATTTGGTACACATATGCAAATTTACGTGTACATTAAAGGAAATTATAGAGAACTTTCGTAAAGGCGGTCTTCATAGTGTTTACCAGCCAAAAAGTACGATTTTTTGAAAAAAATTCGAAGAAATGACCATGTCCCCCCTAATCTTTCAAACTATTTGACTTAGGATGATGCAATGTGGTACACATATGCAGATTTACGTATTGATAACAGAAAATTATAGAGAACATTTGTAAGGCGGTCTTCATAGTGTTTACCAGCAAAAAAGTACGATTTTTTTAACAAAATTCGAAAAAATAACCATGTTCCCCACTCTAAACTTTTAAACTATTTCACACAGGATGCTGCAATTTGGTACACATATGCAAATTTACGTGTACATTAAAGGAAAATTATAGAGAACTTTCGTAAAGGCGGTCTTCATAGTGTTTACCAGCCAAAAAGTACGATTTTTTGAAAAAAATTCGAAGAAATCACCATGTAACCCCCCTAATCGTTTAAACTATTTGGCTTAGGATGATGCAATGTGGTACACATATGCAGATTTACGTATAAATAACAGGATAATTATAGAGAACATTTGTAAAGGACGTCTTCATAGTGTTTACCAGCAAAAAAGTACGATTTTTTTAACAAAATTCGAAAAAATAGCCATGTTCCCCACTCTAAACTTTTAAACTATTTGACACAGGATGCTGCAATTTGGTACACATATGCAAATTTACATGTACATTAAAGGAAAATTATAGAGAACTTTCGTAAAGGCGGTCTTCATAGTGTTTACCAGCCAAAAAGTACGATTTTTTGAAAAAAATTCGAAGAAATGACCATGTCCCCCCTAATCTTCCAAACTATTTGACTTAGGATGATGCAATGTGGTACACATATGCAGATTTACGTATTGATAACAGGAAAATTATAGAGAACATTTGTAAAGGCGGTCTTCATAGTGTTTACAAGCAAAAAAGTACGATTTTTTTAACAAAATTCGAAAGAATAACCATAATCCCCACTCTAAACTTTAAAACTATTTGACTTAGGGTGCTGCAATTTGGTACACATATGCAAATTTACGTGTACATTACAGGAAAATCATAGAGAACTTTCGTAAAGGCGGTCTTCATAGTGATTACCAGCCAAAAAGTACGATTTTTTGAAAAAAATTCGAAAAAATAACCATAATCCCCACTCTAAACTTTAAAACTATTTGACTTAGGGTGCTGCAATTTGGTACACATATGCAAATTTACGTGTACATTACAGGAAAATTATAGAGAACTTTCGTAAAGGCGGTCTTCATAGTGATTACCAGCCAAAAAGTACGATTTTTTGAAAAAAATTCGAAGAAATGACCATGTCCCCCCTAATCTTCCAAACTATTTGACTTAGGATGATGCAATGTGGTACACATATGCAGATTTACGTATTGATAACAGGAAAATTATAGAGAACATTTGTAAAGGCGGTCTTCATAGTATTTACAAGCAAAAATTACGATTTTTTTAACAAAATTCGAAAGAATAACCATAATCCCCACTCTAAACTTTAAAACTATTTGACTTAGGGTGCTGCAATTTGGTACACATATGCAAATTTACGTGTACATTAAAGGAAAATTATAGAGAACTTTCGTAAAGGCGGTCTTCATAGTGTTTACCAGCCAAAAAGTACGATTTTTTGAAAAAAATTCGAAGAAATCACCATGTAACCCCCCTAATCGTTTAAACTATTTGGCTTAGGATGATGCAATGTGGTACACATATGCAGATTTACGTATAAATAACAGGATAATTATAGAGAACATTTGTAAAGGACGTCTTCATAGTGTTTACCAGCAAAAAAGTACGATTTTTTTAACAAAATTCGAAAAAATAGCCATGTTCCCCACTCTAAACTTTTAAACTATTTGACACAGGATGCTGCAATTTGGTACACATATGCAAATTTACGTGTACATTAAAGGAAAATTATAGAGAACTTTCGTAAAGGCGGTCTTCATAGTGTTTACCAGCCAAAAAGTACGATTTTTTGAAAAAAATTCGAAGAAATGACAATGTCCCCCCTAATCTTTCAAACTATTTGACTTAGGATGATGCAATGTGGTACACATATGCAGATTTACGTATTGATAACAGGAAAATTATAGAGAACATTTGTAAAGGCGGTCTTCATAGTGTTTACCAGCAAAAAAGTACGATTTTTTTAACAAAATTCGAAAAAATAACCATGTTCCCCACTCTAAACTTTTAAACTATTTCACACAGGATGCTGCAATTTGGTACACATATGCAAATTTACGTGTACATTAAAGGAAAATTATAGAGAACTTTCGTAAAGGCGGTCTTCATAGTGTTTACCAGCCAAAAAGTACGATTTTTTGAAAAAAATTCGAAGAAATCACCATGTAACCCCCCTAATCGTTTAAACTATTTGGCTTAGGATGATGCAATGTGGTACACATATGCAGATTTACGTATAAATAACAGGATAATTATAGAGAACATTTGTAAAGGACGTCTTCATAGTGTTTACCAGCAAAAAAGTACGATTTTTTTAACAAAATTCGAAAAAATAGCCATGTTCCCCACTCTAAACTTTTAAACTATTTGACACAGGATGCTGCAATTTGGTACACATATGCAAATTTACATGTACATTAAAGGAAAATTATAGAGAACTTTCGTAAAGGCGATCTTCATAGTGTTTACCAGCCAAAAAGTACGATTTTTTAAAAAAGTTCGAAGAAATGACCATGTCCCCCCTAATCTTCCAAACTATTTGACTTAGGATGATGCAATGTAATACACATATGCAGATTTACGTTTTGATAACAGGAAAATTATAGAGAACATTTGTAAAGGCGGTCTTCATAGTGTTTACAAACAAAAAAGTACGATTTTTTTAACAAAATTCGAAAAAATAACCATAATCCTCACTCTAAACTTTAAAACTATTTGACTTAGGGTGCTGCAATTTGGTACACATATGCAAATTTACGTATAGATAACAGGAAAATTATAGAAAACGTTCGTAAAGGCGATCTTCATAGTGTTTACCAGCCAAAAAGTACGATTTTTTGAAAAAAATTCGAAGAAATCACCATGTCCCCCCCCTAATCGTTTAAACTATTTGACTTAGGATGATGCAATGTGGTACACATATGCAGATTTACGTATAAATAACAGGAAAATTATAGAGAACATTTGTAAAGGCGGTCTTCATAGTGTTTACCAGCAAAAAAGTACGATTTTTTTAACAAAATTCGAAAAAATAACCATGTTCCCCACTCTAAACTTTTAAACTATTTCACACAGGATGCTGCAATTTGGTACACATATGCAAATTTACGTGTACATTAAAGGAAAATTATAGAGAACTTTCGTAAAGGCGGTCTTCATAGTGTTTACCAGCCAAAAAGTACGATTTTTTGAAAAAAATTCGAAGAAATGACCATGTCCCCCCTAATCTTTCAAACTATTTGACTTAGGATGATGCAATGTGGTACACATATGCAGATTTACGTATTGATAACAGGAAAATTATAGAGAACATTTGTAAAGCCGGTCTTCATAGTGTTTACAAGCAAAAAAGTACGATTTTTTTAACAAAATTCGAAAGAATAACCATAATCCCCACTCTAAACTTTAAAACTATTTGACTTAGGGTGCTGCAATTTGGTACACATATGCAAATTTACGTGTACATTACAGGAAAATCATAGAGAACTTTCGTAAAGGCGGTCTTCATAGTGATTACCAGCTAAAAAGTACGATTAAAAAAAAAAATTCGAAGAAATGATCATGTCCCCCCTAATCTTCCAAACTATTTGACTTAGGATAATGCAATTTGGTACACATATGCAGATTCACGTATAGATAACAGGAAAATTATAGAAAACGTTCGTAAAGGCGATCTTCATAGTGTTTACCAGCCAAAAAGTACGATTTTTTGAAAAAAATTCGAAGAAATCACCATGTCCCCCCCCTAATCGTTTAAACTATTTGACTTAGGATGATGCAATGTGGTACACATATGCAGATTTACGTATAAATAACAGGAAAATTATAGAGAACATTTGTAAAGGCGGTCTTCATAGTGTTTACCAGCAAAAAAGTACGATTTTTTTAACAAAATTCGAAAAAATAACCATGTTCCCCACTCTAAACTTTTAAACTATTTCACACAGGATGCTGCAATTTGGTACACATATGCAAATTTACGTGTACATTAAAGGAAAATTATAGAGAACTTTCGTAAAGGCGGTCTTCATAGTGTTTACCAGCCAAAAAGTACGATTTTTTGAAAAAAATTCGAAGAAATGACCATGTCCCCCCTAATCTTTCAAACTATTTGACTTAGGATGATGCAATGTGGTACACATATGCAGATTTACGTATTGATAACAGGAAAATTATAGAGAACATTTGTAAAGGCGGTCTTCATAGTGTTTACCAGCAAAAAAGTACGATTTTTTTAACAAAATTCGAAAAAATAACCATGTTCCCCACTCTAAACTTTTAAACTATTTCACACAGGATGCTGCAATTTGGTACACATATGCAAATTTACGTGTACATTAAAGGAAAATTATAGAGAACTTTCGTAAAGGCGGTCTTCATAGTGTTTACCAGCCAAAAAGTACGATTTTTTGAAAAAAATTCGAAGAAATCACCATGTAACCCCTCTAATCGTTTAAACTATTTGGCTTAGGATGATGCAATGTGGTACACATATGCAGATTTACGTATAAATAACAGGATAATTATAGAGAACATTTGTAAAGGACGTCTTCATAGTGTTTACCAGCAAAAAAGTACGATTTTTTTAACAAAATTCGAAAAAATAGCCATGTTCCCCACTCTAAACTTTTAAACTATTTGACACAGGATGCTGCAATTTGGTACACATATGCAAATTTACATGTACATTAAAGGAAAATTATAGAGAACTTTCGTAAAGGCGATCTTCATAGTGTTTACCAGCCAAAAAGTACGATTTTTTAAAAAAGTTCGAAGAAATGACCATGTCCCCCCTAATCTTCCAAACTATTTGACTTAGGATGATGCAATGTAATACACATATGCAGATTTACGTATTGATAACAGGAAAATTATAGAGAACATTTGTAAAGGCGGTCTTCATAGTGTTTACAAACAAAAAAGTACGATTTTTTTAACAAAATTCGAAAAAATAACCATAATCCCCACTCTAAACTTTCAAACTATTTTACTTAGGATGCTGCAATTTAGTACACATATGCAAATTTACGTGTACATTACAGGAAAATTATAGAGAAATTTCGTAAAGGCGGTCTTCATAGTGTTTACCAGCCAAAAAGTACGATTTTTTGAAAAAAATTCGAAGAAATGACCATGTCCCCCCTAATCTTCCAAACTATTTGACTTAGGATGATGCAATGTGGTACACATATGCAGATTTACGTATGGATAACAGGAAAATTATAGAGAACATTTGTAAAGGCGGTCTTCATAGTGTTTACAAGCAAAAAAGTACGATTTTTTTAACAAAATTCGAAAAAATAACCATAATCCTCACTCTAAACTTTAAAACTATTTGACTTAGGGTGCTGCAATTTGGTACACATATGCAAATTTACGTGTACATTACAGGAAAATTATAGAGAACTTTCGTAAAGGCGGTCTTCATAGTGATTACCAGCCAAAAAGTACGATTAAAAAAAAAAAAATTCGAAGAAATGATCATGTCCCCCCTAATCTTCCAAACTATTTGACTTAGGATAATGCAATTTGGTACACATATGCAGATTCACGTATAGATAACAGGAAAATTATAGAAAACGTTCGTAAAGGCGATCTTCATAGTGTTTACCAGCCAAAAAGTACGATTTTTTGAAAAAAATTCGAAGAAATCACCATGTCCCCCCCCTAATCGTTTAAACTATTTGACTTAGGATGATGCAATGTGGTACACATATGCAGATTTACGTATAAATAACAGGAAAATTATAGAGAACATTTGTAAAGGCGGTCTTCATAGTGTTTACCAGCAAAAAAGTACGATTTTTTTAACAAAATTCGAAAAAATAACCATGTTCCCCACTCTAAACTTTTAAACTATTTCACACAGGATGCTGCAATTTGGTACACATATGCAAATTTACGTGTACATTAAAGGAAAATTATAGAGAACTTTCGTAAAGGCGGTCTTCATAGTGTTTACCAGCCAAAAAGTACGATTTTTTGAAAAAAATTCGAAGAAATGACCATGTCCCCCCTAATCTTTCAAACTATTTGACTTAGGATGATGCAATGTGGTACACATATGCAGATTTACGTATTGATAACAGGAAAATTATAGAGAACATTTGTAAAGGCGGTCTTCATAGTGTTTACCAGCAAAAAAGTACGATTTTTTTAACAAAATTCGAAAAAATAACCATGTTCCCCACTCTAAACTTTTAAACTATTTCACACAGGATGCTGCAATTTGGTACACATATGCAAATTTACGTGTACATTAAAGGAAAATTATAGAGAACTTTCGTAAAGGCGGTCTTCATAGTGTTTACCAGCCAAAAAGTACGATTTTTTGAAAAAAATTCGAAGAAATCACCGTGTAACCCCCCTAATCGTTTAAACTATTTGGCTTAGGATGATGCAATGTGGTACACATATGCAGATTTACGTATAAATAACAGGATAATTATAGAGAACATTTGTAAAGGACGTCTTCATAGTGTTTACCAGCAAAAAAGTACGATTTTTTTAACAAAATTCGAAAAAATAGCCATGTTCCCCACTCTAAACTTTTAAACTATTTGACACAGGATGCTGCAATTTGGTACACATATGCAAATTTACATGTACATTAAAGGAAAATTATAGAGAACTTTCGTAAAGGCGGTCTTCATAGTGTTTACCAGCCAAAAAGTACGATTTTTTGAAAAAAATTCGAAGAAATGACCATGTCCCCCCTAATCTTCCAAACTATTTGACTTAGGATGATGCAATGTGGTACACATATGCAGATTTACGTATTGATAACAGGAAAATTATAGAGAACATTTGTAAAGGCGGTCTTCATAGTGTTTACAAGCAAAAAAGTACGATTTTTTTAACAAAATTCGAAAGAATAACCATAATCCCCACTCTAAACTTTAAAACTATTTGACTTAGGGTGCTGCAATTTGGTACACATATGCAAATTTACGTGTACATTACAGGAAAATCATAGAGAACTTTCGTAAAGGCGGTCTTCATAGTGATTACCAGCCAAAAAGTACGATTTTTTGAAAAAAATTCGAAAAAATAACCATAATCCCCACTCTAAACTTTAAAACTATTTGACTTAGGGTGCTGCAATTTGGTACACATATGCAAATTTACGTGTACATTACAGGAAAATTATAGAGAACTTTCGTAAAGGCGGTCTTCATAGTGATTACCAGCCAAAAAGTACGATTTTTTGAAAAAAATTCGAAGAAATGACCATGTCCCCCCTAATCTTCCAAACTATTTGACTTAGGATGATGCAATGTGGTACACATATGCAGATTTACGTATTGATAACAGGAAAATTATAGAGAACATTTGTAAAGGCGGTCTTCATAGTATTTACAAGCAAAAATTACGATTTTTTTAACAAAATTCGAAAGAATAACCATAATCCCCACTCTAAACTTTAAAACTATTTGACTTAGGGTGCTGCAATTTGGTACACATATGCAAATTTACGTGTACATTAAAGGAAAATTATAGAGAACTTTCGTAAAGGCGGTCTTCATAGTGTTTACCAGCCAAAAAGTACGATTTTTTGAAAAAAATTCGAAGAAATCACCATGTAACCCCCCTAATCGTTTAAACTATTTGGCTTAGGATGATGCAATGTGGTACACATATGCAGATTTACGTATAAATAACAGGATAATTATAGAGAACATTTGTAAAGGACGTCTTCATAGTGTTTACCAGCAAAAAAGTACGATTTTTTTAACAAAATTCGAAAAAATAGCCATGTTCCCCACTCTAAACTTTTAAACTATTTGACACAGGATGCTGCAATTTGGTACACATATGCAAATTTACGTGTACATTAAAGGAAAATTATAGAGAACTTTCGTAAAGGCGATCTTCATAGTGTTTACCAGCCAAAAAGTACGATTTTTTGAAAAAGTTCGAAGAAATGACCATGTCCCCCCTAATCTTCCAAACTATTTGACTTAGGATGATGCAATGTAATACACATATGCAGATTTACGTATTGATAACAGGAAAATTATAGAGAACATTTGTAAAGGCGGTCTTCATAGTGTTTACCAGCCAAAACGTACGATTTTTTGAAAAAAATTCGAAGATATGACCATGTCCCCCCTAATCTTTCAAACTATTTGACTTAGGATGATGCAATGTGGTACACATATGCAGATTTACGTATTGATAACAGGAAAATTGTAGTGAACATTTGTAAAGGCGGTCTTCATAGTGTTTACAAGCAAAAAAGTACGATTTTTTTAACAAAATTCGAAAGAATAACCATAATCCCCACTCTAAACTTTAAAACTATTTGACTTAGGGTGCTGCAATTTGGTACACATATGCAAATTTACGTGTACATTACAGGAAAATCATAAAGAACTTTCGTAAAGGCGGTCTTCATAGTGAATACCAGCCAAAAAGTACGATTAAAAAAAAAAAATCGAAGAAGTGATCATGTCCCCCCTAATCTTCCAAACTATTTGACTTGGGATGATGCAATGTGGTACACATATGCAGATTTACGTATTGATAACAGGAAAATTATAGAGAACATTTGTAAAGGCGGTCTTCATAGTGTTTACCAGCAAAAAAGTACGATTTTTTTAACAAAATTCGAAAAAATAACCAAGTTCCCAACTCTAAACTTTCAAACTATTTTACTTAAGATGCTGCAATTTAGTACACATATGCAAATTTACGTGTACATTACAGGAAAATTAAAGAGAATTTTCGTAAAGGCGGTCTTCATAGTGTTTACCAGCCAAAAAGTACGATTTTTTAGAAAAAAATTCGAAGAAATGACCATGTCGCCCCTAATCTTCCAAACTATTTGACTTAGGATGATGCAATGTGGTACACATATGCAGATTTACGTATTGATAACAGGAAAATTATAGAGAACATTTGTAAAGGCGGTCTTCATAGTGTTTACCAGCAAAAAAGTACGATTTTTTTAACAAAATTCGAAAAAATAACCATGTTCCCCACTCTAAACTTTTAAACTATTTCACACAGGATGCTGCAATTTGGTACACATATGCAAATTTACGTGTAGATTACAGAAAAAATATAGAGAACTTTCGTAAAGGCGGTCTTCATAGTGATTACCA
Source organism: Ganaspis brasiliensis (assembly GCA_037103525.1). Lineage (NCBI taxonomy): Eukaryota > Metazoa > Arthropoda > Insecta > Hymenoptera > Figitidae > Ganaspis > Ganaspis brasiliensis. Next base: position 3,198,423 of record JAZKLR010000028.1, read on the forward strand.
GCCAAAAAGTACGATTTTTTGAAAAAAATTCGAAGAAATGATCACGTCCCCCCTAATCTTTCAAACTATTTGACTTAGGATGTTGCAATTTGGTACACATATGCAGATTTACGTATAGATAACAAGAAAATTATAGAGAACATTCGTAAAAACGGTCTTCATAGTGTTTACCAGCCAAAAAGTACGATGTTTTGAAAAAAATTCAAAGAAATGACCATGTCCCCCCTAATCTTTCAAACTATTTGACTTAGGATGATGCAATGTGGTACACATATGCAGATTTACGTATTGATAACAGGAAAATTATAGAGAACATTTGTAAAGGCGGTCTTCATAGTGTTTACCAGCAAAAAAGTACGATTTTTTTAACAAAATTCGAAAAAATAACCATGTTCACCACTTTAAACTTTTAAACTATTTCACACAGGATGCTGCAATTTGGTACACATATGCAAATTTACGTGTACATTAAAGGAAAATTACAGAGAACTTTCGTAAAGGCGGTCTTCATAGTGTTTACCAGCCAAAAAGTACGATTTTTTGAAAAAAATTCGAAGAAATGACCATGTCCCCCCTAATCTTCCAAACTATTTGACTTAGGATGATGCAATGTGGTACACATATGCAGATTTACGTATTGATATCAGGAAAATTATAGAGAACATTTGTAAAGGCGGTCTTCATAGTGTTTACCAGCAAAAAATTACGATTTTTTTAACAAAATTCGAAAAAATAACCATAATCCCCACTCTAAACTTTAAAACTATTTGACTTAGGGTGCTGCAATTTGGTACACATATGCAAATTTACGTGTACATTACAGGAAAATTATAGAGAACTTTCGTAAAGGCGGTCTTCATAGTGATTACCAGCCAAAAAGTACGACTTTTTGAAAAAAATTCGAAGAAATGACCATGTCCCCCCTAATCTTCCAAACTATTTAACTTAGGATGATGCAATGTGGTACACATATGCAGATTTACGTATTGATAACAGGAAAATTATAGAGAACATTTGTAAAGGCGGTCTTCATAGTGTTTACAAGCAAAAAAGTACGATTTTTTTAACAAAATTCGAAAAAATAACCATAATCCCCACTCTAAACTTTCAAACTATTTTACTTAGGATGCTGCAATTTAGTACACATATGCAAATTTACGTGTACATTACAGGAAAATTATAGAGAACTTTCGTAAAGGCGGTCTTCATAGTGTTTACCAGCCAAAACGTACGATTTTTTGAAAAAAATTCGAAGATATGACCATGTCCCCCCTAATCTTCCAAACTATTTGACTTAGGATGATGCAATGTGGTACACATATGCAGATTTACGTATTGATAACAGGAAAATTATAGAGAACATTTGTAAAGGCGGTCTTCATAGTGTTTACCAGCAAAAAAGTACGATTTTTTTAACAAAATTCGAAAAAATAACCATGTTCCCCACTGTAAACTTTTAAACTATTTGACACAGAATGCTGTAATTTGGTACACATATGCAAATTTACGTGTACATTACAGGAAAATTATAGAGAACTTTCGTAAAGGCGGTCTTCATAGTGTTTACCAGCCAAAAAGTACGATTTTTTGAAAAAAATTCAAAGAAATGACCATGTCCCCCCTAATCTTTCAAACTATTTGACTTAGGATGATGCAATGTGGTACACATATGCAGATTTACGTATTGATAACAGGAAAATTATAGAGAACATTTGTAAAGGCGGTCTTCATAGTGTTTACCAGCAAAAAAGTACGATTTTTTTAACAAAATTCGAAAAAATAACCATGTTCACCACTTTAAACTTTTAAACTATTTCACACAGGATGCTGCAATTTGGTACACATATGCAAATTTACGTGTACATTAAAAGAAAATTACAGAGAACTTTCGTAAAGGCGGTCTTCATAGTGTTTACCAGCCAAAAAGTACGATTTTTTGAAAAAAATTCGAAGAAATGACCATGTCCCCCCTAATCTTCCAAACTATTTGACTTAGGATGATGCAATGTGGTACACATATGCAGATTTACGTATGGATAACAGGAAAATTATAGAGAACATTTGTAAAGGCGGTCTTCATAGTGTTTACAAGCAAAAAAGTACGATTTTTTTTAACAAAATTCGAAAGAATAACCATAATCCCCACTCTAAACTTTAAAACTATTTGACTTAGGGTGCTGCAATTTGGTACACATATGCAAATTTACGTGTACATTACAGGAAAATTATAGAGAACTTTCGTAAAGGCGGTCTTCATAGTGATTACCAGCCAAAAAGTACGATTTTTTGAAAAAAATTCGAAGAAATGACCATGTCCCCCCTAATCTTCCAAACTATTTGACTTAGGATGATGCAATGTGGTACACATATGCAGATTTACGTATTGATAACAGGAAAATTGTAGTGAACATTTGTAAAGGCGGTCTTCATAGTGTTTACAAGCAAAAAAGTACGATTTTTTTAACAAAATTCGAAAGAATAACCATAATCCCCACTCTAAACTTTAAAACTATTTGACTTAGGGTGCTGAAATTTGGTACACATATGCAAATTTACGTGTACATTACAGGAAAATCATAGAGAACTTTCGTAAAGGCGGTCTTCATAGTGATTACCAGCCAAAAAGTACGATTAAAAAAAAAAATTCGAAAAAATGATCATGTCCCCCCTAATCTTCCAAACTATTTGACTTGGGATGATGCAATGTGGTACACATATGCAGATTTACGTATTGATAACAGGAAAATTATAGAGAACATTTGTAAAGGCGGTCTTCATAGTGTTTACAAGCAAAAAAGTACGATTTTTTTAACAAAATTCGAA